>CM019073.1:18419770-18888947 GCA_009667805.1 Leptobrachium leishanense
AGAAAAGAGAGAAACCGAGAGAAAAGAGGGAAACCGAGAGAAAGAGTGAAAACCGAGAGAAAAGAGGGGAAACCGAGAGAAAGAGGGGGAAACCGAGAGAAAAGAGGGAGAAACCGAGAGAAAACCGAGAGAAAAGAGGGGGAAACCGAGAGAAAAGAGGGGGAAACCAGAGAGAAAGAGAGAAACCAAGAGAAAGAGAGAAAACCGAGAGAAAAGAGTGAAACCGAGAGAAAACAGAGGAAAGAGGAAACCCGAGAGAAAAGAGAAGAAAACGAGAGAAAAGAGAGAAACCGAGAGAAAAGAGAGAGAAACCGGAGAGAAAGAGAGGAGAGAAACCGAGAGAAAAGAGTGAAAGACCGAGAGAAAGAAAGAAACGAGAGAAAGAGTGAAAACCGAGAGAAAAGAAGGGGAAACGAGAGAAAAACCGAGGGGAGAAAAGAAGGGGAAACCGAGAGAAGAGGGGGAAACCGAGAGAAAGAGGGGAAACCGAGAGAAAAGGAGGGGAACCGAGAGAAAAGAGGGGGAAACCGAGAGAAAAGAGAGAAACCGAGAGAAAGAGTGAAAACCGAGAGAAAAGGGGAGAAACCGAGAGAAAGAGTATTGAAACCGAGAGAAAAGAGTGGAAACGAGAGAAAGAAAGAGAGAAAACCGCGAGAGAAAAGAGAGAAAACCGAGAGAAAAAGAGAGGGGGAAACCGAGAGAAAAGAGAAGAAACCGAGAGGAAAGAGGAGAAACCGAGAGAAAAGAGTGAAAACCGAGAGAAAAGGGAAGAAAAACGAGAGAAAAGGGAGAAACCGAGAGAAAAGAGGGGGAAACCGAGAGAAAAGAGGGGGAAACGAGAGAAAAGAGGGGAGACCGAAGAAAAGAGGGAGAAACCGAGAAAAAGAGGGAGAGACCGAGAGAGAGGGGGGACCGAGAGAAAAGAGGGGGACCGAAGAGAAACTGAGAGAAAAGAGTGAAAACCGAGGAAAAGGGAGAAACGAGAGAAAAGAAGGGGAAACCGAGAGAAAACCGAGAGAAAAGAAGGGGAAACCGAGAGAAAAGAGGGGGAAACCGAGAGAAAAGAGGGAGAAACCGAGAGAAAAGAAGGGGAAACCGAGAGAAAAGAGGGGGAAACCGAGAGAAAAGAGAGAAAACCGAAGAGAAAAGAGTGAAAACCGAGAGAAAGGAGGGAGAAACGAGAGAAAAGAGTGAAACCGAGAGAAAAGGAGAGAAAACGAGAGAAAAGAGAGAAACCGAGAGAGAAAAGGGGGAAACGAGAGAAAAGAGAGAAAACCGAGAGAAGAAAAAACGAGAGAAAAGAGTGAAAACCGAGAAAAAGGGAGAAAACCGAGAGAAAAGGAGAGAAAACCGAGAGAAAAGAGGGGGAAACGAGAGAAAAGAGGGGAAACCGAGAGAAAAGAGGGGGAGACCGAGAGAAAAGAGGGAGAAACCGAGAGAAAAGAGGGAGAGACCGAGAGAAAAGAAGGGAGACCGAGAGAAAGAGGGGGACGAGAGAAAACTGAGAGAAAAGAGTGAAAACGAAGAGAAAAGGGAGAAAACCGAGAGAAAAGAGGGGGAAACGAGAGAAAAGAGGGGAAACCGAGAGAAAGAGGGGGAAACTGAGAGAAAAGAGGAGAGACCGAGAGAAAAGAGGAGGGAAACCGAGAGAAAAGAGGGAGAGACGACGAGAAAAGAGGGGGAACGAGAGAAAGAGGGGGAAACCAGAGAAGAAAGAAAGAAACCGAGAGAAAAGAGTGAAAAACCGACGAGAAAAGGGAGAAACGAGAGAAAAGAGGGGGAAACGAGAGAAAAGAGGGGGAAACCGAGAGAAAGAGGGAGAGACCGAGAGAAAAGAGGGAGAAACCGGAGAAAAGAGGGAGAGACCGAGAGAAAAGAGGGGGAGACCAGAGAAAAAGAGGGGGGACCGAGAGAAAACCGAGAGAAAAGAGGGGGAAACCGAGAGAAAAGAGGGAGAGACCGAGAGAAAGAGGGAGAAACCGAGAGAAAAGAGGGGGAGACCGAGAGAAAAGAGGGAGAAACCGAGAGAAAAGAGGAGAAACCGAGAGAAAAGAGGGGGAAACCGAGAGAAAAGAAGAGGGGGGAGACCAGAGAAAGAGGGGGAAACCGAGAGAAAAGAGGGGACGAGAGAAAAGAGGGGGAAACGAGAGAAAAGAGAGAAACCGAGAGAAAAGAAAGAGAGAAGAGAAGAAACCGGGAGAGAAAAGAGGGAGAACCGAGAGAAAGAGAGAAACCGAGAGAAAAGGGAGAAACCGAGAGAAAAGGGAGAAACCGAGAGAAAGAGAGAAACCAGAGAGAAAAGAGGGGAGACAGAGAGAAAAAGAGAGAAAAGAGGGGGAAAACCGAGAGAAAAGAAAGAAACCGAGAGAAAAGAGGGGAAACCGAGAGAAAAAAAGAAACCGAGAGAAAAGAGGGGGAAACCGAGAGAAAAGAAGAGAACCGAGAGAAAAGAGGGGAAACCGAGAGAGAAAAGAGGAGAAACCGAGAGGAAAAGAGAGAAAACCGAGAGAAAAGAGGGAGAAACGACGAGAAAAGAGGGAGAAACCGAGAGAAAAGAGAGAAAAGAGGGAGGAAACGAGAGAAAAGAGGGGGAAACCGAGAGAAAAGAAAGAAACCGAGAGAAAAGAGGGGGAAACCGAGAGAAGAGAGAAACCGAGAGAAAAGAGGGGGAAACCGAGAGAAAAGAGAGAAAACCGAGAGGAAAGAGGGAGAAACGAGAGAAAAGAGGAGAAACCGAGAGAAAAGAGGGGGAAACCGAGAGAAAGAAAGAAACCGAGAGAAAAAGAGGGGGAAACGAGAGAAAGAGAGAAAACGAGAGAAAAAAGGGGAAACCGAGAGAAAGAGTGAAAACCGAGAGAAAACCGAGAGAAAAGAGGGGGACGAGAGAAAAGAGAGAAACCGAGAGAAAAGACGGAGAAACCGAGAGAAAGAAAAGAGGGGGAACCGAGAGAAAGGGGGAACCGAGAGAGAAAAGAAAGAAACCGAGAGAAAAGAGGGAGAAACCGAGAGAAAAGAGAACCGAGAGAAAAGAGAGAAAACCGAGAGAAAAGAGGGGGAAACCGAGAGAAAAGAGAGAAAACCGAGAGAAAAGAGGGGGAAACCGAGAGAAAAGAGGGGGAAACCGAGAGAAAAGAGGGAGAAACCGAGAAAAAAGAGGGGGAAACCGAGAGAAAAGAGGGAGAAACCGAGAGAATAGAGGAGAAACCGAGAGAAAAGAGGAGAAACCGAGAGAAAAGAGTGGAAACCGAGAGAAAAGAGGGGAAACTGAGAGAAAAGAGAGAAACCGAGAGAAAGAAGAGAAAAGAGGGAGAAACCGAGAGAAAAGAGGGGAAACCGAGAGAAAAGAGGGGAAACCGAGAGAAAAGAGAGAAAACCGAGAGAAAAGAGGGAGAGACCGAGAGAAAGAGGGAAACCGAGAGAAAAGAAAGAAACCAGAGAAAGAGGGAAACCGAGAGAAAAGAGGGGGAAACCGAGAGAAAGAAGAGAAACCGAGAGAAAAGAGGGAGAAAACCGAGAGAAAAGAGAGAAAACTGAGAGAAAACCGAGAGAAAAGAGGGGGAAACCGAGAGAAAAGAGAGAAAACCGAGAGAAAAGAGGGGGAAACCGAGAGAAAAGAGGGGGAAACCGAGAGAAAAGAGAGAAAACCGAGAGAAAAGAGTGAAAACCGAGAGAAAAGAGGGAGAACCGAGAGAAAAGAGGGAGAAACCGAGAGAAAAGAGGGGGAAACCGAGAGAAAAGAGGGAGAAACCGAGAAAAAGAGGGGGAAACCGAGAGAAAAGAGGGAGAAACCGAGAGAAAAGAGGGGGAAACCGAGAGAAAAGAGGGAGAACCGAGAGAAAAGAGGGAGAAACCGAGAGAAAAGAGAGAAAACCGAGAGAAAAGAGAGAAAACCGAGAGAAAAGAGGGGGAGACCGAGAGAAAAGAGGGGAAAACCGAGAGAAAAGAGGGGGAGACCGAGAGAAAAGAGGGGCAAACCGAGAGAAAAGAGGGAGAAACCGAGAGAAAAGAGAGAGAGACCGAGAGAAAAGAGGGAGAAACCGAGAGAAAAGAGGAGAACCGAGAGAAAAGCGAGAGAGACCGAGAAAAAAGAGAGAGAGACCGAGAGAAAAGAGTGAAAACCGAGAGAAAAGAGGGAGAACCGAGAGAAAAGAGGGAGAAACCGAGAGAAAAGAGGGAGAAACCGAGAGAAAAGAGAGAGAGACCGAGAGAAAAGAGGGAGAAACCGAGAGAAAAGAGGGAGAAACCGAGAGAAAAGAGGGGGAAACCGAGAGAAAAGAGGGAGAAACCAAGAGAAAAGAGTGAAAACCGAGAGAAAAGAGGGAGAAACTGAGAGAAAAGAGGGAGAAACTGCGAGAAAAGAGCAGCCTGAGAGAAAAGAGGGAGAAACAGAAAAGAGGAGACTGAGAGAAAAGAGGGAGAAACTGCGAGAAAAGAGGGAGAAACTGCGAGAAAAGAACAGACTGAGAGAAAAGAGGGAGAAACAGAGAAAAGAGGGAGAAACCGAGAGAAAAGAGGGAGAAACCGAGAGAAAAGAGGAGACTGAGAGAAAAGGGAGAAACTGCGAGAAAAGAGGGAGAAACTGAGAGAAAAGAGGGAGAAACTGCGAGAAAAGAGCAGACTGAGAGAAAAGAGGGAGAAACTGCGAGAAAAGAGGGAGAAACTGAGAAAAGAGGGAGAAACTGAGTGAAAAGAGGGAGAAACTGCGAGAAAAGAGCAGACTGAGAGAAAAGAGGGAGAAACTGTGAGAAAAGAGGGAGAAACAGAAAAGAGCAGACTGAGAGAAAAGAGGGAGAAACTGCGAGAAAAGAGGGAGAAACAGAGAAAAGAGGGAGAAACTGCGAGAAAAGAGCAGACTGAGAGAAAAGAGGGAGAAACTGCAAGAAAAGAGCAGACTGAGAGAAAAGAGGGAGAAACTGCGAGAAAAGAGGGAGAAACAGAGAAAAGAGGGAGAAACTGCGAGAAAAGAGGGAGAAACTGCGAGAAAAGAGCAGACTGAGAGAAAAGAGGGAGAAAACTGCAAAGAAAAGAGCAGACTGAGAGAAAGAGGGAGAAACTGCGAGAAAAGGGGAGAAACAAGAGAAAAGAGGGAGAAACTGCGAGAAAAGGAGAAACTGAGAGAAAAGAGCAGACTGAGAGAAAAGAGGGAGAAACTGCGAGAAAAGAGCAGACTGCGAGAAAAGAGGTAGAAACTGCGAGAAAAGAGGGAGAAACAGAGAAAAGAGGGAGAAACTGCGAGAAAAGAGGGAGAAACTGTGAGAAAAGAGGGAGAAACTGCGAGAAAAGAGGGAGAAACTGAGAGAAAAGAGCAGACTGAGAGAAAAGAGGGAGAAACCGAGAGAAAAGAGGGAGAAACCGAGAGAAAAGAGGAGACTGAGAGAAAAGGGAGAAACTGCGAGAAATGAGGGAGAAACTGCGAGAAAAGAGGGAGAAACTGCAAGAAAAGAGCAGACTGAGCGAAAAGAGGGAGAAACTGAAAAGAGGAGACTGAGAGAAAAGAGGGAGAAACTGCGAGAAAAGAGGGAGAAACTGAGAAAAGAGGGAGAAACTGAGTGAAAAGAGGGAGAAACTGCGAGAAAAGAGCAGACTGAGAGAAAAGAGGGAGAAACTGTGAGAAAAGAGGGAGAAACTGCGAGAAAAGAGGGAGAAACTGCAAGAAAAGAGCAGACTGAGCGAAAAGAGGGAGAACTGAAAAGAGGAGACTGAGAGAAAAGAGGGAGAAACTGCGAGAAAAGAGGGAGAACTGAGAAAAAGAGGAGAAACTGAGTGAAAAGAGGGAGAAACTGCGAGAAAAGAGCAGACTGAGAGAAAAGAGGGAGAAACTGTGAGAAAAGAGGGAGAAACAGAAAAGAGCAGACTGAGAGAAAAGAGGGAGAAACTGCGGGAAAAGAGGGAGAAACAGAGAAAAGAGGGAGAAACTGCGAGAAAAGAGCAGACTGAGAGAAAAGAGGGAGAAACTGCAAGAAAAGAGCAGACTGAGAGAAAAGAGGGAGAAACTGCGAGAAACGAGGGAGAAACAGAGAAAAGAGGGAGAAACTGCGAGAAAAGAGGAGAAACTGCGAGAAAAGAGCAGACTGAGAGAAAAGAGGGAGAAACTGCAAGAAAAGAGCAGACTGAGAGAAAAGAGGGAGAAACTGCAAGAAAAGAGGGAGAAACTGCGAGAAAAGAGGGAGAAACTGCGAGAAAAGAGAGAGAAACTGAGAGAAAAGAGCAGACTGAGAGAAAAAAGGGAGAAACTGCGAGAAAAGAGCAGACTGCGAGAAAAGAGGTAGAAACTGCGAGAAAAGAGGGAGAAACTGAGAGAAAAGAGGGAGAAACTGCGAGAAAAGAACAGACTGAGAGAAAAGAGGGAGAAACAGAGAAAAGAGGGAGAAACTGCGAGAAAAGAGGGAGAAACTGTGAGAAAAGAGGGAGAAACTGCGAGAAAAGAGGGAGAAACTGAGAGAAAAGAGGGAGAAACTGCGAGAAAAGAGGGAGAAACTGCGAGAAAAGAGGGAGAAACTGCGAGAAAAGAACAGACTGAGAGAAAAGAGGGAGAAACAGAGAAAAGAGGGAGAAACTGTGAGAAAAGAGCAGACTGAGAGAAAAGAGGGAGAAACCGAGAAAAAAGAGGGAGAAACTGCGAGAAAAGAGGGAGAAACTGAGAGAAAAGCGGGAGAAACTGCGAGAAAAGAGCAGACTGAGAGAAAAGAGGGAGAAACTGCGAGAAAAGAGGGAGAAACTGCGAGAAAAGAGGGAGAAACTGAGAAAAGAGGGAGAAACTGAGTGAAAAGAGGGAGAAACTGCGAGAAAAGAGCAGACTGAGAGAAAAGAGGGAGAAACTGTGAGAAAAGAGGGAGAAACAGAAAAGAGCAGACTGAGAGAAAAGAGGGAGAAACTGCGAGAAAAGAGGGAGAAACTGAGAGAAAAGAGGGAGAAACTGCGAGAAAAGAGCAGACTGAGAGAAAAGAGGGAGAAACTGCAAGAAAAGAGCAGACTGAGAGAAAAGAGGGAGAAACTGCGAGAAAAGAGGGAGAAACTGCGAGAAAAGAGAGAGAAACTGAGAGAAAAGAGCAGACTGTGAGAAAAGAGGGAGAAACTGCGAGAAAAGAGGGAGAAACTGAGAGAAAAGAGGGAGAAACTGCGAGAAAAGAACAGACTTAGAGAAAAGAGGGAGAAACAGAGAAAAGAGGGAGAAACTGCGAGAAAAGAGGGAGAACTGTGAGAAAGAGGGAGAAACTGCGAGAAAAGAGGGAGAACTGAGAGAAAAGAGCAGACTGAGAGAAAGAGGGAGAAACTGCGAGAGAAAGAGGAGACTGAGAGAAAAGGGAGAAACTGCGAGAAAAGAGGGAGAAACTGAGAGAAAAGAGGGAGAAACTGCGAGAAAAGAACAGACTTAGAGAAAAGAGGGAGAAACAGAGAAAAGAGGGAGAAACTGCGAGAAAAGAGGGAGAAACTGTGAGAAAGAGGGAGAAACTGCGAGAAAAGAGGGAGAAACTGAGAGAAAAGAGCAGACTGAGAGAAAAGAGGGAGAAACCGAGAGAAAAGAGGAGACTGAGAGAAAAGGGAGAAACTGCGAGAAAAGAGGGAGAAACTGAGAGAAAAGAGGGAGAAACTGCAAGAAAAGAGCAGACTGAGAGAAAAGAGGGAGAAACTGCGAGAAAAGAGGGAGAAACTGCGAGAAAAGAGGGAGAAAATGAGAAAAGAGGGAGAAACTGAGAGAAAAGAGCAGCCTGAGAGAAAAGAGGGAGAAACTGCGAGAAAAGAGGGAGAAACTGCGAGAAAAGAGGGAGAAACTGAGAAAAGAGGGAGAAACTGAGAGAAAAGAGGGAGGAACTGAGAGAAAAGAGCAGACTGAGATAAAAGAGGGAGAAACTGAGAGAAAAGAGAGAGAGAAAAGAGGGAGAAACTGCGAGAAAAGAGGAAGAAACTGAGAGAAAAGAGAAGAAACTGAGAGAAAAGAGCAGACTGAGAGAAAAGGGAGAAACTGCGAGAAAAGAGAACCTGAGAGAAAAGAGCAGACTGACAGGGTAATTCAAAGAGAATCGAAAAGTCACCGCACGTTCGTGACTTTTCGTTCTCTTCAACTCGGTTTTGTTTTGCCGATCACATTTCGGCGTCCCTGCGGCGTATTCAGCAAGCACCACAGGGTCCCCGAATTGCAGGGAAAGCCCGACGAAAACTAACCGCAAAACCTGGCGAATGCACACCGAAACCCAAAAAAACATCTGGATTAACCCACAGGAAAAACCCGAACAGGAGCCGATCACACACAGCAAAGCCGCCGGAAAAAGCCGACACTGCAGACGAATGCAGTGAATAAATTAGAAAAACAGTTTGCATGAATGTTTGAAAAGTTAAACGCTGTTTGCAAGGAAACTACTGAGCGAAAATGTCTGAAATTTACATATAAAATCCAATGAATGATAATAAAAAGGGAAGTTACAGAAAAAAGAAAAATTTACTGCAGAATTTTATAATGAACGATTTATTAGATATTGAATTAAAATGGGAATAGTTTTAACATTGAAGCCTATGGAATTCTCCTGAATAAACCTGTCGAATGAAACCACCGAATGGCAGGGCATTAGGGGAACCTTTCACTGTTGGGTTGTGCTCTGAATAGACGAAGCAGTGCTTTTTCATGGGGATTTCACTGCCCTCGAACAGGCACCGTATCTGCAGGCAATTTGCCAGCATTTGGCGAATTACCTGCTCTCTGGATAGCCGAATGGCCAAGAAAGGCAACCGTACCCTGAATTTCAGCGTTGGTTACCTTTCTCCAGCAATTCAGATCTCTTTGAATAACCTTGTGAGAGAAAAGAAGGGGAAACTTACAGGGTTATTCAAAGAGATCCGAATGGCTGCCGAAAGGGAACCGAACGCTGAAAATCAGCGTTCGGTTACCTTTCCTGGCCATTCGACTATCCAGAGAGCAGGCAATTCGCCAAATCCTGGCGAATTGCCTGCACGTACGGTGCCTGTTCGGTGCCTGTTTGAGGGCAGTGAATTCCCCATAGAGAAGCAAAGCTTCGGCTATTCAGAGAACACAAACCAGCAGTGAAAAGTTCATGAATTGCCCTGCTGTGTGTGTTTATTTTGAAATCTAAAGATTTTAGGACGGGAAGTGTCATGCCCCATGATTCTTAGGATTTATTTTATTACTTTTCTGTTTTGTGTTGAATCTGCCTTTGCTGCTTACATGCTATTGATTTCATAGGCCTTCTGCATTCAGCTTAGTTCACCCCTTTGCTTAGTGTCTTGTTCTAAGGTACTTCCTGGTTAAATAGCAGGCCATTCTGTGCTCACTGCTGGACAAAAATTAATGAACTTTTTACCTGCAATAGCTGTATACTACAAGATTGTCAGTCTGATAATTAAACTCTTCAACTGGATTCATCTTTCTAACGTGTCAGTTTTGCTGAGTTTTAGCTATCTGTTGAACTTCATCGTGTGAGTACTGGTCAAATACAGACTTCAGCTAGTCTAAAAGCACCTACGCCTCACAGCGTTGCTTAGGGAAGCAGAATAGTTTATTATCTGTGTCATTACACGGTGTTGTACGCATTGTTTATTATCTGATTCAATAATGAATCAGATAATAAAACAATGCATACACTGTTGCATGTTTTATCTGTTTCATTACACTCAGGGTAATTCAAAGAGATCCGAATTGCTTGAGAAAGGTAACCGAACACTGAAAAATCAGCATTCGGTTACCTTTCTTGGCTATTCAGAGAGCAGGCAGTTCACCTGCACATACGGTGCCTGTTTGAGGGCAGTGAAATCCCCATGAAAAAGCACTGCTTCGTCTATTCAGAGAACACAAACCAGCAGTGAAAGGTTCCCCTAATGCCCTGCCATTCGGTGGTTTAATTCGGCATGTTTATTCAGGCGAATCCCATAAGCGTCAATGTTAAAAATATTCCGGTTTTAATTCAATATCTAATAAACTGTTCATTATAAAATTCTGCAGTAAAGAGTCTCTTTATTTATAGATTTTTTAGGATATTTTAAGCATTTTTCGGGTTTTTTTTCTTTTAAAAAAAAGCTTCCGATTTTTTTTTAACTTTACTTCTTTTTTCTGTAACAGCCCTTTTTATTATCATTCATTGGATTTTATATGTAAATTTCAGACATTTTCGCTCAGTAGTTTCTTTACAAACAGCGTTTCACTTTTCAAATATTCATGCAAACTGTTTTTGGAATTTATTCACTCCATTCGTCTGTGGTGTCGGCTTTTTCCGGCGGCTGCGCTGCGTGTGAACAGCTCCTGCTCTTGTTTCTTCGGCGGGTTAATCCAGATGTTATAGCGGGTTTCGGTGTGCGTTTGCCCTCGTTTTGCAGTGAGTTTTCGGCGGGTTTGCGGCAACTTTTCCCTGCATTACGACGACCCTGTGGTGCTTGCTGAATACACCACAGGGTTGCCGAAATGGGATCGCCAAATCGCACGGAATTAAGGAGAAACGAAAAGTCACTGAACGTGCAGTGAGTTTTCGATTCTCTTTGAATTACCCTGTCAGTGAAAAGAGGGAGAAACAGAGAGAAAAGAGGGAGAAAAGAGGGATAAACTGAGAGAAAAGAGGAGACTGAGTGAAAAGAGGAGACTGAGAGAAAAGAAGGTTAAACAGAGAAGAGGAGACTGAGTGAAAAGAAGGTTAAACAGAGAAGAGGAGACTGAGAGAAAAGAGGAGACTGAGAGAAAAGAGGAGACTGAGTGAAAAGAGGAGACTGAGAGAAAAGAGGAGACTGAGAGAAAAGAGGAGACTGAGAGAAAAGAGGAGACTGAGAGAAAAGAGGAGACTGAGTGAAAAGAGGAGACTGAGAGAAAAGAGGAGACTGAGAGAAATGAAGGTTAAACAGAGAGAAAAGAGCAGACTGAGAGAAAAGAGGGATAAACAGAGAGAAAAGAGGAGACTGAGAGAAAAGAGGAGACTGAGAGAAAAGAGGAGACTGAGTGAAAAGAGGAGACTGAGTGAAAAGAGGAGACTGAGAGAAAAGAGGAGACTGAGAGAAAAGAAGGTTAAACAGAGAGAAAAGAGCAGACTGAGAGAAAAGAGGAGACTGAGAGAAAAGAGGAGACTGAGAGAAAAGAGGGATAAACAGAGAAAAGAGGAGACTGAGAGAAAAGAGGGTTAAACAGAGAGAAAAGAGGAGACTGAGAGAAAAGAGGAGACTGAGAGAAAAGAGGAGACTGAGAGAAAAGAGGGCGAGACTGAAAAGAGGAGACTGAGAGAAAAGAGGGCGAGACTGAAAAGAGGGATAAACAGAGAGAAAAGAGGGATAAACAGAGAGAAAAGAGGAGACTGAGAGAAAAGAGGAGACTGAGCGAAAAGAGGGATAAACAGAGAGAAAAGAGGGATAAACAGAGAGAAAAGAGGAGACTGAGAGAAAAGAGGGAGACACAGAAAAGAGGGGAAAACTGCGAGAAAAGAGGAGACTGGGAGAAAAGAGGAGACTGGGAGAAAAGAGGGAGAAACAGAAAAGAGCAGACTGAGAGAAAAGAGGAGACTGAGAGAAAAGAGGGTTAAACAGAGAGAAAAGAGCAGACTGAGAGAAAAGAGGAGACTGAGAGAAAAGAGGGTTAAACAGAGAGAAAAGAGGAGACTGAGAGAAAAGAGGAGACTGAGAGAAAAGAGGGATAAACAGAGAGAAAAGAGGAGACTGAGAGAAAAGAGGGTTAAACAGAGAGAAAAGAGGAGACTGAATGAAAAGAGGGTTAAACAGAGAGAAAAGAGGAGACAGAGAAAAGAGGGATAAACAGAGAGAAAAGAGGAGACTGAGAGAAAAGAGGGATAAACAGAGAGAAAAGAGGAGACTGAGTGAAAAGAGGGTTAAACAGAGAAAAGAGGAGACTGAGAGAAAAGAGGGTTAAACAGAGAAAAGAGGAGACTGAGAGAAAAGAGGAGACTGAGAGAAAAGAGGAGACTGAGAGAAAGAGGTTAAACAGAGAGAAAGAGAGACTGAGAGAAAAGAGGAGACTGAGAGAAAAGAGGAGACTGAGAGAAAAGAGGGTTAAACAGAGAGAAAAGAGGAGACTGAGAGAAAAGAGGAGACTGAGAGAAAAGAGGAGACTGAGAGAAAAGAGGAGACTGAGTGAAAAGAGGAGACTGAGAGAAAAGAGGAGACTGAGAGAAAAGAGGGTTAAACAGAGAGAAAAGAGGAGACTGAGAGAAAAGAGGGATAAACAGAGAGAAAAGAGGAGACTGAGAGAAAAGAGGGATACAGAGAGAAAAGAGGAGACTGAGAGAAAAGAGGGTTAAACAGAGAGAAAAGAGGAGACTGAGAGAAAAGAGGAGACTGAGAGAAAAGAGGAGACTGAGTGAAAAGAGGGTTAAACAGAGAGAAAAGAGGAGACTGAGAGAAAAGAGGGATAAACAGAGAGAAAAGAGGAGACTGAGAGAAAAGAGGGATAAACAGAGAGAAAAGAGGAGACTGGGTGAAAAGAGGAGACTGAGAGAAAAGAGGAGACTGAGAGAAAAGAGGGATAAACAGAGAGAAAAGAGGAGACTGAGAGAAAAGAGGGTTAAACAGAGAGAAAAGAGGAGACTGAGAGAAAAGAGGAGACTGAGAGAAAAGAGGAGACTGAGTGAAACGAGGGTTAAACAGAGAGAAAAGAGGAGACTGAGAGAAAAGAGGGATAAACAGAGAGAAAAGAGGAGACTGAGAGAAAAGAGGGATAAACAGAGAGAAAAGAGGAGACTGAGTGAAAAGAGGAGACTGAGAGAAAAGAGGAGACTGAGAGAAAAGAGGGTTAAACAGAGAGAAAAGAGCAGACTGAGAGAAAAGAGGGTTAAACAGAGAGAAAAGAGCAGACTGAGAGAAAAGAGGGTTAAACAGAGAAAAGAGGAGACTGAGAGAAAAGAGGAGACTGAGAGAAAAGAGGAGACTGAGAGAAAAGAGGGTTAAACAGAGAGAAAAGAGCAGACTGAGAGAAAAGAGGGTTAAACAGAGAGTAAAGAGCAGACTGAGAGAAAAGAGGGTTAAACAGAGAGAAAAGAGGAGACTGAGAGAAAAGAGGAGACTGAGAGAAAAGAAGGTTAAACAGAGAGAAAAGAGGAGACTGAGAGAAAAGAGGAGACTGAGAGAAAAGAGGAGACTGAGAGAAAAGAGGAGACTGAGTGAAAAGAGGGTTAAAAGACAGAGAGAAAGAGCAGACTGAGAGAAAAGAGGGTTAAACAGAGAGAAAAGAGGAGACTGAGAGAAAAGAGGAGACTGAGTGAAAAGAGGGTTAAACAGAGAGAAAAGAGCAGACTGAGAGAAAAGAGGAGACTGAGAGAAAAGAGGAGACTGAGAGAAAAGAGGAGACTGAGAGAAAAGAGGGATAAACAGAGAGAAAAGAGGAGACTGAGTGAAAAGAGGAGACAGAGAAAAGAGGAGACTGAGAGAAAAGAGGGTTAAACAGAGTGAAAAGAGAGACTGAGAGAAAAAGGAGACTGAGAGAAAAGAGAGACTGAGAGAAAAGAGGGTTAAACAGAGAGAAAAGAGGGACTGAGAGAAAGAGGAGACTGAGAGAAAAGAGGAGACTGAGAGAAAAGAGGAGACTGAGAAAAGAGGAGACTGAGTGAAAAAGAGACTGAGAGAAAAGAGGAGACTGAGAGAAAAGAGGATAAACAGAGAGAAAAGAGCAGACTGAGAAAAAGAGGGATAAACAGAGAGAAAAAGGAGACTGAGAGAAAAGAGGATAAACAGAGAGAAAAGAGCAGACTGAGAGAAAAGAGGGATAAAAGAGAGAAAGAGGAGAACTGAGAGAAAAGAGTTAAACAGAGAGAAAAAGAGGAGACCGAATGAAAAGAGGGTTAAACAGAGAGAAAAGAGAGACTGAGAAAAAGAGGGATAAACAGAGAGAAAAGGGAGACTGAGAGAAAGAGGAGACAGAGAAAAGAGGAGACTGAGAGAAAAGAGGTTAAACAGAGTGAAAAGAGCAGACTGAGAGAAAAGAGGACTGAGAGAAAAAGGGTTAAACAGAGAGAAAGAGGAGACTGAGAGAAAAGAGGTTAAACAGAGAGAAAGAGGAGACTGAGTGAAAAGAGGAGACAGAGAAAAGAGGAGACTGAGAAAAAGAGGGTTAAACAGAGAGAAAAGAGGAGACTGAGAAAAAGAGGAGACTGAGAGAAAGAGGAGACTGAGTGAAAAGAGGAGACTGAGGAAAGAGAGACTGAGAGAAAAGAGGGATAAACAGAGAGAAAAGAGCAGACTGAGAGAAAGAGATAAACAGAGAGAAAAGAGGAGACTGAGAGAAAAGAGGGATAAAGAGAGAAAAGAGGAGACTGAGAGAAAAGAGGAGACTGAGAGAAGAGGAGACTGAGAGAAAAGAGGAGACTGAGAGAAAAGAGGGTAAACAGAGAGAAAAAGAGGAGACTGAGAGAAAAAGAGGATAAACAGAGAGAAAAGAGAGGAGACTGAGAGAAAAGAGGAGACTGAGAGAAAAGAGGACTGAGAGAAAAGAGAGAGACTGAGAGAAAAGAGGAGACTGAGAGAAAAGAGGAGACTGAGAGAAAAGAGGAGACTGAGTGAAAAGAGGAGACTGAGTGAAAAGAGGAGACTGAGAGAAAAGAGGAGACTGAGAGAAAAGAGGACTGAGAGAAAAGAGGAGACTGAGTGAAAAGAGGAGACTGAGAGAAAGAGGAGACTGAGAGAAAAGAGAGACTGAGAAAAAGAGGAGACTGAGAGAAAGAGGGATAAACAGAGAGAAAAGAGGAGACTGAGTGAAAAGAGGGTTAAACAGAGAAAAGGAGACTGAGAAAAAGAGGGTTAACAGAGAGAAAAGAGGAGACTGAGAGAAAAAGAAGACTGAGAGAAAGAGGAGACTGAGAGAAAAAGGAGACTGAGAGAAAGAGGAGACTGAGTGAAAAGAGGAGACTGAGAGAAAAGAGAGACTGAGAAAAAGAGGATAACAGAGAGAAAAGAGGAGACTGAGTGAAAAGAGAGACTGAGAAAAAGAGGAGACTGAGAGAAAGAGGAGACTGAGTGAAAAGAGGAGACTGAGAGAAAAGAGGAGACTGAGAAAAAGAGGGATAAACAGAGAGAAAAGAGCAGACTGAGAGAAAAGAGGGATAGAACAAGAAAAGAGGAGACTGAGAGAAAAGAGGGTTAAACAGAAGTGAAAAGAGCAGACTGAGAGAAAAGAGGAGACTGAGAGAAAAGGAGGGTTAAACAAGAGAAAAGAGGAGACTGAGAGAAAAGAGGGATAAACAGAGAGAAAAGAGGAGACTGAGAGAAAAGAGGAGACTGAGAGATAAAGAGGAGACTGAGAGAAAAGAGGAGAACTGAGTGAAAAAGAGAGACTGGAGAGAAAAGAGGAGACTGAGAGAAAAAGAGGATAAACAGAGAGAAAAGAGCAGACTGAGAGAAAAGAGGGAATAAACAGAGAGAAAAGAGGCAGGGGACTGAGAGAAAAGAGGGTTAAACAGAGAGAAAAGAGGAGACTGAATGAAAAGAGGGATTAACAGAGAGAAAAGAGGAGACAGAGAAAAGAGGGATAAACAGAGAGAAAAAGAGGAGACTGAGAGAAAAGAGGGATAAACAGAGAAAAGAGGAGACTGAGTGAGAAAAGAGGGTTAAACAGAGAAAAGAGGAGACTGAGAGAAAAGAGGGTTAAACAGAGAAAAGAGGAGACTGAGAGAAAAAGGAGAGACTGAGAGAAAAGAGGAGACTGAGAGAAAAGAGGAGACTGAGAGAAAAGAGGAGACTGAGAGAAAAGAGGAGACTGAGGAAAAGAGGAGACTGAGAGAAAAGAGGAGACTGAGAGAAAAGAGGGTCAGACTGAGAAAAAGAGAGGAGACTGAGAAAAAGAGGGTTAAACAGAGAGAAAAGAGGAGACTGAGAAAGAAAAGAGGGATAACAGAGAGAAAAGAGGAGACTGAGAGAAAAGAGGGATAAACAGAGAGAAAAGAGCGAGACTGAGAGAAAAAGAGGGTTAAACAGAGAGAAAAGAGGCAGACTGAGAAAAAGAGGAGACTGAGTGAAACGAGGACTTAAACAGGAGACGAGAAAAGAGGAGACTGAGAGAAAAAGAGGGGATAACACAGAGAGAAAAGAGGAGACTGAGAGAAAAGAGGGATTAAACAGAGAAAAAGAGCAGACTGAGTGAAAAGAGGGTTAAACAGAGAGAAAAGAGGAGACTGAGAGAAAAGAGGGTTAAACAGAGAGAAAAGAGCAGACTGAGAGAAAAGAGGTTTTAACAGAGAAAAGAGGAGACTGAGAGAAAAGAGGAGACTGAGAGAAAAGAGGAGACTGAGAGAAAAGAGGGTTAAACAGAGAGAAAAGAGCAGACTGAGAGAAAAGAGGGTTAAACAGAGAGAAAAGAGGAGACTGAGAGAAAAGAGGGTTAAACAGAGAAAAGAGGAGACTGAGAGAAAAGAGGAGACTGAGAGAAAAGAGGAGACTGAGAGAAAAGAGGAGACTGAGAGAAAAGAGGAGACTGAGAGAAAAGAGGAGACTGAGAGAAAAGAGGAGACTGAGAGAAAAGAGGGTTAAACAGAGAGAAAAGAGGAGACTGAGAGAAAAGAGGAGACTGAGAGAAAAGAGGAGACTGAGAAGAAAAGAGGAGACTGAGAGAAAAAGAGGGTTAAACAGATGAGAGAAAAGAGCAGACTGAGAGAAAGAGATAAACAGAGAGAAAAGAGGAGACTGAGAGAAAAGAGGGATAAACAGAGAGAAAAGAGGAGACTGAGAGAAAAGAGGAGACAGAGAGAAAAGAGGAGACTGAGAGAAAAGAGGGTTAAACAGAGAGAAAAGAGGAGACTGAGAGAAAAGAGGAGACTGAGAGAAAAGAGGAGACTGAGAGAAAAGAGGAGACTGAGAGAAAAGAGGAGACTGAGAGAAAAGAGGAGACTGAGAGAAAAGAGGAGACTGAGAGAAAAGAGGAGACTGAGTAAAAGAGGAGACTGAGAGAAAGAGGAGACTGAGAGAAAAGAGGATAAACAGAGAGAAAAGGCAGACTGAGAGGAAAGAGGATAAACAGAGAGAAAAGAGGAGACTGAGAGAAAAGAGGAGACTGAGAGAAAAGAGGAGACTGAGTGAAAAGAGGAGACTGAGAGAAAAGAGGAGACTGAGAGAAAAGAGGGTTAAACAGAGAGAAAAGAGGAGACTGAGAGAAAAGAGGGTTAAACAGAGAGAAAAGAGGAGACTGAGAGAAAAGAGGAGACTGAGAGAAAAGAAGGTTAAACAGAGAGAAAAGAGGAGACTGAGAGAAAAGAGGAGACTGAGAGAAAAGAGGAGACTGAGAGAAAAGAGGAGACTGAGTGAAAAGAGGGTTAAACAGAGAGAAAAGAGCAGACTGAGAGAAAAGAGGGTTAAACAGAGAGAAAAGAGGAGACTGAGAGAAAAGAGGAGACTGAGAGAAAAGAGGAGACTGAGAGAAAAGAGGGTTAAACAGAGAGAAAAGAGCAGACTGAGAGAAAAGAGGGTTAAACAGAGAGAAAAGAGGAGACTGAGAGAAAAGAGGAGACTGAGAGAAAAGAAGGTTAAACAGAGAGAAAAGAGGAGACTGAGAGAAAAGAGGAGACTGAGAGAAAAGAGGAGACTGAGAGAAAAGAGGAGACTGAGAGAAAAGAGGAGACTGAGTGAAAAGAGGGTTAAACAGAGAGAAAAGAGCAGACTGAGAGAAAAGAGGGTTAAACAGAGAGAAAAGAGGAGACTGAGAGAAAAGAGGAGACTGAGTGAAAAGAGGGTTAAACAGAGAGAAAAGAGCAGACTGAGAGAAAAGAGGAGACTGAGAGAAAAGAGGAGACTGAGAGAAAAGAGGAGAACTGAGAAAAGAGAGAGAAAAGAGAAAAGAGAGAACTGAGATGAGAAAAGAGGAGACAGAAGAAAAGAGGAGACTGAGAGAAAAAGAGGGACTAAAGAAAGAGAGAGAGAAAAGAGAGGAACTGAGAGAAAAGAGGAGACTGAGAGAAAAGAGGAGACTGAGAGAAAAGAGGAGACTGAGAGAAAAGAGGAGACTGAGAGAAAAAGAGGGTTAAACAGAGAGAAAAGAGCAGACTGAGAGAAAAGAGGATAAACAGAGAGAAAAGAGGAGACTGAGAGAAAAGAGGGATAAACAGAGAGAAAAGAGGAGACTGAGAGAAAAGAGGGATAAACAGAGAGAAAAGAGGAGACTGAGAGAAAAGAGGAGACTGAGAGAAAAGAGGAGACTGAGAGAAAAGAGGAGACTGAGAGAAAAGAGGATAAACAGAGAGAAAAAGAGGGGAACAGAGAAAGGGGACTGAGAGAAAAGAGAGGGAGAAAAAAGAGGATAACAGAGAGAAAAAGAGAGACTGAGAGAAAAGAGGGAAAACAGAGAGAAAAGAGGAGACTGAGAGAAAAGAGGAGACTGAGAGAAAAGAGGAGACTGAGAGAAAAGAGGAGACTGAGTGAAAAGAGGAGACTGAGAGAAAGAGGAGGGGACTGAGAGAAAAGAGGAGACTGAGAGAAAAGAGGAGACTGAGAGAAAAGAGGAGACTGAGAGAAAAGAGGAACTGAGTGAAAAGAGGAGACTGAGAGAAAAGAGGAGACTGAGAAAAGAAAAGAGGAGACTGAGAGAAAAGAGGAGACTGAGAGAAAAGAGGAGACTGAGTGAAAAGAGGAGACTGAGAGAAAAGAGGAGACTGAGAGAAAAGAGGAGAAAAGAGGCAGACTGAGAGAAAAGAGGATAACAAAGAGAGAGAAAAGAGGAGACTGAGAGAAAAGAGGGATAAACAGAGAGAAAAGAGGAGACTGAGTGAAAAGAGGGTTAAACAGAGAGAAAAGAGGAGACTGAGAGAAAAGAGGGTTAAACAGAGAGAAAAGAGGAGACTGAGAGAAAAGAGGAGACTGAGAGAAAAGAGGAGACTGAGAGAAAAGAGGAGACTGAGAGAAAAGAGGAGACTGAGTGAAAAGAGGAGACTGAGAGAAAAGAGGAGACTGAGAGAAAAGAGGAGACTGAGTGAAAAGAGGAGACTGAGAGAAAAGAGGGATAAACAGAGAGAAAAGAGGAGACTGAGAGAAAAGAGGAGACTGAGAGAAAAGAGGAGACTGAGAGAAAAGAGGGATAAACAGAGAGAAAAGAGGAGACTGAGTGAAAAGAGGAGACTGAGAGAAAAGAGGAGACTGAGAGAAAAGAGGAGACTGAGAGAAAAGAGGGATAAACAGAGAGAAAAGAGGAGACTGAGAGAAAAGAGGAGACTGAGAGAAAAGAGGAGACTGAGAGAAAAGAGGGTTAAACAGAGAGAAAAGAGGAGACTGGGAGAAAAGAGGAGACTGAGAGAAAAGAGGGTTAAACAGAGAGAAAAGAGGAGACTGAGAGAAAAGAGGAGACTGAGTGAAAAGAGGAGACTGAGAGAAAAGAGGGAGACTGAGAGAAAAGAGGAGACTGAGTGAAAAGAGGAGACTGAGTGAAAGAGGAGACTGAGAGAAAAGAGGGTTAAACAGAGAGAAAAGAGGAGACTGAGAGAAAAGAGGAGACTGAGTGAAAAGAGGAGACTGAGAGAAAAGAGGAGACTGAGAGAAAAGAGGAGACTGAGTGAAAAGAGGAGACTGAGTGAAAAGAGGAGACTGAGAGAAAAAAGAGGAGACTGAGAGAAAAGAGGAGACTGAGAGAAAAGAGGAGACTGAGTGAAAAGAGGAGACTGAGAGAAAAGAGGAGACTGAGTGAAAAGAGGGTCAGACTGAGAGAAAAGAGGAGACTGAGAGAAAAGAGGAGACTGAGAGAAAAGAGGAGACTGAGAGAAAAGAGGAGACTGAGAGAAAAGAGGGATACGAGAGAGAAAAGAGGAGACTGAGAGAAAAGAGGAGACTGAGAGAAAAGAGGAGACTGAGTGAAAAGAGGAGACTGAGAGAAAAGAGGAGACTGAGAGAAAAGAGGAGACTGAGTGAAAAGAGGGTCAGACTGAGAGAAAAGAGGAGACTGAGTGAAAAGAGGAGACTGAGTGAAAAGAGGAGACTGAGAGAAAAGAGGAGACTGAGAGAAAAGAGGATAAACAGAGAGAAAAGAGGAGACTGAGAGAAAAGAGGAGACTGAGAGAAAAGAGAGACTGAGAGAAAAGAGGAGACTGAGAGAAAAGAGGTTAACAGAGAGAAAAGAGGAGACAGAGAGAAAAGAGGAGACTGAGAGAAAAGAGGAGACTGAGAGAAAAGAGGTTAAACAGAGAGAAAAGAGGAGACTGGAGAAAAGAGGAGACTGAGAGAAAAGAGGAGACTGAGAGAAAAGAGGAGACTGAGAGAAAAGAGGGAGACTGAGAGAAAAGAGGAACTGAGAGAAAAGAGGAGACTGAGAGAAAAGAGGGATAAACAGAGAAAAAGAGGAGACTGAGAGAAAAGAGGAGACTGAGAGAAAAGAGGAGACTGAGAGAAAGAGGAGACTGAGAGAAAAGAGGAGACTGAGAGAAAAGAGGATAAACAGAGAGAAAAGAGGAGACTGAGAGAAAAGAGGAGACTGAGAGAAAAGAGGAGACTGAGTGAAAAGAGGGTCAGACTGAGAGAAAAGAGGAGACTGAGAGAAAAGAGGAGACTGAGAGAAAAGAGGGATAAACAGAGAGAAAAGAGGAGACTGAGAGAAAAGAGGAGACAGAGAAAAAGAGGAGACTGAGAGAAAAGAGGAGACTGAGAGAAAAGAGGGATAAACAGAGAGAGAAAAAGGAGACTGAGAGAAAAGAGGAGACTGAGAGAAAAGAGGAGACTGAGAGAAAAGAGGGTCAGACTGAGAGAAAAGAGGAGACTGAGAAAAAGAGGGTTAAACAGAGAGAAAAAGGAGACTGAGAGAAAAGAGGAGACTGAGAGAAAAGAGGAGACTGAGAGAAAAGAGGAGACTGAGAGAAAAGAGGAGACTGAGTGAAAAGAGGGTCAGACTGAGAGAAAAGAGGAGACTGAGAGAAAAGAGGATAAACAGAGAGAAAAGAGGAGACTGAGAGAAAAGAGGAGACAGAGAAAAGAGGAGACTGAGAGAAAAGAGGAGACTGAGAGAAAAGAGGATAAACAGAGAGAAAAGAGGAGACTGAGAGAAAAGAGGAGAGACAGAGAAAGAGGGAGACTGAGAGAAAAGAGGAGACTGAGAGAAAAGAGGGATAAACAGAGAGAAAAGAGGAGACTGGGAGAAAAGAGGAGACTGAGAGAAAAGAGGAGACTGAGAGAAAAGAGGTCAGACTGAGAGAAAAGAGGAGACTGAGAGAAAAGAGGGTTAAACAGAGAGAAAAGAGGAGACTGAGAGAAAAGAGGAGACTGAGAGAAAAGAGGAGACTGAGTGAAAAAGGGTCAGACTGAGAGAAAAGAGGAGACTGAGAGAAAAGAGGAGACTGAGAGAAAAGAGGATAAACAGAGAAAAGAGGAGACTGAGAGAAAAGAGGAGACAGAGAGAAAAAAGAGAGACTGAGAGAAAAGAGGAGACTGAGAGAAAAGAGGGATAAACAGAGAGAAAAGAGGAGACTGGGAGAAAAGAGGAGACTGAGAGAAAAGAGGAGACTGAGAGAAAAGAGGGTCAGACTGAGAGAAAAGAGGAGACTGAGAGAAAAGAGGGTTAAACAGAGAGAAAAGAGGAGACTGAGAGAAAAGAGGAGACTGAGAGAAAAGAGGAGACTGAGAGAAAAGAGGAGACTGAGTGAAAAGAGGGTCAGACTGAGAGAAAAGAGGAGACTGAGAGAAAAGAGGGATAAACAGAGAGAAAAGAGGAGACTGAGAGAAAAGAGGAGACAGAGAAAAAGAGGAGACTGAGAGAAAAGAGGAGACTGAGAGAAAAGAGGGATAACAGAGAGAAAAGAGGAGACTGAGAGAAAAGAGGAGACAGAGAAAAGAAGAGACTGAGAGAAAAAGAGGAGACTGAGAGAAAAGAGGGATAAACAGAGAGAAAAGAGGAGACTGAGAGAAAAGAGGAGACAGAGAAAAAGAGGAGACTGAGAGAAAAGAGGAGACTGAGAGAAAGAGGATAAACAGAGAGAAAAGAGGAGACTGGAGAAAAGAGGAGACTGAGAGAAAAGAGGAGACTGAGAGAAAAGAGGGTCAGACTGAGAGAAAAGAGGAGACTGAGAGAAAAGAGGGTTAAACAGAGAGAAAAGAGGAGACTGAGAGAAAAGAGGAGACTGAGAGAAAAAGGAGACTGAGAGAAAGAGGAGACTGAGAGAAAAGAGGAGACTGAGTGAAAAGAGTCAGACTGAGAGAAAAGAGGAGACTGAGAGAAAAGAGGGATAAACAGAGAGAAAAGAGGAGACTGAGAGAAAAGAGGAGACAGAGAAAAGAGGAGACTGAGAGAAAAGAGGGTCAGACTGAGAGAAAAGAGGAGACTGAGAGAAAAGAGGGTTAAACAGAGAGAAAAGAGGAGACTGAGAGAAAAGAGGAGACTGAGAGAAAAGAGGAGACTGAGAGAAAAGAGGAGACTGAGTGAAAAGAGGGTCAGACTGAGAGAAAAGAGGAGACTGAGAGAAAAGAGGGATAAACAGAGAGAAAAGAGGAGACTGAGAGAAAAGAGGAGACTGAGAGAAAAGAGGAGACTGAGAGAAAAGAGGAGACTGAGAGAAAAGAGGGATAAACAGAGAGAAAAGAGGAGACTGAGAGAAAAGAGGAGACAGAGAAAAGAGGAGACTGAGAGAAAGAGAGGAGACTGAGAGAAAAGAGAGGATAAACAGAGAGAAAAGAGGAGACTGAGAGAAAAGAGGAGACAGAGAAAAGAGGAGACTGAGAGAAAAGAGGAGACTGAGAGAAAAGAGGATAAACAGAGAGAAAAGAGGAGACTGGGAAAAGAGGAGACTGAGAGAAAAGAGGAGACTGAGAGAAAAGAGGGAGACTGAGAGAAAAGAGGAGACTGAGAGAAAAGAGGGTTAAACAGAGAGAAAAGAGGAGACTGAGAGAAAAGAGGAGACTGAGAGAAAAGAGGGATAAACAGAGACAAAAGAGGAGACTGAGAGAAAAGGGAGACTGAGAGAAAAGAGGAGACTGAGAGAAAAGAGGAGACTGAGAGAAAAGAGGGTTAAACAGAGAGAAAAGAGGAGACTGGAGAAAAGAGGAGACTGAGAGAAAAGAGGAGACTGAGAGAAAAGAGGAGACTGAGAGAAAAGAGGAGAGACTGAGAGAAAAGAGGAGACTGAGAGAAAAGAGGAGATTGAGAGAAAAGAGGAGACTGAGAGAAAAGAGGAGACTGAGAGAAAAGAGGGTTAAACAGAGAGAAAAGAGGAGACTGGGAGAAAAGAGGAGACTGAGTGAAAAAGAGGAGACTGAGAGAAAAGAGGAGACTGAGAGAAAAGAGGAGATTGAGAGAAAAGAGGGTTAAACAGAGAGAAAAGAGGAGACTGGGAGAAAAGAGGAGACTGAGAGAAAAGAGGAGACTGAGAGAAAAGAGGAGACTGAGAGAAAAGAGGAGACTGAGAGAAAAGAGGAGACTGAGAGAAAAGAGGAGACTGAGAGAAAAGAGGGTTAAACAGAGAGAAAAGAGGAGACTGAGAGAAAAGAGGGATAAACAGAGAGAAAAGAGGAGACTGAGAGAAAAGAGGGATAAACAGAGAGAAAAGAGGAGACTGAGAGAAAAGAGGGTTAAACAGAAAAGAGGCGGAGACTGAGTGAAAAGAGGCGACAGAGAAAAGATGGGGCGACACATGAGGACCTCCCCCACACATCATCTGCCTCCAAGGGGTTAAAACAAAAAAATACATGAAGATGTGTGGAAATAATAAAAAGGTCTGTTACAGAATAAATAAAAAACGGCATTAATAATAAATGGAAATGAAATATTTAGCTTAAAAAAAAATCAAAAAAATGAAAACTCTTTTCAGCAGATTAAAATAATAAACGGTTTATTAGATATTGAATAAAACAGGAATATTTTAACATTGAAACCTATGGGATTCGCCTGAATAAACCTGCCGAATGAAATCACTGAACATCTCACTGACATTTCTCTGCTGTTCAATGTGAATAGATTAACCATTGCTTCTCTATGGGGGATTTCACTGCTTAGATTGTAAGCTCTGGGGCAGGGTCCTCTCTCCTCTTAGATTGTAAGCTCTGGGGCAGGGTCCCCTCTCCTCTTAGATTGTAAGCTCTGGGGCAGGGTCCCCTCTCCTCTTAGATTGTAAGCTCTGGAGCAGGGTCTCCTCTCCTCTTAGATTGTAAACTCTGGAGCAGGGTCTCCTCTCCTCTTAGATTGTAAGCTCTGGAGCAGGGTCTCCTCTCCTCTTAGATTGTAAGCTCTGGAGCAGGGTCTCCTCTCCTCTTAGATTGTAACTCTGGAGCAGGGTCCCCTCTCCTCTTAGATTGTAAACTCTGGAGCAGGGTCCCCTCTCCTCTTAGATTGTAAACTCTGGGCAGGGTCCCCTCTCCTCTTAGATTGTAAACTCTGGGCAGGGTCCCCTCTCCTCTTAGATTGTAAGCTCTGGGGCAGGGTCCCCTCTCCTCTTAGATTGTAAGCTCTGGAGCAGGGTCCCCTCTCCTCTTAGATTGTAAGCTCTGGGCAGGGTCCCCTCTCCTCTTAGATTGTAAGCTCTGGGGCAGGGTCCCCTCTCCTCTTAGATTGTAAGCTCTGGAGCAGGGTCCCCTCTCCTCTTAGATTGTAAGCTCTGGGGCAGGGTCCCCTCTCCTCTTAGATTGTAAGCTCTGGGGCAGGGTCCCCTCTCCTCTTAGATTGTAAGCTCTGGGGCAGGGTCCCCTCTCCTCTTAGATTGTAAACTCTGGGGCAGGGTCCCCTCTCCTCTTAGATTGTAAGCTCTGGAGCAGGGTCCCCTCTCCTAGATTGTAAGCTCTGGGGCAGGGTCCCCTCTCCTCTTAGATTGTAAGCTCTGGGGCAGGGTCCCCTCTCCTCTTAGATTGTAAGCTCTGGGCAGGGTCCCCTCTCCTCTTAGATTGTAAAATCTGGGGCAGGGTCTCCCTCTCTTAGATTGTAAGCTCTGGAGCAGGGTCCCCTCTCCTCTTAGATTGTAAGCTCTGGAGCAGGGTCCCCTCTCCTCTTAGATTGTAAACTCTGGGCAGGGTCCCCTCTCCTCTTAGATTGTAAGCTCTGGGGCAGGGTCCCCTCTCCTCTTAGATTGTAAGCTCTGGGGCAGGGTCCCCTCTCCTCTTAGATTGTAAGCTCTGGGGCAGGGTCCCCTCTCCTCTTAGATTGTAAGCTCTGGGGCAGGGTCCCCTCTCCTCTTAGATTGTAAACTCTGGGGCAGGGTCCCCTCTCCTCTTAGATTGTAAGCTCTGGAGCAGGGTCCCCTCTCCTCTTAGATTGTAAGCTCTGGGCAGGGTCCCCTCTCCTCTTAGATTGTAAGCTCTGGGGCAGGGTCCCCTCTCCTCTTAGATTGTAAGCTCTGGGGCAGGGTCCCCTCACCTCTTAGATTGTAAGCTCTGGAGCAGGGTCCCCTCTCCTCTTAGATTGTAAGCTCTGGGGCAGGGTCCCCTCTCCTCTTAGATTGTAAGCTCTGGAGCAGGGTCCCCTCTCCTCTTAGATTGTAAGCTCTGGGGCAGGGTCCCCTCTCCTCTTAGATTGTAAGCTCTGGGCAGGGTCCCTCTCCTCTTAGATTGTAAGCTCTGGGGCAGGGTCCCCTCTCCTCTTAGATTGTAAGCTCTGGGGCAGGGTCACCTCTCCTCTTAGATTGTAAGCTCTGGAGCAGGGTCCCCTCTCCTCTTAGATTGTAAGCTCTGGGCAGGGTCCCCTCTCCTCTTAGATTGTAAGCTCTGGGCAGGGTCCCCTCTCCTCTTAGATTGTAAGCTCTGGGGCAGGGTCCCCTCTCCTCTTAGATTGTAAGCTCTGGAGCAGGGTCCCCTCTCCTCTTAGATTGTAAGCTCTGGGGCAGGGTCCCTCTCCTCTTAGATTGTAAGCTCTGGGGCAGGGTCCCCTCTCCTCTTAGATTGTAAGCTCTGGAGCAGGGTCCCCTCTCCTCTTAGATTGTAAGCTCTGGGCAGGGTCCCCTCTCCTCTTAGATTGTAAACTCTGGGCAGGGTCCCCTCTCCTCTTAGATTGTAAGCTCTGGAGCAGGGTCCCCTCTCCTCTTAGATTGTAAGCTCTGGGGCAGGGTCCCCTCTCCTCTTAGATTGTAAGCTCTGGGCAGGGTCCCCTCTCCTCTTAGATTGTAAGCTCTGGGGCAGGGTCCCCTCACCTCTTAGATTGTAAGCTCTGGAGCAGGGTCCCCTCTCCTCTTAGATTGTAAGCTCTGGGGCAGGGTCCCCTCTCCTCTTAGATTGTAAGCTCTGGAGCAGGGTCCCCTCTCCTCTTAGATTGTAAGCTCTGGGGCAGGGTCCCCTCTCCTCTTAGATTGTAAGCTCTGGGGCAGGGTCCCTCTCCTCTTAGATTGTAAGCTCTGGGGCAGGGTCCCCTCTCCTCTTAGATTGTAAGCTCTGGGCAGGGTCACCTCTCCTCTTAGATTGTAAGCTCTGGAGCAGGGTCCCCTCTCCTCTTAGATTGTAAGCTCTGGGGCAGGGTCCCCTCTCCTCTTAGATTGTAAGCTCTGGGGCAGGGTCCCTCTCCTCTTAGATTGTAAGCTCTGGAGCAGGGTCCCCTCTCCTCTTAGATTGTAAGCTCTGGGCAGGGTCCCCTCTCCTCTTAGATTGTAAGCTCTGGGCAGGGTCCCCTCACCTCTTAGATTGTAAGCTCTGGAGCAGGGTCCCTCTCCTCTTAGATTGTAAGCTCTGGGGCAGGGTCCCCTCTCCTCTTAGATTGTAAGCTCTGGAGCAGGGTCCCCTCTCCTCTTAGATTGTAAGCTCTGGGGCAGGGTCCCCTCTCCTCTTAGATTGTAAGCTCTGGGGCAGGGTCCCCTCTCCTCTTAGATTGTAAGCTCTGGGGCAGGGTCCCCTCTCCTCTTAGATTGTAAGCTCTGGGGCAGGGTCCCCTCTCCTCTTAGATTGTAAACTCTGGGCAGGGTCCCCTCTCCTCTTAGATTGTAAGCTCTGGAGCAGGGTCCCCTCTCTCTTAGATTGTAAGCTCTGGGGCAGGGTCCCCTCTCCTCTTAGATTGTAAGCTCTGGGCAGGGTCCCCTCTCCTCTTAGATTGTAAGCTCTGGGCAGGGTCCCCTCTCCTCTTAGATTGTAAGCTCTGGGGCAGGGTCCCCTCTCCTCTTAGATTGTAAGCTCTGGGCAGGGTCCCCTCTCCTCTTAGATTGTAAGCTCTGGAGCAGGGTCCCCTCTCCTCTTAGATTGTAAGCTCTGGGGCAGGTCCCCTCTCCTCTTAGATTGTAAGCTCTGGGCAGGGTCCCCTCTCCTCTTAGATTGTAAGCTCTGGGCAGGGTCCCCTCTCCTCTTAGATTGTAAACTCTGGGCAGGGTCCCTCTCCTCTTAGATTGTAAGCTCTGGAGCAGGGTCCCCTCTCTTAGATTGTAAGCTCTGGGCAGGGTCCCCTCTCCTCTTAGATTGTAAGCTCTGGGGCAGGGTCCCCTCTCCTCTTAGATTGTAAGCTCTGGAGCAGGGTCCCCTCTCCTCTTAGATTGTAAGCTCTGGAGCAGGGTCCCCTCTCCTCTTAGATTGTAAACTCTGGGCAGGGTCCCCTCTCCTCTTAGATTGTAAGCTCTGGGGCAGGGTCCCCTCTCCTCTTAGATTGTAAGCTCTGGGGCAGGGTCCCCTCTCCTCTTAGATTGTAAGCTCTGGGGCAGGGTCCCCTCTCCTCTTAGATTGTAAACTCTGGGGCAGGGTCCCCTCTCCTCTTAGATTGTAAGCTCTGGAGCAGGGTCCCCTCTCTTAGATTGTAAGCTCTGGAGCAGGGTCCCCTCTCCTCTTAGATTGTAAGCTCTGGAGCAGGGTCCCCTCTCCTCTTAGATTGTAAGCTCTGGAGCAGGGTCCCTTCTCCTCTTAGATTGTAAGCTCTGGAGCAGGGTCCCCTCTCTTAGATTGTAAGCTCTGGAGCAGGGTCCCCTCTCCTCTTAGATTGTAAGCTCTGGAGCAGGGTCCCCTCTCCTCTTAGATTGTAAGCTCTGGGGCAGGGTCCCCTCTCCTCTTAGATTGTAAGCTCTGGAGCAGGGTCCCCTCTCCTCTTAGATTGTAAACTCTGGGGCAGGGTCCCCTCTCCTCTTAGATTGTAAGCTCTGGAGCAGGGTCCCCTCTTTTAGATTGTAAGCTCTGGAGCAGGGTCCCCTCTCCTCTTAGATTGTAAGCTCTGGGGCAGGGTCCCCTCTCCTCTTAGATTGTAAGCTCTGGGGCAGGGTCCCCTCTCCTCTTAGATTGTAAGCTCTGGGCAGGGTCCCCTCTCCTCTTAGATTGTAAGCTCTGGGGCAGGGTCCCCTCTCCTCTTAGATTGTAAGCTCTGGAGCAGGGTCCCCTCTCCTCTTAGATTGTAAGCTCTGGAGCAGGGTCCCCTCTCCTCTTAGATTGTAAGCTCTGGAGCAGGGTCCCCTCTCCTCTTAGATTGTAAGCTCTGGAGCAGGGTCCCCTCTCCTCTTAGATTGTAAGCTCTGGAGGCAGGGTCCCCTCTCCTCTTAGATTGTAAGCTCTGGGGCAGGGTCCCCTCTCCTCTTAGATTGTAAGCTCTGGCAGGGTCCCCTCTCCTCTTAGATTGTAAGCTCTGGAGCAGGGTCCCCTCTCCTCTTAGATTGTAAGCTCTGGAGCAGGGTCCCCTCTCCTCTTAGATTGTAAGCTCTGGAGCAGGGTCCCTCTCCTCTTAGATTGTAAGCTCTGGGGCAGGGTCCCCTCTCCTCTTAGATTGTAAGCTCTGGAGCAGGGTCCCCTCTCCTCTTAGATTGTAAGCTCTGGAGCAGGGTCCCCTCTCCTCATACTATTCTGTGTGTTTAACTTGTTTGTGTATTTGTTATTCTGTCTCACCCATGGTACAGCGTTACGGAACTTGTTAGCGCTTTATAAATACTTCTAACTGTAACCGTTTAGATGTGATGAGGCAGGATGAGACTTTCCAGTATATAGAGTATAAAGTAACAGCCACTAGAGGGCAGCAGCGGGGTCTGACTAAATACAAATATCAGGTGGATGTGCTCGCCCTGTGCACCCAGGAGCAGCGCATGGGGTTTAGCTCATCTTTTTATTTGTTTTATAGCAGATGAACGGTCATTAATCACGCCTTAATTATAATTATCTTTTAATTAAACAAATCACAATAAACATTTATTTAAACCACTCGCACATCACAGAATGCACAGCGCGAGGTGAGCGGGGCTGCAGCGCGGTGAATACTGTACTGCCTCACACGTTGGTCTCAACATGCAGTGATTATTAGACCACCTCACTCTTCAGTCTCTGTTACAATTAACCTATTGTATCAACTAACTGCAACTCGCTCCTTTTTGCCCCAACTCCCGTATTGACCCTTTGCAATCTGTAATGAATGCAGGGGCCAGGCTTATTTTTCTTACCAGATGCACCTCGTGTACCTCCCCCCCCCCCATTGCTTCTTGTACGTTTCAGGATAGAGTGTAAAATACTGACGCTCATGTTCAAATCACGCAATAACTTGAAGGGGGGGACCCTTACATGTCTTCATTACTCCGCAAGCACGTCCCATCTAGACAACTCTGGTCAGCGGCCGATCTCCGCCGGTCCTCTGTCTACACCCGCATGGCCAACTTTCACATCCACGACTTCTCAAGGGCAGCTCTAGTCCTGTGGAATGACTTGCCTCGCCCTATCAAACTCCCTGACCTTCAGGCCTTCAAGAAATCCCTCAAAACTCATCTCTTCAGATTATTGTACCACCTCACTGACGCAACTCCTCCCTCTGCTCACACATGATTGAAGCTGCTTCTATGGCCCACCATTCCCAAACCACTGGCATTAATGATCCTGCCGTCCAGTAAAATTCTCCTTGTCTTCATCAACCCACAATCCCTCTAGAGTGTAAACTCCTATGAGCAGGGCCCTCTACACCTCTTGTCTCCGTCATAAATCCATTTATCTGTATTTCTTTCCCTATTGGTTATTGTAAAGCGCTGCAGAAACTGTTGGCGCCATATAAATGACGACAATAATAATAATACTGACTTCATATTAACTGACCACTAAACATACAGACCCACACATCATACTGCCCCCTGTAACAAACTTATGATTTCATACGGCCCCCTGTAACAAACTTATGATTTCATA
The DNA here is from genome assembly GCA_009667805.1 of Leptobrachium leishanense. NCBI lineage: Eukaryota > Metazoa > Chordata > Amphibia > Anura > Megophryidae > Leptobrachium > Leptobrachium leishanense. The sequence goes on from CM019073.1 coordinate 18,449,687, forward strand.
CTGCCCCCCTGTAACGGATCCCTCATTTCATACTGCCCCGTAACACACTTATGCATTTCATACTGCCCCTGTAACAAACTTATGATTTCATACTGCCCCCCTGTAACGGATCCCTCATTTCATACTGCCCCCTGTAACAAACTTATCATTTCATACTGCCCCCTGTAACAAACTTATCATTTCATACTGCCCCCTGTAACAAACTTATCATTTCATACTGCCCCCCTGTAACGGATCCCTCATTTCATACTGCCCCCTGTAACAAACTTATCATTTCATACTGCCCCCTGTAACAAACTTATCATTTCATACTGCCCCCTGTAACAACTTATCATTTCATACTGCCCCCTGTAACGGATCCCTCATTTCATACTGCCCCCTGTAACAAACTTATCATTTCATACTGCCCCTGTAACAAACTTATCATTTCATACTGCCCCCTGTAACGGATCCCTCATTTCATACTGCCCCCTGTAACAAACTTATCATTTCATACGGCCCCCTGTAACAAACTTATCATTTCATACTGTCCCCCTGTAACGGATCCCTCATTTCATACTGCCCCCTGTAATGGATCTCTCATTTTATACTGCCCCTGTAACAAACTTATCATTTCATACTGCCCCCTGTAACGGATCCCTCATTTCATACTGCCCCCTGTAACAAACTTATCATTTCATACTGCCCCCTGTAACAAACTTATCATTTCATACTGCCCCCTGTAACAAACTTATCATTTCATACTGCCCCCTGTAACAAACTTATCATTTCATACTGCCCCCCTGTAACGGATCCCTCATTTCATACTGCCCCCCTGTAACAAACTTATCATTTCATACCCCCCCTGTAACAAACTTATCATTTCATACTGTCCCCCTGTAACGGATCCCTCATTTCATACTGCCCCCCTGTAATGGATCTCTCATTTCATACTGCCCCTGTAACAAACTTATCATTTCATACTGCCCCCTGTAACGCATCCCTCATTTCATACTGCCCCCCTGTAACGGATCCCTCATTTCATACTGCCCCCTGTAACAAACTTATCATTTCATACTGCCCCCTGTAACAAACTTATCATTCATTACTGCCCCCTGTAACAAACTTATCATTTCATACTGCTCCCCTGTAACGGATCCCTCATTTCATACTGCCCCCTGTAACAAACTTATCATTTCATACAGCCCCCTGTAACAAACTTATCATTTCATACTGCCCCCCTGTAACGGATCCCTCATTTCATACTGCCCCTGTAACAAACTTATCATTTCATACTGCCCCCTGTAACGGATCCCTCATTTCATACTGCCCCCCTGTAACAAACTTATCATTTCATACGGCCCCTGTAACAAACTTATCATTTCATACTGTCCCCCTGTAACGGATCCCTCATTTCATACTGCCCCCTGTAACAAACTTATCATTTCATACTGCCCCCTGTAATGGATCTTTCATTTCATACTGCCCCCTGTAACAACTTATCATTTCATACTGCCCCCTGTAACGGATCCTCATTTCATACTGCCCCCTGTAACGGATCTCTCATTTCATACTGCCCCCTGTAACAAACTTATCATTTCATACTGCCCCTGTAACAAACTTATCATTTCATACTGCCCCCTGTAACAAACTTATCATTTCATACTGCCCCCTGTAACGGATCCCTCATTTCATACTGCCCCTGTAACAAACTTATCATTTCATACAGCCCCCTTTAACAAACTTATCATTTCATACTGCCCCCCTGTAACGGATCCCTCATTCATACTGCCCCCTGTAACAAACTTATCATTTCATACTGCCCCCCTGTAACGGATCCCTCATTCATACTGCCCCCCTGTAACAAACTTATCATTTCATACGGCCCCCTGTAACAAACTTATCATTTCATACTGTCCCCCTGTAACGGATCCCTCATTTCATACTGCCCCCCTGTAATGGATCTCTCATTTCATACTGCCCCCTGTAACAAACTTATCATTTCATACTGCCCCCTGTAACGGATCCCTCATTTCATACTGCCCCCCTGTAACGGATCTCTCATTTCATACTGCCCTCTGTAACAAACTTATCATTTCATACTGCCCCCTGTAACGGATCCCTCATTTCATACTGCCCCCCTGTAACGGATCCCTCATTTCATACTGCCCCCTGTAACAAACTTATCATTTCATACTGCCCCCTGTAACGGATCCCTCATTTCATACTGCCCCCCTGTAACGGATCCCTCGTTTCATACTGCCCCCTGTAACAAACTTATCATTTCATACTGCCCCCTGTAACGGATCCCTCATTTCATACTGCCCCCCTGTAACGGATCCCTCATTTCATACTGCCCCTGTAACAAATTCATCATTTCATACTGCCCTCCCCGTAACGGATCCCTCATTTCATACTGCCCCCTGTAACAAATTCATCATTTCATACTGCCCACCCCGTAACGGATCCCTCATTTCATACTGCCCCCTGTAACAAACTTATCATTCATACTGCCCCTGTAACAAACTTATCATTTCATACTGCCCCCTGTAACGGATCCCTCATTCATACTGCCCCCTGTAACAAATTATCATTTCATACTGCCCCCCCGTAACGGATCCCTCATTTCATACTGCCCCCTGTAACAAACTTATCATTTCATACTGCCCCTGTAACAAACTTATCATTTCATACTGCCCCCTGTAATGGATCCCTCATTTCATACTGCCCCCTGTAACAAATTTATCATTTCATACTGCCCCCCTGTAATGGATCCTCATTTCATACTGCCCCTGTAACAATTATCATTTCATACTGCCCCTGTAACAAACTTTCCATTTCATACTGCCCCCCTGTAACGGATCCCTCATTTCATACTGCCCCCCTGTAACAAATTTATCATTTCATACTGCCCCCCTGTAACAAACTTATCATTTCATACTGCCCCCTGTCAAGATATATATTCAATAAGAAACTTATACGAGATATAAATATCAATCGTTTATTTTAACTAGAAATTCTCCTAAACTCTTTTAATTGTATGTGTTTTGCTTTGAAGAATACAATAATCAATAACCGGATAAAAACATATATATTTATTACGTATACAAAAAGGTTTCAAATCTCATATCATAAACAAAGATTGATAAACAACATATCCATCCATCAGCACATAGACAACCAGCTTCCCAATATATGTATCTCCTGTTAGTAACTGCATATATGATTAATATCATTTACTTTATCAGTTAGCAACTATACACAAATGGTTAATAAACATTTCTGCTTAACGAAAACAATTAACATGTATTTCCCAGCAAACCAATGTTCAACAAGCTAGATCTTGTAGAGATATATGTATCTCTCTATGCTACATGGATCAACAAAAGATGAGCTATCACTTATTCTATTTCTAGAATGATAATTAATAAAAACTTATTTAGTGAATCCTCCCCTAATATCGAGAATTAAGCTTCTATTCTTCTGTTTTTTATTTTTTTTATATTGTAGTTATATAATTCCTTGCTTATTTTTTTCAATCACAGTAACTTCCTGTGACGGAACCGTTCGTTGCGGTCAGCCCGGCTACTGGGAGCGCTGTCCTCAGCGCCTCGAGCAGCTTGACCGGCCTGCTTCTGTTCCTCTGCCCTGGAGCCGTTAGGAATCTCCAGAAGGCCGTTCTCTGCCTTCTGAGGGTGATAGTGTAGTGTAGCGTCGCTGAGTGAAACACCAAACGCGGTTGTATGTTCCAACAGGATCCTCTCTCTCTGAGCTTGAGAGTTCTCTGACTTCTTTTAATGAACAAAACGCCACATTTATGCTGAAGTACAACAGTCATAATTTGCATACCCATACTAATTAGATTATGTCAGTTATTTACAATAAACATTCTTCACATTCTCTTAGCCTTCAGCTCACACAACATTTGTATATCCATTGTTCCAGCACATCAGATTAAACACACACTATCAGAGATCCCTTGAATTAAACATGCAGCTAGATAATGGGGAAAACCCTGATGCATAAGTTACACAGCAGCAAAGCTTGTTTACTGTATACACAAAACACATTTACCTACAGGAATATAGTATTTTAAACCAAAGCTATGTCATTTAACACTAAACTAAATTTAACTAAAACCAAACGATGTAATATTATTTAAAATCACACGATATAAATGAACATAAAGTCTCTTGGGGTTTGAAGCGTGGAGCGTTACATCAACTCCATGACATATGTCCCTATGGTGCAACGGCACTGAAGAGTCCACAGTAACCCCAGCGTCATTAAAGCTGTCCCTGGCTGAGGGTCCTGGGGTTTGTGCCGAGCCCCTTGGGACATCCCTGACACTCCTCCCCCTTCCCAAAGTTCGACGCACCCGGTTGGACCCCAACGGGTCATACGGGGAAGTCGGTGCTCCCAGGTCCATAGTCTGTCGGAAGGGGGCGAGCCACCAGGCTTCTCCATTTGGCCTTGCGGCCGTGCCTGGCGGGTTGGGGTACAAGTCGTTGGGGTACCCCCTCTGGAATAAGGATCCTGTGGCTGGGGAGGTACCGCCTGTGCCACCTCCGGGAAATATCTCGCACCCGGGAAAAACGGGTGCTAAATGCACGCGCCCCGAGTGCCCTGGTCAGCCGTTGAGGAGAACAGTGGCTGCGTGGGGCCTCCGGGCCAAAGGGTTGTGGAGATGGGCAGAGCGGAAGCAGGCTGTGCCCCGTGGCCAGCGCGTCGGCTGGGTGGTTCAAGGCCGAGAAGGGGACCCCGGCCAGGAGAATGGCGTCCTCCATCTCCGTGAGGTCCGTGGCTGCGGGATAAGTAGCCCGAGGGTATCCCCTTCTGCTCCTTGAGGTGGATGGTGGAGATGGGCAGAGGCCAGCGGCCCTCTGCCCCGTTGCCAACTCTTCTGCTGGGGGGGTGGGTACAGAAATGACATCCAGGGGGTCAAGTGGGGTCAACGGCTGCGGGGTCAGCAGCTCGGGAAAACCCTGCTGCTCCTCAGGGCAGTCGGAGAGTGGGCAGAGGCCAGCGGCCCTCTGCCCTGTTGCCAACTCTTCTGCTGGGGGGTGGGTACAGAAATGACATCCAGGGGGTCAAGTGGGGTCAACGGCTGCGGGGTCAGCAGCTCGGGAAAACCCTGCTGCTCCTCAGGGCAGTCGGAGAGTGGGCAGAGGCCAGCGGCACTCTGCCCCGTTGCCAGCTCTTCTGCTGGGGGGGTGGGTACAGAAATGACATCCAGGGGGTCAAGTGGGGTCAACGGCTGCGGGGTCAGCAGCTCGGAAAAAACCCTGCTGCTCCTCAGGGCAGTCGGAGAGTGGGCAGAGGCCAGCGGCACTCTGCCCCGTTGCCAGCTCTTCTGCTGGGGGGTGGGTACCGGCACAACATTTGGGTGGTCGGAGGAGGACAACGGCTGCGAGCCAAGCAGCTGGGGTAAACCTGGCTGCTCCTCAGGGCATTCGACAGAAAGTGGGCAGAGGCCAGTGGCACTCTGCCCCGTGGCCAGCTCTTCTGCTGGGAGGCGGTACCAGAACAAAGTCCAGGGGGACGGACGAGGTAACGGCTGTGGGGAGGCAGCCCCAGGGTATCCCCTCCCTGCTCCTCGGGACAGCTGGGAATAGTGGGCAGAGGCCAGCGGCGCTCTGCCCCGTGCCAGCTCTTCGGCTGGGTGGGGTCCCTTGCGGGAGGATGGTGCTTTCCATCCCCAGCGATCCATGGCTGCGAGCAACCCAGCCCGGGGGAACCATCTGTCTGCTCCTCCTGGCAGACTGTGGGAAGTGGGCAGAGGCCAGCAGCGCTCTGCCCCGTGCCAGCTCTTCTGCTGGACCCGCAGATACGGCCACCGTGTCTTCCTGCGGGTTTGAGGGAATCGCTTCTTCTACTGTGGCCCCGACGAGGACCCATGGGAGCAGCTCGGCCTCCCATACTTCGGGGTCCCCCGGACTGTCGGTTTCTTCAGCCGGACAGTCCCAGGACAGGGAACTCAGACCTAACTGCGGCACGCTGTCCAACAGTCTCCTGTAGGCCTTTCTCGAGCTCCCATTCTCGCTCCACCAGGAACTCCAACTCCTCTGGCTCGACGTCCCTGCTCTCGTACGGGATTTCTCTTCCCGTCGCTCCAGAATCTCCTCGAACCGCTCCTCCGACTCTTCTCCAAACCCAGGGTCGTCGACCATCCTGGCGTAGAGCAGCCCTGTGCCGCCGTAGTGGAGACCTGCGGTGGGCAAGCGCCGTCGAGTGTGCGAGGTGTCAGGGGACCTGTTAACCACCGGAACGCGCGGTACGCGCGTCCAGGGCTATCTCTTGCCCGCACCAGGCCTTGGAGTTCGGCCTGCCACTCGTCCGGGGGTCGGCCCTTCAGGAGTACAGCTCTGGGCATTGTACTGCAGACCTGATAAATGACATCGCTCGAAGGGACATTCAACCCCGTGGCAGTACCGTTCATGGTGTAGCGCCTCATACCAAAGCTCCTGGCGAACCTCGTCCCGCCACTCAGGCCCAGTGGGCTCAACTGCGGACCCGAGTACCGATCCGGCCCCTCCTGCAGCCTTTTGGAAATTCAGCCTCCATGTCGGCGAGGGTACCGGCACAGGGGCACCATTCCTCGACGGGGAAATGTGGCGTCCCTCGGATGCAGTCTCCAGACGAGCTGTAAGTCTCCATCCAGGGGTCGCTGGATGTGCGATTTCCCCAATACAGACTCCAGGCGAGCTGTAAGTCCTGAAAGGGGTATCGCTGGGGGGTGCAGATTCCCGGGGTGAAGCTCCAGTCGAGCTGTAAGCCTCGGCCCAGGGTTCTACGGGTTTGGGGACGGGGTCAGACAGTTCATTACTCTTCATACTGAGCGCCGCCATCCGCAACTCGTGCTGACGGTCTCTCTCCTCAGCCGCTTGGAGGTCCATCATTAGCCAGCTCACCATGTCCTCGGAGGGGGTGAGACCGAATACCATGATCAACGACCGAGCTCTCTGCCGCAGGTGCTCGTTAGGGTCCTGAGTCAGGGTTGGGGTGCTCACCCTTTGCTGTCCATCCTGGTCAGCTCCTCTCACTAGGGTTTTCTTCTTTTTGTTGCCGGGAGTTTCCTCCCGATTCTCCAACATGCCCCGCAGGACGTCCCGCTGGTAAACGCTGTACCCGGCCATGGTAAGGGTCTTCTTGGGGGTTGCAGAGAGCTATCCCACCGCTTGCCACCACTGTGACGGAACCGTTCCCTTCCGTCTGTCCTGGCTCTCCAGACACCCCTTCGTTGCGGTCAGCCCGGCTACTGGGAGCGCTGTACTCAGCGCCTCGAGCAGCTTGACCGGCCTGCTTCTGTTCCTCTGCCCTGGAGCCGTTAGGAATCTCCAGAAGGCCGCTCTCTGCCTTCTGAGGGTGATAGTGTAGTGTAGCGTCGCTGAGTGAAACACCAAACGCGGTTGTATGTTCCAACAGGATCCTCTCTCTCTCAGCTTGAGAGTTCTCTGACTTCTTTTAATGAACAACGCCACCATTTATGCTGAAGTACAACAGTCATAATTTGCATACCCATACTAATTACATTATGTCAGTTATTTACAATAAACATTCTTCACATTCTTTAGCCTTCAGCTCACACAACGTTTGTACATCCATTGTTCCAGCACATCAGATTAAACACACACTATCAGAGATCCCTTGAATTAAACATGCAGCTAGATAATGGGGAAAACCCTGATGCATAAGTTACACAGCAGCAAAGCTTGTTTACTGTTTACACAAAAACACATTTACCTACAGGAATATAGTATTTTAAAAACCAAAGCTATGTCATTTAACACTAACTAAAATTAACTAAAACCAAACGATGTAAAATATATTTAAAATCACACGATATAAATGAACATAAAGTCTCTTGGGGTTTGAAGCGTGGAGCGTTACATCAACTCCATGACATATGTCCCTATGGTGCAACGGCACTGAAGAGTCCACAGTAACCCCAGCGTCATTAAAGCTGTCCCTGGCTGAGGGTCCTGGGGTTTGTGGCCGAGCCTCTTGGGGCATCCCGTGACACTTCCAAATTCAATATATATATATATCTTTGTATATCACTTTTGCAACAATTTCTTTAGGATAAAATCCTTATATCCGATTCTTCTTCATATCTCTATCTGCAGAATAGAAATATTTTAGAGATTCTGGATCTAACAGTAATCTGAGATATCTCAGTCTATCTGTTGCAAGAAATACTCCAGAAATATATAATTACATTAATTGCTTAATTTAAATAGCTTTCATACGTTACCTCTCCAATCTGGATTCAATGAGTTACAGCCTTTGAATATTCTTTATGTAATATATTGTTTTTGGAATATGTGAAAATTATCAATATCAGATATTTAATGCATGTGAGTTAGAGGTGTGGACCTAATTAAGTGATATGTAATATCTTGAATGCATTAGGTGTTGGAATGATCTGCAATCTAAATCAATGCCTTTCGTGTCCTGGGATGATCTGCCTTTTGCAACGAACAGTGCAGGTCCAGATATAGTCAATTTGACGTCACTGACAAACTACCCCTTTCATTTAAATATTACTTTCTCTATATTAATATAATATTTACTATAATATTTACTATGCCTCAAGAGGGCAGTGTTGCTCTTCAAATTAATTCCACAATTTAATTTTAATATATCTTATCTCAGGTCAAAGATCAATCTGTCTTAACAAAGACCTTATATTCAATCCTAGACTTTGGGTCTCTCCTGTCAAAATTAAATTAATATCTCTACTCCTCTCAAAACTCAGCTAAATTCCTTTCTAGTTAAAATCAACAAAAATTCTATTCAGTAATTATACCATTTACCAGTTATGCTCTACAAATATTTGGAGCATCTATTTCCTACTGTAAATATAATAAAATATATATTGATTATAAGAATATATTTCATGAATATAATTATACGCTTGCAAAGAAAATTTAAAATTTGTTCCTATACCCAAAAAGAAAATATCTTTAATTCAAGGACTTGTTAAAACAAACCAATAAATTTAAATATGACATGTCTGGCACTTAGCTCAGCATTATATCAAATAAAAACATTTTATCATCTATAACATCATGTCTGGCATTTATAGAAACAAAACCATAACTCTTAAGGTTCACCTAGCCATGAACTATTAAAAAAAATCTCTGTCCATTTCTAAAACTAGACGAAAATTGAAAAAGAAAGACTTTACATTAAAACAAGATGGCTACAGGCATCCATTTTAATTTTTCCATTATAATATACCCGACACCCCTGTAACAAACTTATCATTTCATACTGCCCCCTGTAACAAACTTATCATTTCATACTGCCCCCTGTAACGGATCCCTCATTTCATACTGCCCCTGTAACAAACTTATCATTTCATACTGCCCCCTGTAACAAACTTATCATTTCATACTGCCCCCTGTAACAAACTTATCATTTCATACTGTCCCCCTGTAATGGATCCCTCATTTCATATTGCCCCTGTAACAAACTTATCATTTCATACTGCCCCCCTTTAATGGATCCCTCATTTCATACTGCCCCCTGTAACAAATTTATCATTGCATACTGCCCCCTGTAACTGATCCCTCATTTCATACTGCCCCCTGTAACAAACTTATCATTTCATACTGCCCCCTGTAATGGATCCCTCATTTCATACTGCCCCTGTAACAAACTTATCATTTCATACTGCCCCCTGTAACGGATCCCTCATTTCATACTGCCCCTGTAACAAACTTATCATTTCATACTGCCCCCTGTAACGGATTCCTCATTTCATACTGCCCCTGTAACAAACTTATCATTTCATACTGCCCCCCTGTAACGGATCCCTCATTTCATAATGCCCCTGTAACAACTTATCATTTCATACTGCCCCCTGTAACAAACGCATCATTTCATACTGCCCCCCTGTAACGGATCCCTCATTTCATACTGCCCCCCTGTAACGGATCCCTCATTTCATACTGTCCCCTGTAATGGATCCCTCATTTCACACTGCCCCCCTGTAACGGATCCCTCATTTCATATTGCCCCCTGTAACAGATCCCTCATTTCATATTGCCCCTTGTAACAGATCCCTCATTTCATACTGGCCCCTGTAACAGATCCCTCATTTCATACTGCCCCCTGTAACAGATCCCTCATTTCATACTGCCCCCTGTAACGGATCCCTCATTTCATACTGCCCCCTATAACAGATCACTCATTTCATATTGCCCCCTGTAACAGATCCCTCATTTCATATTGCCCCTTGTAACAGATCCCTCATTTCATACTGGCCCCTGTAACAGATCCCTCATTGCATACTGCCCCCTGTAACAGATCCCTCATTTCATCCTGCCCCCTGTAACGGATCCCTCATTTCATACTGCCCCCGTAACAAACGCATCATTTCATACTGCCTCCCCTGTAACAAATTCATAATTTCATACTGCCCCCCTGTAACGGATCCCTCATTTCATACTGCCCCTGTAACGGATCCCTCATTTCATACTGCCCCCGTAACGGATCCCTCATTTCATACTGCCCCCTGTAACGGATCCCTCATTTCATACTACCCCTGTAACGGATCCCTCATTTCATATTGCCCCCTGTAACAGATTCCTCATTTCATATTGCCCCTTGTAACAGATCCCTCATTTCATACTGGCCCCTGTAACAGATCCCTCATTTCATACTGCCCCCTGTAATGGATCCCTCATTTCATACTGGCCCCTGTAACAGATCCCTCATTTCATACGTCCCCCGTAACGGATCCCTCATTTCATACTGCCCCCTGTAACGGATCCCTCATTTCATACTGCCCCTGTAACAGATCCCTCATTTCATATTGCCCCTAGTAACAGATCCCTCATTTCATACTGGCCCCTGTAACAGATCCCTCATTTCATACTGCCCCCTGTAACGGATCCCTCATTTCATCCTGCCCCCTGTAACGGATCCCTCATTTCATATTGCCCCCTGTAACGGATCCCTCATTTCATACTGCCCTCTGTAACGGTTCCCTCATTTCATATTGCCCCCTGTAACGGGTCCCTCATTTCATACTGCCCCCTGTAACGGATCCCTCATTTCATACTACCCCCTGTAACGGATCCCTCATTTCATACTGCCCCCTGTAACGGATCCCTCATTTCATACTGCCCCCTATAACAGATCACTAATTTCATATTGCCCCCTGTAACAGATCCCTCATTTCATATTGCCCCTTGTAACAGATCCCTCATTTCATATTGCCCCTTGTAACAGATCCCTCATTTCATACTGGCCCCTGTAACAAACGTATCAGTTCATACTGCCCATCCCGTAACGGATCCCTCATTTCATACTGCCCCCTGTAACGGATCCCTCATTTCATACTGCCCCCCATAACGGATCCCTCATTTCATATTGCCCCCTGTAACAGATCCCTCATTTCATATTGCCCCTTGTAACAGATCCCTCATTTCATACTGGCCCCTGTAACAGATCCCTCATTTCATCCTGCCCCCTGTAACGGATCCCTCATTTCATACTGCCCCCGTAACAAACGCATCATTTCATACTGCCCCCTGTAACAAATTCATAATTTCATACTGCCCCCCTGTAACAGATTCCTCATTTCATACTGCCCCCCTGTAACGGATCCCTCATTTCATACTGCCCCCGTAACGGATCCCTCATTTCATACTGCCCCCTGTAACGGATCCCTCATTTCATACTACCCCTGTAACGGATCCCTCATTTCATATTGCCCCCTGTAACAGATCCCTCATTTCATATTGCCCCTTGTAACAGATCCCTCATTTCATACTGGCCCCTGTAACAGATCCCTCATTTCATACTGCCCCCTGTAATGGATCCCTCATTTCATACTGGCCCCTGTAACAGATCCCTCATTTCATACGTCCCCCGTAACGGATCCCTCATTTCATACTGCCCCCTGTAACGGATCCCTCATTTCATACTGCCCCTGTAACAGATCCCTCATTTCATATTGCCCCTAGTAACAGATCCCTCATTTCATACTGGCCCCTGTAACAGATCCCTCATTTCATACTGCCCCCTGTAACGGATCCCTCATTTCATCCTGCCCCCTGTAACGGATCCCTCATTTCATATTGCCCCCTGTAACGGATCCCTCATTTCATACTGGCCCCTGTAACAGATCCCTCATTTCATACTTGTCACACACCATGTCTGCAATCATGCCTGAAACCCCTAGCAGCACTTTTCAAGTACTGCACATTCCGGGAACCAGTACTATGTTTTCAGCACACGAACAATTAAGAACAACCACGTGACACTTCTACCTGAATAAAGGGCTACGCCCCAGTCCAAACGACGCATCATCATTGTAGCTATATACCTGAAAGATCTATATTCTACTGCTCTGAACCCATGCAACTACCTGCTCCTGTCTATTACCGGATCCACTCACCATATCTCCAGATTCCAGCTCCAGTGACTACCCTTCTCACCAATCTCCACTACTGGTCAGTCTTAGCCTGCTCCTCTCCCATTCCATCCATACCTGCTTGTGCAGATCACTGTACCTTGGGTTCATCTCCCCTCACCCTGGTGCCACCCCAGTACCTACTGTAACGGGTGCTGCGGCGCTCACACAGGAGTAGCGAGGTTGAGATCTTATTGGACAGAATTATCTGCTCGATGGTAACACAATAAACAGTACTTTCAGACTTATACTCCAAAGCCAGGGAGTATGACAGGACAACTAATCTGCTACTAAGCTCCAAAGGTTTCGAGCCCAACGGACAACTTAGAGCACACAACAATGCAGCGGATTGCAAGACTTGAGCGTCAGTACTGAGGTATTTGGTATGACAGGCAATGACTTGTTCAGACTGCAGGGCAGTCAACACACTGACAGACTTAACGTTTTCAGACCACCTTGATCGGGTATGTTGTAACTTGTGGAAACTAAAGTATGGTAAGCGCCCACACTATACACTCCGAATGCCCAGCAGACCAGATGGATAGTGGTTTCCCCCAAACCAAGTGTACACATATGGCAAAAATACGTATCTGGTATGCGCGAAGTTAAACGCTAGGGAACTCGGACTGGTCTCTCGAATGACGTCTCCAACCAAATAACCTGTTGGAATAAAAAGCACAAAAAATACAATCTAAGTGCAGAGAAATGGCAATGGTGGATTGTAGGTATATTCGTATACAGTTGAAAAACTCACAAACAGAGAGTCCGTGCACTGGCTCTGAGTGATAGATTACCTTTGGGTTATTTATCTTGTATCACTTCTCAGGAAACCCACTCCTTGGCGTAGTTAGCTCATTGCATCAATAGGACATGGGAAAAAAGAGAGGCACAATCTTTGTGTATATCTGACACACAGAATTATACTGTATAACAGCCAGCAATGCACACTCACATTTGGATGAGCTATTCCCAGCTCAAGATCGAAGGCATATGGGTTTTTCTGGTCAAACCCAATAAAGACCCGAACATGCAGAGGTGATTCTTCTTTAAAAGGATTTAATAATTGTAAAAACAAATGAAATAAAATACAGAACGCGTTTCATCAGCTGGTCTATACAATGAGATCTAACATGTATGTTTATATACCCAAACAATAAAAGAAAAATCAGGTGAAATCGTTTCTCCTGTGTGTAATTGGTGGTCAGCGTGCGTTTCTGGCCTCTTTCTGGATTACTCGTACATAACTGACTCGCGACGCCATCTTGCGCAGGCGCATCGGGAACTTCCGCGTTCCACCCTGCGTTCCAAATTGCTTTGCCCGGAAATGGACGTGTTTTGTAGTCCGCCATGCGTTCTACCGCTTTTATCGGAACTAAAGTGTGCCAAGGATGCCACCGAGGATACACAGCGCTTCCCAGTACCATAATGTCCATGGGAAAACAGATGGGCTGCACCAACATAAACGGAGAATTAAAATGTCATAAACCACAAACAAAAATACATATAATAGCATCAGAAGAAAGCTTAAAGAGAAAGCAGGCTGTTTTCTCAAAATGTAAATATTAGATTGGAGAGATCCATGTAGCGGAGCGGGGTACAAATGAGAATAGGATTATGTCATATATTCCTATATGGATTAATTCATAAGGAGGACATGATTCAAATAGATGAAATTTAGTGAGGTGAGATAGTGTCTCATCGTGCGATTGTATATATATATATTAACTAGGACTCATAGTCTCCTGAATTTTAGAGATAATAAATGTCTCTTATTAATACCACAATGACTTAGAAATAGTTGTATTGTGCAAGTGGTAGTGCAATGAAGATATGCTGAATTTAGGGACATATAGCCTCTTTGAGGATTCTGTGATAACATTAGAAATATTGATTCAGTAGGAATGTATAGTTTAAATGTTATAACCTGAAAAGGAAGGATTATATTTCTATTCTCCTAGATAATGGGAAAGACGTAGTCTTATAATTACCTCAAATGTCAAATAGAAGTCTATGATGTGGATATTTACACCATTAATCGGCTAATAACTATTAAAGGACAAATAGCCTCTTAGGGCAATTTTATAGTGCATTTATTAATTTGATATGTGCTAAATGTGTGCTGATAATATTACCCCTTCTGTAGAGAGGAATCTATCCGTAATAAGATGAATATGCCTAAATAAAATAATGTGACATATGGACTAATGACTAAATTAGTGCAGTGTGCATTTATATATGCTGTGTTACAGAACTAGATACATGCCTATAGCATGTTCAGGAATAATTGGTTTATTTGTTTTAAACCTTGACCTTTTGGCTTTGTATGTGATAGTGACCTATCTTATGACAGATAAGAAAAAAACCTGCTTATAAAAAGTGAGTGACTTCAAAGTCATCATTTAATCCACCCGGTGCCAAGGTGCCCATTTCAAAAATAGTGCGCATCTCTAATTGCCCCAATCGTTTGAGAAAATCCTCCCCTATATCATTAGGTTTTAGTTGTTTAATTGCTGTGAACTTTAGACCCACTGGTGAACTATTATGTTTGATTTTAAAATGCAATGACACGGAGTGTTTTTCAAATCCTTTTTTTATATTTCTGACATGCTCTGATAATCTAACATTAAATGCTCTTTTGGTACGTCCTATATATTGCATACCACAGGGACATTCCAGTAAGTATATTAAGTTCTTTGAGAAACATTTTAAGATTCCCTTTATAGAAATTTCATCTTTGTTCTTTTTGTTATAGTATGACCCTTTAAAATTTTTTTTATTGCATGTAGATCTGCATGCCAAACATTGGCCACAGTTGTAAAACCCCTGTTTTAATCCAAACGGACCCTCTTTAGTACTTCTTTTTTTAGGCTTACTGTGAACCAAACAAGACTTCAAATTTCTTGCTCCTCTAAATACAATTTTTGGATTTTTCCCTACGTAATTTTTTAGATCTTTATCGTTACGTAGGACATGCCAGTGTTTCTTGAAAATTCTTTTAATTTGAGTTGCCTTATTATTATAGTCGCAGATGAACCTCACTTCCTCTCTTTCTCTTCCCCTTTTGGGTTTGTACTTGAGTAGAACTTCGCGATCGTCTTTAATTAGATCGTTAACAATACGATTCAGGTCATTCTCCTCATACCCCTTTTCAATGAAATCCCTCTTAAGGATATCGGCTTGTTGTTTAAATACTTCTGTGTCTGTGCAGTTTCTCCTCAACCGAAGAAATTGGCCCTTGGGAACCCCATTGAGCCAAATAGGGTTGTGGCAACTGGTCTTCTCTATGAAAGTATTCATGTCTACCTCCTTGAAGGTTTTGGATTTAACATTATCTCCTTCCCTGTAAATCTTCAGGTCTAAAAATGTAACGCTTTCTCTACTCCACTTTCTATCCAGCTTGATCCCCCATTCTGGGCTGTCAAGACTGGTTAAAAATACCTGCAGATTTTCCTCAGATCCTCTCCAAACAAAAAATATATTGTCAATATATCTTCTATATGACAATATATTCCCAAGTGCCCAGCTACGCGAACCGTAGACGAACTGAGTTTCCCAGCCGGCCATATATAGGTTCGCGTAGCTAGGCGCAAATTTTGTGCCCATCATAGTTCCTTTTAATTGGATATAAAAATCCTCCTCGAATTTGAAATAATTATTTTTTAATATGAAATTGATGCTATTGAGAATAAAAGATAGCTGGTTGGGATTTATACTGTCTGCCTTCAAAATTTCTTTTTTTACCACATTTAAACCCATTTGGTGCGGTATACTACTATATAAAGCATGCACGTCGCACGTTACCAAAATGTCACTGTTTTCTAATCTTAAGTTTTTAAGGAGTGTGAGAACATCCAAAGTGTCCTTAAGGTGGGATGGAGTTTTGCAGACTATTGGCTGTAGAATTAAATCCACATATTCGGATAGGTGACTTGTAATCGAGTCTATGCCTGCTACTATCGGTCTTCCGGGCGGATTAGTGGGATGTTTATGTATTTTGGGTAATATATATATATGTGGAGTTTTTGTATATTCCATCTTTATATAATTATATTCTTGTTGATTTAAGATTTCTTTATATAGCCCTTCCTGCAGGAGGATGTTAATTCTTTCTTTTATATCTTTGATGGGATCACTTTTTAGTTTTTCATAAGTGATTTTATCCCCCAGAGTTCTTAATACTTCTGCATCATACATCTCTTTAGAGAGAATTACGATCCCGCCGCCCTTGTCGGCGGGTTTTATCGTAATACTAGAGTCCTTCTGCAATGATCTTATAGCTATCTTTTCTTCTTTTGTGAGGTTGTGATTTTTATCCTTCAAGGACATTTTTTCTATATCGTTCATTACAAGGTTTTAAAATACCTTCATTTCATTCGAGACTACATGACGTGGGTAGAATTTAGATGGTTTTTTTAAAGGGGCATGTGGATTTGGACCCAAATTTTGTCTGATATCTCTTTCTATTGGATTTTTGAGAAAAAACTTTTTAAGACTAAGCTTGCGCTTAAATCGCTGGAGATCTATATAAACATTGAATTTGTCTAAGCTATTTGTAGGGGCAAACTTTAGACCCTTATTTAAAACTTTTACTTCCGTATCTGACAAAACTCTGTGGCTAAGGTTGAATATGCCATTCATAGTGTTCATCGTCTTTCCCGCTTTTCTTCGACATACATGTTTTCCTGCTCTCTTTCCTCTTCGGGTCTTTCCCAGGATCTTTTTAGGCCTCCCCTTCTTTCCAATCTTACATGCAGACCTCTGAGGTCCTCTTGTCTCTCTCTCCTCTCCAGGGGATCCTGCCAAAAAACCTCTTCCTCAACATGATCCCCTAAAGAAGAAAATCTATTGCTCAGGGGGATGGTATCATTATTGGCTACTTCTCTTTCACCTCTCTGTGATTCTTTATTAGGAACCAAACTCTGTTGTCTACTCATGCTCATATTCCCACTGGGATATTGTGGTCCCACCGTTGTCCACTCATTGTTGGCTGGTCTTTCTCTCTGTCTCCACCCTCCTCTGTTATTATTCCAGGGTTGGAATATATCTTTATGCCAAAATCCATGATTCCCACCTCGATCATTAGAAAAATTATTACTACCTTGATGGGAGTTTTCCACTTTTCTTTCATCTTCCCCTCTCCAATGATTGTGCTGTCGGTTATTATAGTATCTATTGTTGGACCTATTATTGGGCCTATTGTTGTGCCACCCCCTGTTGTTATTGTTCCATTGTCTATTGCTATAATGTCTATTGTTCCATTGTCTATTGCTATATTTTGACTCAGGAGAGAGAGAGATTAATAAATGCACTATAAAATTGCCCTAAGAGGCTATTTGTCCTTTAATAGTTATTAGCCGATTAATGGTGTAAATATCCACATCATAGACTTCTATTTGACATTTGAGGTAATTATAAGACTACGTCTTTCCCATTATCTAGGAGAATAGAAGTATAATCCTTCCTTTTCAGGTTATAACATTTAAACTATACATTCCTACTGAATCAATATTTCTAATGTTATCACAGAATCCTCAAAGAGGCTATATGTCCCTAAATTCAGCATATCTTCATTGCACTACCACTTGCACAATACAACTATTTCTAAGTCATTGTGGTATTAATAAGAGACATTTATTATCTCTAAAATTCAGGAGACTATGAGTCCTAGTTAATATATATATATACAATCGCACGATGAGACACTATCTCACCTCACTAAATTTCATCTATTTGAATCATGTCCTCCTTATGAATTAATCCATATAGGAATATATGACATAATCCTATTCTCATTTGTACCCGCTCCGCTACATGGATCTCTCCAATCTAATATTTACATTTTGAGAAAACAGCCTGCTTTCTCTTTAAGATTTCTTCTGATGCTATTATATGTATTTTTGTTTGTGGTTTATGACATTTTAATTCTCCGTTTATGTTGGTGCAGCCCATCTGTTTTCCCATGGACATTATGGTACTGGGAAGCGCTGTGTATCCTCGGTGGCATCCTTGGCACACTTTAGTTCCGATAAAAGCGGTAGAACGCATGGCGGACTACAAAACACGTCCATTTCCGGGCAAAGCAATTTGGAACGCAGGGTGGAACGCGGAAGTTCCCGATGCGCCTGCGCAAGATGGCGTCGCGAGTCAGTTATGTACGAGTAATCCAGAAAGAGGCCAGAAACGCACGCTGACCACCAATTACACACAGGAGAAACGATTTCACCTGATTTTTCTTTTATTGTTTGGGTATATAAACATGCATGTTAGATCTCATTGTATAGACCAGCTGATGAAACGCGTTCTGTATTTTATTTCATTTGTTTTTACAATTATTAAATCCTTTTAAAGAAGAATCACCTCTGCATGTTCGGGTCTTTATTGGGTTTGACCAGAAAAACCCATATGCCTTCGATCTTGAGCTGGGAATAGCTCATCCAAATGTGAGTGTGCATTGCTAGCTGTTATACAGTATAATTCTGTGTGTCAGATATACACAAAGATTGTGCCTCTCTTTTTTCCCATGTCCTATTGATGCAATGAGCTAACTACGCCAAGGAGTGGGTTTCCTGAGAAGTGATACAAGATAAATAACCCAAAGGCAATCTATCACTCAGAGCCAGTGCACGGACTCTCTGTTTGTGAGTTTTTCAACTGTATACGAATATACCTACAATCCACCATTGCCATTTCTCTGCACTTAGATTGTATTTTTTGTGCTTTTTATTCCAACATGTTATTTGGTTGGAGACGTCATTCGAGAGACCAGTCCGAGTTCCCTAGCGTTTAACTTCGCGCATACCAGATACGTATTTTTGCCATGTTGTAACTTGTAATTACCAGGGTCTATAGACACACATACAGGCTTAAGGATCATGCAAGCCTGGGTACTCGAGCGAGCTGAACATAATCGAGCGAGCTGAACATAAGCAGAAAACCAACAGTCTTTCGTATTTGCAGATTGTACAAGCGTAGAAGATCATATCTCATAACCCAGCCCTCAAAATTTCCAGTCACATACTCGCATTTTGTGAGGGGAAATTGAGCGCTGGCGAGTAAAACTGTACACGCAGGCAGCATGATAAAGTCTATCGTGCTGCCTGCGCTGCATTTTCAGCCGGCGGCCATGTTGTTTTTTTTTCTCCAGGTCAGCCAGTCTGCTTTTTTTTTCCAGCAAACGGGACTTGGCCGGAATCATTTCCTGGGAGGGAAGGGGGTTTGCTCTCACCCGCGGCACCTTTACCAGACCATCCTGCTGCACGCTGGATCTTTCTCCTTCACGCTGGGCCCCTTATCTTCCGGGCACAGCGTGAAGGATAATCTCCGTCCCCTCATTCTACTCTCCAGGTCAGGTAAACGGAGGGGGGGGAATGAAATAAACGGCAGGGGGTTAAAATGGAGAGAAAGAGATGAATGGGGGGGGGAGAAATTAAATCGAGAGATGAATTGGGGGAGAAATGAAAGATGAACTGGGGGGAGAAATGAAATGATAGATGAATTGGGGGAGAAATGAAACGAAAGATGAACTGGGGGGAGAAATGAAATGAAAGATGAATTGGGGGGGAGAAATTAAATGAAAGATGAACTGGGGGGGAGAAATTAAATGATAGATGAATTGGGGGGGAGAAATGAAATGAAAGATGAATTGGGGGGAGAAATGAAACGAAAGATGAACTGGGGGGAGAAATGAAATGAAAGATGAATTGGGGGGGAGAAATGAAAGATGAACTGGGGGGATAAATGAAATGAAAGATGAACTGGGGGGAGAAATGAAAGATGAACTGGGGGGGAGAAATGAAATGAAAGATGAACTGGGGGATAAATGAAATGAAAGATGAATTGGGGGGAGAAATTAAATGAAAGATGAATTGGGGGGGAGAAATGAAAGATGAACTGGGGGGATAAATGAAATGAAAGATGAATTGGGGGGAGAAATTAAACGAAAGATGAACTGGGGGAGAAATTAAATGATAGATGAATTGGGGGGGAGAAATGAAATGAAAGATGAATTGGGGGGGAGAAATGAAATGAAAGATGAACTGGGGGGAGAAATGAAATGAAAGATGAATTGGGGGGAGAAATGAAATGAAAGATGAATTGGGGGGAGAAATGAAAGATGAACTGGGGGAGAAATGAAATGAAAGATGAATTGGGGGAGAAATGAAAGATGAACTGGGGGAGAAATGAAATGAAAGATGAATTGGGGGGAGAAATGAAATGAAAGATGAACTGGGGGAGAAATGAAATGAAAGATGAATTGGGGGGAGAAATGAAATGAAAGATGAATTGGGGGGACAAATTAAATGAAAGATGAATTGGGGGGAGAAATTAAATGAAAGATGAACTGGGGGAGAAATGAAAGATGAATGGGGGGAATGGAAAGGAAGATGAATTGGGGGGAGAAATGGAGAGAGATGAATGAAGAGGAGGAGATGAATGGGGAGAGAGAAATTAATTGGGCAAAAGAAATTAAAGGGAGGGAGAAATTAATTAAAGTGGGGAGAGAAATTAATTAAAGGGGACCCCTTGGCGAAAACTAAGGGAAAGTAAAAAAGCTGCCAAGCTGTCAGCGCGCCAGAAGTGACGCCAGAACCAGCGCCGCTACTACAACGCCCGCTAGAGGCCATAATTGGTGAAATGGTGGTGAGGTTATGAGGCATTTGACGTTATGCAAAATAAATCCTATTTATAAAGAAAGAGGTGATACAGAAGTAGCAAAAAAAAGAAAAAATGGGGATGGAAGTATCGCAGACGAAAATTAATGGATTCATCTATATAAGCATTCAAGGGGGAAACCTGACTTTGGGGTCTTCTAACTTCTAATGATAACCTGGCATATGAATAATGCGAGTATTAGGTTCCACTTGATATATTGGATGCATAAACACCAAATTAATTTGGTCCTAAAAACTGTTGGAGAGGAGTCTGTACTTAATGGATGAAACTACTTGTCTGGGTCTGGTGCCTGGGTATACATGTATCTGATGCCTGGGTATTAATGTTATTTATTATTTTGTAACTTTATTCTGAATAAAACCTTTAACAGTGTAATTTCATAAGATAATTTAAGAAGGCGTGTTTAGGGGCGGAGTTTAGGGCAGGGTAGGTGGGGCAACTGGTGGCGAGTAACTCTTATGGTCTGGCTAGTAGCTTGGGACATGAAATTTTGAGCCCTGTCATAACCCTTAGACCTGGAGCAAAACCCCGATAAGGCAGTTGTAAGAGAACCAGGGCGAGATGGGAATCTCCCCACGAAGCGAGTCAAACCCCAAAGAGCGTGCATAGGGTTAAACCAACAGCGCACAACACTAGCCACCGCTATAGCATGTAACATAAGAATGGTCAAAGACAAGCCGGGTCAAAATCAGGAGCAGGGATCGTAGACAAAAATAGGTCGGCAACAGAATAGCAATATATACAAGAGGAAGCGATGCGGGAACAGAACTCCACGTCAGGATGACGATGCAACTCCTCACGCCCTGCTTTAAACCCGGCGGCTCCTCGTGGATGCTGCTCAGCCATTACATGGTGCTGGCACTCGACCAGCCCTTGGCACTGAACCATGCCCAGACCCCCCAGGAAGCACTGCAGGGGCTGAGGATGTAACAACATCCTTCTACTTCAGCCCTGAGCTCCAGAGGTGGCAGTCCCGTGGTGACAGCTCTCCGGCTGTCGCAGGCTGCTCGGCCAGGCCTCCAGGCCCAGGCTCGGATGGCTGCACCTACATACTCACCTACATCCTCCTATTTCGGCCCTGAGCTCCAGCGATGGCAGTCCCGTCATGACAGTCCTCCGGCAGCCGGTTCCCGCTCTCCGTCAGACGCAGGGATGACGTCGCAGAGGTGGAAGCCTTTGACCCTGCAGACAGCCAGATCAAAAGCTTCCACCTCCGCAACGTCATCCCTGCGTCTGACGAAGAGCGAGAACCGGCTGCCGGAGGACTGTCACCACGGGACAGACACCGCTGGAGCTCAGGGCCAAAGTAGGAGGATGTAGGTGAGTATGTTGCCTACACATACTCACCTGCATCGGCCCCAAGTCCTGCATCCAGTGTCCGCTCTCTGTGTCGGTCGCCAGGATGACGTCACGAAAGCCATTGACCCAGGGTGAAAGGCTTCCATGATGTCATACCGACGACCAACGGAGAGATGACACTGGATGCAGGAGGACTGCTACCACTGGAGGACTCAGGGCCGATGTAGGTGAGTATGTGCAATGCTCTCTACCCCCCCCCCAACAAAATCCGTCACCCGGGGCCTGGAGGCCCGACCGTGCAGGCAGCTTGGCCGGCCTCCAAGCTCAGGCGAGCGCCCGGCTCGGCCTCTAGGCCCAGTCTAAGCCGGGGACTCGCCTGAGCCTGGATGCTGGCCAAGCAGGCAGTTCGGCCGGCCTCCAGGCTCAGGCAAGCCCCCGGCTCGGCCTGGCCTCCTGGTCCTATTTTGAAAGGAAAATTTTTGGCCGTTTTTTTTCGGCTGAATTTTCCATTTAGGCGAAAACGAAAACACCATTTTCGGTTGCCAAAGTTTCGTTGCATCCCTACATGGAACACAGCGACTATACACAGAATGCACCTGTAAACATGCAACAGTGACTATATACAGAATGCGCCTGTAACATGTAACACAGTGACTATATACAGAATGCACCTGTAAACATGTAACATAATGACTATATACAGAATGCACCTGTAAACATGTAACACAGTGACTATATACAGAATGCACCTGTAAACATGTAACACAGTGACTATATACAGAATGCACCTGTAAACATGTAACACAGTGACTATATACAGAATGCACCTGTAAACATGTAACACAGTGACTATATACAGAATGCACCTGTAAACATGTAACACAGTGACTATATACAGAATGCGCCTGTAAACATGTAACACAGTGACTATATACAGAATGCACCTGTAAGCATGTAACATAGTGACTATATACAGAATGCGCCTGTATACATGTAACACAGTGACTGTATACAGAATGCGCCTGTAAACATGTAACAGTGACTATATACATAATGTACTAGACATGTGCATTCGTTTTAGTACTAAAACGATTTAGTCCGAATTTTGGGATAATTTAGTTTTCGTATGACTCAAGAGATACGAAACTGCTCAGTACAAAAAACGAAAGAAACTAAAATAAAATGCACTACATTTTAGTTTCAGTCCTTTTTGTGATATTACATTGATGAGTGAAGGAGACCAGCAATGAAGAGCGCAACATCCGAAGTTCTGCACCCTCCACATGCCAATGCAGTAGGATGTTCTATACAGAGAGGGTCATTAATTAATGCAGGAGGATGTTATATACATTATACAGAGAAAGGTATAAATTGAGGAGGATGTTCTATACAGAGAGGGACATTAATTAATTCAGGAGGATTTTCTATACATTATACAGAGAGGGGTATTAATTAATGCAGGAGGATGTTCTAAACATTATACAGAGAGGAGACTTTTTTTAGCCCTTTAAATCCAGTGGCTGTGAGCGCTGAGATCGGCTGCTTGTTATATTATCTCTCAGTACAATGTATCAGGCTCAGCTGTTACAGTAACTGACTGTAACAGCGCTCAGAGTTTCAGTAAAACAAGGAAATAATATTGTTATAACCTCTTCTATATAAAAATATTATTTACTAGTTTTACTGAAACTCTGAGCGCTGTGATGAGCAGCAGTCAGTTACTGTAACAGCTTTGCCTGACACGGGGCAGTATTACAATGTTGGTGCTAACTTAACCAGAGCTGTTGTAAACTGAAAACCTTCATAGACTATAATGGCTCTGGGAAGTTTACAACAGCTCTGGTTAAGTTAGCACCAACTATGTAATATGGCCCACATTGTGCTGAGAGTGAGAGATACTGAAACGAGCAGCGATCTCAGCCCTCTGAGGAGCCACCACTACAATAATAATTGTATCCGCTGGTTTTCGGATGAATGAAATTAGTTTTCATACTAAAGAACTGAAAACAAATTTCTTTAGCAACTAAATAAATTGCATTTTAGGATTAATCCATTAGTTCAAATGAAATTTTGTGCTGTGCACATGTCTATAATGTACCTGTAAACATGTAACACAGTGACTATATACAGAATGCACCTGTAAACATGTAACACAGTGACTATATACAGAATGCACCTGTAAACATGTAACACAGTGACTATATACAGAATGCACCTGTAAACATGTAACACAGTGACTATATACAGAATGTGCCTGTAAACATGTAACATAGTGACTATATACAGAATGCACCTGTAAACATGTAACATAGTGACTATATACAGAATGCACCTGTAAACATGTAACACACTGACTATATACAGAATGCACCTGTAAACATGTAACACAGTGACTATATACAGAATGCACCTGTAAACATGTTACACAGTGACTATATACACAATGCACCTTTAAACATGTAACACAGTGACTATATACAGAATGCGCCTGTAAACACAAAACAGTGACTATATACAGAATGTGCCTTTAAACATGTAACACAGTGACTATATACAGAATGCGCCTTTAAACATGTAACACAGTGACTATATACAGAATGCACCTGTAAACACAAAACAGTGACTATATACAGAATGTGCCTTTAAACATGTAACACAGTGACTATATACAGAATGCAAACAGAAAAATACAAATAAATGTATTTAAGGGAGCGCAGTACATATATTGATGAAAATTGTAAACAAGGATTGACTTAGCTTTAAATTAATCAGCATAGGGTTGAACCTTCTTATTCGGAAATCTGATCATATAATATCATCATCCTATATGAAAAGAAATATAAATTGCGTAGTACAGTATGACAGTTTATAACACACTAAGTGGTGTAAATGGTCGCACTCACAAAGGTGGAGCCCCCAATGGCTCGTATCAATTGGCCTTTAGGTCTCTTATAGGAGGGGGACCTCGCCCATATGGGATGTCTTGAAGTTTTCCTGGGATAGAGGATAACCAAAGGTGGAGTCTCCAATGCCTCTTATCAATTGGCCTTTAAATCTCTTGTAGAGGGGAAACTTCTCCCATGTCTGAATTTTTTCTTTTGGATGGCAGGATGTACCTCAAATGTAAAGGATAACGCTATAGTGCATTATCATAGATACACAAATAAGGTATATAAAAGTGAAAAACTCACGTGATTCAGAGCCTTCCGATATGATGGCTCTGTATATAAGGACCTCTTATTTGGTCAGAGGGGGTCCTTCCTCCAGGATAGAGATAGATAAACTTCCAAAATGAAGAAAATTGAGCATAAAAATAAAAGAAAATTTTAATAAGAATAAAATCCGAAATTACACAGAACAGAAAAACAAATGAATACGAAAAGAATAAGTACGAAAAGAAAAAAATCCGAAACGCGTTTCGCTTGCGTTCTGCAAGCCTCCTCAGTCGGTAATGGGATGTTGTTCATTATTGCTGTTTAAATATACTTTCTGTTCGTAAATTAATTGGTCGATACGATTCACCTGGTCGCATCGGATCACCACTACTTCCGATTTTCGCTTCTGTTATGAACCAGTCAGTAGTGCTTCCGCTCTCGCTGTTCCGATGCGCATGCGTAGTTCGTAATTCTTTCGTTCGTTTTCCGGATGTTGACACCGGAAATCACAAGTCGTCCCATTTAGAGTATATTTTTAAATGTATAATGAGCAAAATACATAATTTTCTTTTAAGAATCTGTAGAAAATGGATATGCAAATAATGGAAGAAATACGAAATAAATACGAAAATATATATGTAATGATAAAACGATAAAAATACGAAGGTAAATATAAGTAAATACGAAAATATGATAGAAAGAAAAATATAATGTTACAATACAAAGTACTTTCATAAATGTAAAAAATCCCAACTGGGAAGATATTCCTTTAATCCAAAATAAAATGTCAATTAAAAAATTTAATTAATTAAAAAAATGACATACTTCAAAATCTGTGTTTAAACCTCTGGGAACCAGAGTGTCCAAATAGTAAATCCATCTCATTTCAATCTTAATCATTTTGCGGTGGAGATCTTCCCCTCTCCATTGACTCTGAACCTTCTCAATAGCAAAAAATTGGGTGTTTTCAGGGTCACAATTATGCATTTCTTTATAATGTAATAGTACACTATGTTTTTCACTACCATTACATATATTATTCATGTGTTCATTAATTCTGACAAACAGATGGCGTGAGGTCTGACCAATATATATTTTATTGCAAGGGCATCTTATTAACCACTTCAATGCTAAGGACGCGCTCAGCGCGTCCTCAGCATTACCGCTGGTGTGCTGAGGACGCGCTGAGCGCGTCCTCACATTGGGTCAGCGTTCGGCCGGGTTCCGGCCGATCGCTGGCCCCTCCGGTGCGGGCTGACATCCTGGATGTCAGCCCGGCATCCGGACCACCAGCCGCCATTATTAGGTGTCATCGCGGGGGCGCGATGACACCTAATTCAGGCGCCCCCCCGCATGTGCGGAGGAGGCGCCTGAAAGGAGGGGGGGGGAGTCCTTCGGACCTCTCTCCCTCCCGATCGGCGGCTCTGCGGGGCTTAACCCAGGCATCATTTGGAAGGGCACAGCCTGCCCTTCCAAATGATGCCTGGCATTAACCCCTGGGGAGCTGGATCGCGAATCGGCGCTGAAAAGCGCCGGTTCGCGATCCTTTCCCGGAGCTGGCCGACATCTTGGATGTCGGCCAAGCTTCGGGAACTCCCCCAGAGGACTGGCGTCATCGTGCGTAGCACGATGACGCCAGTCCTAGCGTTAACCCCTAACTGCCACCAAGTGTGGAGATAGGGAGTTCCAATGAACTCCCTATCTCCCGATCCGTGGCAGTTAGGGGTTAAATTTTGATATGGTTGGATCGGCCAGAGCATGGCCGTTCCAACGATACCAAACATGAAAGTTAAAAATTTTGTAAAAAAAAAAAAAAAAAAAAAAATTAAAAAAATTAAAAAAAAAAATAAAAAAAAAAAATAAACACTTTTTTTTTATTTTTTTTGGTTTGTTAGTGTAGCAATATTGTTCCCATTTCAATTATAATGTGAACAATGATGCTGCACTAACGATTTTTGTATGCGGTGCGTTTGTTAAAAATAGTGTCATTTTCCCCCAAAAAAAATGTAACGAGACCCCATCTCTAATTTTTTTAACAAGCGCACCCCATACAAAATATAACCGCAATTGCTCGCATGTTAAAATGTGGAAAAAAACACTTTACACATTGTAAATTATTGAAAATACATATTTTATTGCATTTTTTGTTATAATATACAGACATGACATAACGTATACATATAATAATGACATATTATGAATCTACCGAGTCTGACGGAAAGAACGATATATAATATGTCTGGGTCATATACTAAAATAAGCCTTAAAAACACGTTTAAACATGATGCGCAAAACAGGTAAAAAATGACCTCAGCACAGGGGCAGGAAAAGCCTCAGCAGCGAAAGGGTTAAATAAATCACGTTCTTGGAGTGACATGTAAGAATTGATTTGATCTTATATTCTTTTCCTCCTTCTGTGGCACAGAATTGTTGAATTAATCTTTTATGATTCTTCGTTTTTCGGCAGGCTATGCAGCGGCCACACCCATAAAAGCCTGGTTTTAGGTTGAAGAATTCTTTCTTTTTCTGGGTAGTTGGTATGTGGCTCTTGACTAGTTGTTTCCTGATGGTATCACTGCCTCTAAAGATAATTCTTGGTTTCTCTGGGAGAATCCCATTAAGAAAAGGATCTCGTTTGAGGATTGGCCAATACCTATTGATTGACTTCTTTATGGTTTGGTTGGTAGTATTATAATTAAGAACTAGAGCTACTTCAGCAGTTTCTCTCTTTTCTTTCTGTTTGTATTGTAATAGTTGTTCCCTGTCCATTTTAAGGACATCTTCCCTGACTTGTTTCAAGGGCTCTTCTTTATATCCCTTCTCTTTGAAGTCAATCATTAATTTATTGGTTTGCTGTAAATACTGTGGTATGTCTGTACAGTTCCTTCTCATCCTCATCATTTGTCCTTTTGGTATAGCTCGGAGCCACGGTTGGTAGTGGTTGCTCGTTTGATGGATATAGCTATTAACTTGTACCTCCTTGAAATGGGTTCTAGTTTTAACCGTTTTATTTTCTATATAGATATTTAAATCTAAAAAATCTATTGTTTCGGTGCTTATACATGATTCTAATTGAATACCTAAAGAGTTATGATTAAGATGACATATAAATTGTGTAAGTGAATTCATATCCCCTTGCCAAATAATGAGAATATCGTCGAAATATCTCTTATAGAGGACGAGGTTTTGCCCCCAGCCATGCCCAGCCCATACTGCACCGGATTCCCAGTGAGACATGAACAAATTGGCATAGCTGGGGGCAAACCTCGTCCCCATGGCTGTTCCATTCTGTTGAAGGAAAAAGTCTCCTCCATACCAGAAAAAATTGTTAGTTAATATCAGAAGGATACCCTCAACAATATATTCTATTTGGTCCTCCTTAAAATTTCCGGATTGAGTTAAAAAATGTCTAACTGCTGAACAGCCAGCTTCGTGTGGAATAATTGAGTATAAAGAAGCCACATCACATGTGGCAAGAATGTAATCATCCTGCCACACAATATCCCTCAATAAATTCAATACTGAAATGGTATCCTTCAAATATGCAGGTGTAGTCACTACTATCGGTTGTAGGAGATTATCTACATATTCCGAAATTCTACACGATACAGAATTTATGCCCGAGACTATTGGTCGGCCGGGTGGATTCAGCTGATTCTTGTGTAGTTTCGGAAGGATGTAGAAAACTGGGATCTGGGGGTGTGTTATTTTGAGATATTCATATTCACATGAATTGAGGATACAGCTATCTTTACCTTTAAGAAGATATTCATGAAATAGATTTTTTATGATGGTAGTGGGATCTTTGTCTAATTTATGATAGGTCAGATGGTCATTAAGTAGCCGTTCGCATTCTTGATTATATTTGTCTTCACTCATAACCACTACCCCTCCCCCTTTGTCAGCAGGTTTAATAACCAGGGATTTATCTCTACGTAGTTGTTCCAATCCTTTGTACTCTGCTACCGTTAAGTTGGAGGGTATATTAAATTTCTTTTTATTTCTCTCTATTTTTCTCAGATCGAGCAAAACCATTTGCTCAAAGGTCTCCATTTCCTTTGATACCATATGTCGTGGATAAAATTTAGAACGTTCTTTAAGCGTGGTATGCATATATTGATTATCCTCTATAATTTGTCTTTCTATTGGATGTTTTAGAAAGAATTTCATTAGGGATAGTTGCCTCTTAAATTTTTGTATATCAATATAGGTGTCAAAAGTGTTCCCTTTATTAGCTGGAGCAAATTTGAGACCTTTCTGTAGTGCTCTAACTTGATCAGGATTTAAATCCTTTCCACTTAGGTTGAAAACACCTGTTGAATCTATACCCTGCCTCTTTTGTCTTCTCTGAACATCACATCCTCCTCTGCGTCCTCGTCTCTTAAGAATCTTTTCCCTATATTCCTTGGGGGGTCTCCTCCATATCCCCCCATCTTGTTCTCTTGATTTTGGTTGGTATGGAAATCTTCTTTGCCTCGTTCTTTCTGGCCACCCTGGTGAAAAACCTCCTCTTCATTATAGTCAGCTAATTTAGAATATCTGTTCTGGAGGGGAATGGGTGAAAATCCTCTATATGAGGTTTTTCTTCTCCATGTTCTATTAGACGGCGATGTATATCTATATGATGGCTTATATCCTCCTTTCTGTTGGGGATATTGTTGATCTATATGGTGTCCATATTGATGTCGGTATTCTTTCTGGTGTCCATATTGATGTCGATATTCTTGGTGGTGTGGATTGTTATTTCTTCCATGATATGAATCTTTCCTTTGTGGAGTATAGGTCTTTCTTCTAACCACTGGATCGAAATCAATATTCTGCTGTCTTGGTCTTTGGATATAGGGTAATTGCCCAAATGGGCGGGAGGATTGTTGGAGTGACGCCTCCACATTGGGTTGATTGAGAACTTTATTTTCTTTATGTATGTCAGTTTTGAACAACCATATTTTATTAGAACTATAATCCCTCATGTCCCTATTAAATTTACTTCTTTTCTTATCAGTCACCTCTTTCTCAACTCTCCCTAGAGTTTGTTCAATTCTTTTATATACTTCCTCCCTTTCATTCAATTCCGTTACTTTAACGATCTCCTCATGTAGAGCGTTAATTTCACAATTAATCTCCTCCAGCAACTCCTTCCTTCGTTGAATAATAGTCTCCATCATAATGGTCGAAAAATTACCCAACATATTGCACCAGATTGACATAAATGTTTCATTGATCATTTCTGTGGATGGATCTTTTTGCCATCTTAAACCTCGAGGTGTGATTTTATTAATGAGATATTGTTCTAACGTTATAATGTCCCATTTAAGTCTAATTTCTTTTTTGAGTAAATATTCTAATTTGTTGGTCATTTTCTTTTTATCTCCATAATTTGGCACTGATGTTACTTGGGAGGTGTTATAGATCCCAAAAATGGTACCGGTATTAATACCAAATTTATTGCGGAATTCCATATTGGGTTAAGCTGCCAGAAACTCTTGTAGGTAAAACACAAATCTCAAAAATAGAACGAAAAGACGTTCAGAGTATCGGCGCTATTTCATATAGTGAACTGGTGATATATAATGCTGCTCACCTATTGGGTGTACCTGTCACCTTACCAATATCAAACAGAAAAATACAAATAAATGTATTTAAGGGAGCGCAGTACATATATTGATGAAAATTGTAAACAAGGATTGACTTAGCTTTAAATTAATCATCATAGGGTTGAACCTTCTTATTCGGAAATCTGATCATATAATATCATCATCCTATATGAAAAGAAATATAAATTGCGTAGTACAGTATGACAGTTTATAACACACTAAGTGGTGTAAATGGTCGCACTCACAAAGGTGGAGCCCCCAATGGCTCGTATCATTTGGCCTTTAGGTCTCTTATAGGAGGGGGACCTCGCCCATATGGGATGTCTTGAAGTTTTCCTGGGCTATATACAGAATGCACCTGTAAACATGTAACACAGTGACTATATACAGAATGCGCCTTTAAACATGTAACACAGTGACTATATACAGAATGCAACTGTAAACATGTAACACAGTGACTATACAGAATGCACCTGTAAACATGTAACACAGTGACTATATATAGAATGCGCCTGTAAACATGTAACACATTGACTATATACAGAATGCGCCTGTAAACATGTAACATAGTGACTATATACAGAATGCACCTGTAAACATGTAACACAGTGACTATATACAGAATGCACCTGTAAACATGTAGCACAGTGACTATATACAGAATGTGCCTGTAAACATGTAACATAGTGACTATATACAGAATGCACCTGTAAACATGTAACATAGTGACTATATACAGAATGCACCTGTAAACATGTAACACACTGACTATATACAGAATGCACCTGTAAACATGTAACACAGTGACTATATACAGAATGCACCTGTAAACATGTAACACAGTGACTATATTCAGAATGCGCCTGTAAACATGTAACACAGTGACTATATTCAGAATGCACCTGTAAACATGTAACACAGTGACTATATACACAATGCACCTTTAAACATGTAACACAGTGACTATATACAGAATGCGCCTGTAAACACAAAACAGTGACTATATACAGAATGTGCCTTTAAACATGTAACACAGTGACTATATACAGAATGCGCCTTTAAACATGTAACACAGTGACTATATACAGAATGCAAACAGAAAAATACAAATAAATGTATTTAAGGGAGCGCAGTACATATATTGATGAAAATTGTAAACAAGGATTGACTTAGCTTTAAATTAATCATCATAGGGTTGAACCTTCTTATTCGGAAATCTGATCATATAATATCATCATCCTATATGAAAAGAAATATAAATTGCGTAGTACAGTATGACAGTTTATAACACACTAAGTGGTGTAAATGGTCGCACTCACAAAGGTGGAGCCCCCAATGGCTCGTATCATTTGGCCTTTAGGTCTCTTATAGGAGGGGGACCTCGCCCATATGGGATGTCTTGAAGTTTTCCTGGGCTATATACAGAATGCACCTGTAAACATGTAACACAGTGACTATATATAGAATGCGCCTGTAAACATGTAACACAGTGACTATATACATAATGCGCCCGTAAACATGTAACACAGTGACTATATACACAATGCACCTTTAAACATGTAACACAGTGACTATATACAGAATGTGCCTGTAAACACAAAACAGTGACTATATACAGAATGTGCCTTTAAACATGTAACACAGTGACTATATACAGAATGCGCCTTTAAACATGTAACACAGTGACTATGTACAGAATGCACCTGTAAACATGTAACACAGTGACTATACAGAATGCACCTGTAAACATGTAACACAGTGACTATATATAGAATGTGCCTGTAAACATCTAACACATTGACTATATACAGAATGCGCCTGTAAACATGTAACATAGTGACTATATACAGAATGCACCTGTAAACATGTAACACAGTGACTATATACAGAATGTGCCTGTAAACATGTAACACAGTGACTATATACAGAATGTGCCTGTAAACATGTAACATAGTGACTATATACAGAATGCACCTGTAAACATGTAACATAGTGACTATATACAGAATGCACCTGTAAACATGTAACATAGTGACTATATACAGAATGCACCTGTAAACATGTAACACACTGACTATATACAGAATGCACCTGTAAACATGTAACACAGTGACTATATACAGAATGCACCTGTAAACATGTAACACAGTGACTATATACAGAATGTGCCTGTAAACATGTAGCACAGTGACTATACACAGAATGCGCCTGTAAACATGTAACACAGTGACTATATTTCCTACATATTTATTTTCTGGGTTAATCTGTATATTTGTGTTTTTAATATCTTGCATTTTATTACTTTGTGTTTCTGTAACAAGTCAATGTTGTTGAATCCAGGAAAAACTGAAAACCAGAGAAATCTCAATGTATCTTTTCCTGCTAAAATATTTTATAAATAAATAAATACATTTTATTCAACCATTTATTCTTCTGCTTCAGCAAAAGCCTTTTTATTTATATTAAAAAAAAAGATTTTTTCGATAGTATTTTTGATTCTCATTTTTTTAATGGTGTTTTTATTCTGTAACAGACCCTGTTATTATTTTTTTATAGGACATTTTTTATTATTTCCAATTCTGTAGTTCGACGGCGTTCGACTGTCTTTGGCGGGTGGCTGCTCGGATGTCAGTGGTGGCGTTCGGTGGTCTGTTTGGCCTCTTCACATTTGGCACACTTTGGGGGCCCTGCGGTGATTAGTGAATTTACCGCAGGTTCGGTGAACTGAAATCGCCGAAGTGCAGCAAACGAAAAAGCACCGAAATTTCAGTGCTTTCTGAATAATTGTGTTTTTTCATGATTCCTGTAACGTTTCATTTCGTTGCACTTTGTGATTTCTGTCCCCAAGCAAAAAACAAATTTACCAGGTCTCTGTCCCAGGAGCTGCGACTCTGTGATTCTCCTGTGTCAGGTCAATAATATGAATATTGTACAAAGAAAAAGTGTGTCATATGTACTATGTACTAAAAACTTTGTATAATGCTTACAAAAAAAGGAGATTTTTGGTTTCCTTACATTGGCCATTCTAAGCATAAGCCCACCCGCCACGGCAAATCTCATGGGTGGGTCAAAACAAAATGTGAGTAATACATTGTGAAAAAAATTATAAACCCTAAAGTGCCTCGTAAAGAGTGTTAAAAAATAACTTGAACAAATCAAGTCAGTTTTCCTAATTATAATTACCATAACAGGAATTCCAAAAACCTCTGCAAGTTCGTTCTCAAACAAAAAAAATGAAGCAAGACGTGCGCACGCTATAGCGGAGACATTAAAATCAGCTACACACAATGTACAGCTTTCATCATGTTTGACTATTCTTTGTTAGCCAGATCTATTTATTAGATTTCAAACAACTTATAGCCAATCAGTGTACAGATACAGTATATCTCCACGTCAGAGTTTGGCCAGCACAGTTAGCATACAAACACTTACAGTCAGGTCCAGAAATATTGGGACATGGACACAATTCTAGCATCTTTGGCGCTATACACCACCACAATGGAGTTGGAATGAAACAAACACAATGTGCTTTAACTGCAGACTGTCAGCTTTAATTTGAGGGTATGTACATCCAACTCAGGTGAACGGTGTAGGACTTACAGCAGTTTGCAGATGTGCCCCCACTTGTTAAGGGACCAAAGGTAATGGGACAGAATAATAATCATAAATCAAACTTTCCCTTCTTAATACTTGGTTGCAAATCCTTTGCAGTCAATCACAGCCTGAAGTCTGGAACGCATAGACATCACCAGACGCTGGGTGTTTCATCCCTGGTGATGCTCTGCCAGGCCTCTACTGCACCTGTCTTCAGTTCCTGCTTGTTCTTGGGGCATTTTCCCTTCAGTTTTGTCTTCAGCAAGTGAAATGCATACTCAATGGGATTCAGGTCAGGTGATTGACTTGGCCATTGCATAACATTCCATTTCTGTCCCTTCAAAAACTCTTTGGTTGCTTTTGCAGTATGCTTTGGGTCATTGTCCATCTGCAGTATGAAGCGCCGTCCAATGAGTTCTGCAGCATGTGGCTGAATGTGAGCAGATAATATTGCCCGAAACACTTCAGAATTCATCCTGCTGCTTTTGTCAGCAGTCACATTATCAATAAATACAAGAGAACCAGTTCCATTGGCAGCCATACATGCCCACGCCATGACACTACCACCACCATGCTTCACTGATGAGGTGGTATGCTTAGGATCATGAGCCGTTCCTTTCCTTCTCCATACTCTTTTCTTCCCATCACTCTGGTACAAGTTGATCATGGTCTCATCTGTCCATAGGATCTTGTTCCTGAACTGTTGGCAAACTCTAATCCGTCCTTCCTGTTTTTGAGGCTCACTAATGGTTTACATCTTGTGGTGAACCCTCTGTATTCACTCTGGTGAAGTCTTCTCTTGATTGTTGACTTTGACACACAAACACCTGACCTACCTCCTGGAGAGTGTTCTTGATCTGGCCAACTGTTGTGAAGGGTGTTTACTTCACCAGGGAAATAATTCTTTGGTCATCCACCACAGTTGTTTTCCGTGGTCTCCTGGGTCTTTTGGTGTTGCTGAGCTCACCGGTGCGTTCCTTCTTTTTGAGAATGTTCCATACAGTTGTTTTGCCACGCCTAATGTTCTTGCTATCTCTCTGATGGGTTTGTTTTGTTCCTTCAGCCTAATGATGGCTTGCTTCACTGATAGTGACAGCTCTTTGGATCTCATCTTGAGAGTTGACAGCAACAGATTCCAAATGCAAATAGCACACTTGAAATGAACTCTGGGCCTTTTATCTGCACATTGTAATTGGGGTAATGAGGGAATATCACACACCTGGCCATGGAACAACTGAGAAGCCAATTGTCCCATTACCTTTGGTCCCTTAACAAGTGGGAGGCACATCTGCAAACTGCTGTAAGTCCTACACCATTCACCTGAGTTGGATGTACATACCCTCAAATTAAAGCTAACAGTCTGCAGTTAAAGCACATTGTGTTTGTTTCATTCCAACTTCATTGTGGTGGTGTATAGAGCCAAAGATGCTAGAATTGTGTCGCTGTCCCAATATTTCTGGACCTGACTGTATTATTACCATATAAGATTCAGAGACGTTTTTTTCTGGCTTACAACTTTCCTAACATTCCTAACAGGATCACGTGCCATAAAAAGGGAGGGGGAAGGGGGAAACCACAGCCCAATACATATTAACTACGGTACTTATATATTCATACAGGAAATTTAAAATAGCTATCAATTCTTTCAAAGAGAAAACATCTGAAATACACAGTGTAACTTCTTATTACTCCCTATATTAAACAGTGCGTCAATATAACTTATCTGAAGGCAGGGCCGGACTGGGACAAAAGTCCGCCATGCACTTCATCCATACCGGCCCAATCCATTATGCAATTACGCAGGGCCGGATTAAGATCTCTATGGGCGGAGCTAAAAATTTTGTTTGGATTTTTTGGCATTTAATGAAATGAAAACATATTGTATATTATTTTAAATTGCGTGCAATTCCGGCGTTTTGTGATTCGCCGCATTTCGCCGCTCTTAGGTGATTCCATTTCGCAGAAAAATACAGTGAATTCACTATGTAGTGAATGTTCATCATGCTTTGCCGAAAATTGACTTGTCGAAGCCGTTATCAGCCGTCGCCAAAAACAGCCAAATTGCACCAATAACCGCTGAATCACGCCAAATTGGCATCGGAAAATTCCTCTAAACTGAAAAAAGAAATGTCTCCGATTCTAATAGCTTGAATAAATAAAAAAATGTGTCTAAATAATAAAAAAGGGCCCATTAAAAAATAATAAAAAGATCCGTTACAATATTAAGGGCACCATTATAGTCATCGCGCTAACACGGGGACACTAGGGAGAAAAACCTGCGCCTGCAGATAATGCGTGCCTGCAGATAAGGCGCACCTGCAGATAATATGCGCCTGCTGATAATGTGAGCCTGCAGATAATGTGCGCCTGCAGATAATGCGAGCCTGCAGATAATGTGCACCTGCAGGTTTCTCCTTTGCGCCCATGTTTTAGCCTGATATTTATTTATTTATTTATAAAGGATTTTACCAGGATGGATACATTGAGATTTCTCTCGTTTTCAAGTATGTCCTGGGTTCAAGAACAGTGAAGTGTTACAGTTACAGAAATACAAAGTAATACAATGCAAGATATTAAAAAACAACACAAATATACAGATTAACAGAAAATAAATATGTAGGAAATATAGTCACTAGGTTACATGTTTACAGGTGCATTCTGTATTGAGGTATGTTAGTAAGGAGCTCTTGAGTGACTTAAGACTGGGGGAAGATTTGATGGTGTCTGGGAGGTTATTCCATAATTGTGGTGCTCTGTAGGAAAATGAGGACCGAGCCACTGTCTTTTTGTATTGTGGTATTGCAAGTAAGGTGCTGTTCCTGGATCGGAGGTTATAGGATGAGGGAGCTGCTGGGGGAAGCAGCATATTCAGGTAGGGTGGCAGCTTCCCAGAAATGCTCTTAAACACCAGGCTGGAAAGGTGAAGGGTGCGTCTGGATTCCAGCGATGGCCAGTTTAGCTCTTTTAACATGTCACAATGGTGGGTCATGTAGTTACATTGTAGTGCAAAGCGGCAGAATGAGTTATACAATGTAGTAAGTTTATGAAGGTGTGTTTGCGGGGCGGCTGCATACACTACATCTCCGTAATCAATAGCCGGCATAAGCATTTGCCGTACAATCTGCTTTCTTACCGCGGGACTCAGGCAGGATTTGTTTCTGTACAGGGCACCTAGTTTGGGGTAAAGTTTAGATGAGAGTTTTTCGATGTGGGGGCCAAAAGCATAGATTAGGGTCCAACCACATACCTAGATATTTGAGAGAAGTGACTGTGGTCAGCATGCCATTTGATTTTGTCCCAACACATAGATGGGGATTTTGCAATTTGTGTAGTTTAGGTTTTGTTCCAAAGAGCATCGTTACAGTTTTCTCAGTATTTTAAAAAAGTTTGTTGTTTTTGATCCACTTTTCTACCTCTGTGAATTGTTCTTGCAGCACAGCCTCCAGCTGCGGGAGATTTGGTTTGCTGGTATAGATTACAGTGTCGTCTGCGTACATATGTACAGTTGAGGCTTTGCAGACGTTGGGCAGATCATTTATGAATATTGTGAATAGCAGGGGGCCTAGTATTGAGCCTTGGGGTACACCGCAAGTGACTGGGAGCGGGAGGGAGGAGCTGCCAGAAATTGACACATATTGTGATCGGTCGGATACATATGATTGAAACCAGGTTAGCGTGCGATCACCAATGCCAGAGTTTTTAAGTTTTTCTAACAAGATGCCATGGTCTACCGTGTCAAAGGCCTTGGCAAAATCAAGGAAGATGGCTCCAGTTAGGTTTCCTTGTTCCATCCCAGCTTGGATATCATTGCAGACTTTTAAAAGGGCGGTTGTAGTTGAGTGATTTGGACGAAAGCCTGATTGATCCGGGGTTAAGTAGTTCCAATATTGATAATAATCTCGTAATTGTGTGTAGACGCATTTTTCCAAGACTTTTGACATTACAGGGAGCAACGATATCGGACGGTAGTTGGATACCAAAGTACTGTCACCACTTTTATGGATAGGTACCACTCTTGCAGTCTTCCAGAGCTTGGGTATGTATCCAGTCGCCAGTGACTCATTTATTAGGGTTGCAACAGGATTTGCAATTGCTGGCGCACTGATTTTCAGCAGCATTGCTGGTATTTGATCAGGTCCAGACTGGTATTTCATTTTTTGCTTACGGTGAAGTTTAGTAACGACACTGACAGGCACTGGTCTAAAACTGAATTCCTGTCTGATACAGGGACTTTGCACAGTTGGGGGGGCCTGACCTGCATGAGGCCTCTCTGATTGCATGTCATTTCCTAGCTTGGCAATCAAAGTGGTGGCGCATCCAACAAAATAATCATTAAAGGCATTTGATACATCTAGGGGGTGTTGCACGGTTTGGTTGTTTACTTTGACAGCAGCTGGCTGGGAGTGGACTGGGTGGTGCTTGTATGTTACTTATGGTTCTCCAAAAGTTTCTAGGGTTTGATATGTTATTGTTTAGATTTTCATTGAAGTAATGGGCTTTGGCCATTTTTGTTTGTTTTTTGCATTCATTCCGGCATTTTCGGTATTCGTAGTGATCGATCATGGAACCAGTACTCTTGAAATTTGACCACAGTGACTCTCTAAGCTGGTACATTAGTGTAAGATTAGCTGTAACCCAGGGGAGATGGGTCCCTTTTACTCGCACTTTACGCAGCGGGGCATGGGAATTCCAGACTTGCAGGAGCTCAGACTGAAAGTATTCAACTGCACAGTCTAGGTCTGGGATTAGGTTTAGCCTGTACCAGGGGCGCTGTTTGAGATCACTTAGGAAGGATTCAAGAATAAATTTCTTGAAAGACCTGGTGGGTATTACCGTTGGGGGAGATTTCAAGGCCTTAATTTTGCGCACGCAGTACACTAGACAATGGTCACTAAAGCTATTAGCAAGAACGCCTGCCTCCTGTATTCTATCAGGAGATGAGGAGAGAATCCAGTCCAGCAAGGTATGGTTAGGGCTTTTCATATTAATGCTAGTGGGGGAGGAGATTAATTGAGTTAGCTGCAAAGTTTTAAACAGCGAGCAGTGTTTATTGTTTTTAGGATTTAGCCAATCTGTATTAAAATCGCCGAGGACCAGCAGTTCACTTTTTTGGTTTTGGGCAAGTAGGTAATTAAGGATTTGAGATATGTCAGAGAGGGAGTGCACTGGAGAGCTCGGTGGACGATAGAACCCAGCAACAATGATTGATTTACTGAATGGGATCTCAATTATACCAGAGAGGAAATCAAAGGTGACAGGAGAGCTAGAAGTCTGTAAGGGGGTGAACTTTATGGACTCCTCAACAAATAACAATTCCCCCTCCTCTCTTTGCTCTGTCTTTTCTATAACATGAATACCCCTGTATTGATATGGCAGAGTCTGGTACTTTTGGGGTTAACCATGACTCTGTTTGCACAATGATATTACGATGCAGGTGATAAAAAAGCAGCCTGCATTGTTATCAGGCGCTAAGCCCCGGGATGCTTGCAGCAGCGCTTAGCGCTGCTGCACGAATCTCCTCCATGGAGTTCATAGGACGCCATTGAGACAGCTGGACAGTAATTAGTGTTAGTAGATTGTAATCCTAACGATAATTAACTCTTTGTGCTCCCCATGTTAAGTATAGGGAGCGCAAAGTATAGTAACCTCGCGCTGAAAAGCACAAGATTACAATCGCTAATGTTTTTTTTTAACCTGTTAGCGTTTGGATTGTAATATGCTGCGCCTGCGCTAGGGCCACCAGGGATAACGTTAACGCTCAATCAGGTAACACTAACGCTAGCACCAAGAATGTAATGGTGCCCTAAGTCGTTTAAAAATAAAAAAACAAAAATGTCTAAAAAAAATTACAAAAACTACAAAAAGATCCTTTAAATAATTTACAATATAAAAAAGTGTTTTTGAAAAATATAGAATAAATGGTGCTTAATTTTTTTTAAATAAAAGGCAGTACCAGGAGACCCCCGGGCTGGGCCAGCAGGCAGTACCAGGAGAGTTCCGGGTTCGGCTGGCAGGCCGTACCAGGAGAGTCCCGGGTTCGGCCGGCTGGCAGTACCAGGAGACCCCCGGGCTCGGCCAGCAGGCAGTACCAGGAGAGCCCTGGGCTCGGCTGGCAGGCAGTACCAGGAGAGCCCCGGGCTGGGCCAGCAGGCAGTAGCAGGAGAGCCCCGCGCTCGGCTGGCTGGCAGTACCAGGAGGGCCCCGGGCTCGGCTGGCAGGCAGTACCAGGAGAGTCCCGGGTTCAGCCGGCAGGCAGTACCAGGAGAGTCCCGGGTTCGGCCGGCTGGCAGTACCAGGAGACCCCCGGGCTCGGCCAGCAGGCAGTACCAGGAGAGCCCTGGGCTCGGCTGGCAGGCAGTACCAGGAGAGCCCCGGGCTGGGCCAGCAGGCAGTATCAGGAGAGCCCCGCGCTCGGCTGGCAGGCAGTACCAGGAGGGCCCCGGGCTCGGCTGGCAGGCAGTACCAGGAGAGTCCCGGGTTCAGCTGGCAGGCAGTACCAGGAGAGTCCCGGGTTCGGCCGGCAGGCAGTACCAGGAGACCCCCGGGCTCGGCCAGCAGGCAGTACCAGGAGAGCCCTGGGCTGGGCCGGCAGGCAGTACCAGGAGAGCCCCGTGCTGGGCCAGCAGGCAGTATCAGGAGAGTCCCGGGCTGGGCCAGCAGGCAGTATCAGGAGAGTCCCGGGCTGGGCCGGCAGGCACTACCAGGAGAGCCCCGGGCTGGGCCAGCAGGCAGCAGCAGGAGAGCCCCGCACTCGACTGGCAGGCAGTACCAGGAGGACCCCGGGCTCGGCCGGCAGGCAGTAGCAGGAGAGTCCCGGGCTCGGCCAGCAGGCAGTACCAGGAGAGTCCCGGGCTCGGCCGACAGGCAGTACCAGGAGAGCCCCGGGCTGGGCTGGCAGGCAGTACCAGGAGAGCCCCGGGCTGGGCCAGCAGGCAGTACCAGGAGAGTCCCGGGCTCGGCCGGCAGGCAGTACCAGGAGACCGACGGGCTCAGCCGGCAGGCAGTACCAGGAGACCCCCGGGCTCGGCCAGCAGGCAGTACCAGGAGAACCCCGGGCTGGGCCAGCAGGCAGTACCAGGAGAGTCCCGGGCTCGGCCAGCAGGCAGTACCAGGAGACCGACGGGCTCAGCCGGCAGGCAGTACCCGGAGACCCCCGGGCTCGGCCAGCAGGCAGTACCAGGAGAGTCCCAGGCTGGGCCAGCAGGCAGTACCAGGAGAGCCCCGGGCTGGGCCAGCAGGCAGTACCAGGAGAGCCCCGGGCTGGGCCTAACTCCCATCAGGAGGAGCTACCCAACTCCAGCAGACAACTCGGGAACCTGTACAAAGAAAAAGTGACTCTGTGATTAATCCGTGTAAAGGTTAATAGCATGAAAATTATCCGAAATCCCGAGACGCAGGGAACACTGAGAGAGAGACCCACGAGAGCCGAGAGAAAGAGAGACCCATGAACGCCGAGAGAAAGAGAGACCCACGAGAGCCAAGAAGAAGAGAGACTCACGAGAGCCGAGAGAAAGAGAGACCTACGAGAGCTGAGAGGAAGAGAGACCCACAAGAGCCGAGAGGAAGAGAGACCCAAGAGAGCCAAGAGGAAGAGAGACCCATGAGCACTGAGAGGAAGAGAGACCCACGAGAGCCAAGAGGAAAAGAGACCTACGAGAGCCGAGAAGAAGAGAGACCCACGAGAGAAAGAGACCTACGAGAGCTGAGAGGAAGAGAGACCCACGAGAGCCGAGAGGAAGAGAGACCCATGAGAGCCAAGAGGAAGATAGACCCACGAGAGCTGAGAGAAAGAGAGACACACAAGAGCTGAGAGAGACCCACAAGAGCCAAGAGAAAGAGAGACCCACGAGAGCCAACAGGAAGAGAGACCCACGAGAGCTGAGAGAGAGAGCTGAGAGGAAGAGAGGCCTGAGAGAAATCTGAGGCCTGAGAGAGAGATCTGAGATCTGAGAGAGCGAGGCCTGAGAGAGAGATCTGAGATCCGAGAGAGAGAGGCCTGAGAGAGATCTGAGATCCGAGAGTGGCCTGAGAGAGAGATCTGAGATCCGAGAGAGAGAGGCCTGAGAGAGAGAGATCTGAGACTCGAGCTTCTCTCCTGATCAAATCAAATCAAATAAGCTTTATTGACAGTACCAAATACATTTTAGCATTGCCAAATCATATGGGGAGGTTATATGGGGTGGAGGTGGGGGTATTGGGACATATATGGGGGGGGCAAGTTCATGGACATTATCGGGGGTAGGGGATAATGTGAAGGGGGATGGGGCGAGTCCGTGTTGGGGATTTGTAAGTCGGGGATCTCTCATGTTCCACTCAGTCTGTGACATTCTGTGACGTATTGGGCAGATATTTTCACTGCCGGCTCCTCTTCTCCCAGTATGATGTGGAGTTTCCTCGTCTCTTCTCCTAGTATGGTGTGGAGTTTCCTCGTCTCTTCTCCCAGTATGATGTGGAGTTTCCTCGTCTCTTCTCCCAGTATGATGTGGAGTTTCCTCGTCTCTTCTCCCAGTATGATGTGGAGTTTCCTCGTCTCTTCTCCCAGTATGATGTGGAGTTTCCTCGTCTCTTCTATAGAGGTGAAGTCCGGGATGAGAGCGGGGAGTCTCTGGAAGTGAGTTTCCCTCAGTGCTGAGTACTTGGGGCACTGTAGGAGGAAGTGGACCTCATCTTCCAGGGCCCCCTGGTCACAATGCTGGCACAGTCTATTCTCCCTGGGCTTGTAGGTCTGTCTATGTCGCCCTGATTGGATTTCCAGGCTGTGGGCGCTCAGTCTGTACCGGCTCAGGATCTGTCTGTCCTTGGGGTCTTACCTCCAGGTATGGGGCCAGTTTGTATTCCCTCCAGGTATGGGGCCAGTTTGTATTCCCTCTGTAAGGATTGGTAAATGGTGAGTTTCTGGGAGTTTGCTATATCATGTCTCCATTATCTGATATCATTTTCCCTGGAATCATTAATCAGGGCCTTTATTTGATATTTTGTCAGGTTGCCTTCATGGGGGCTTTGGATGATCAGGGTGGATATGCCTTGTTGCAGCTCACATGGTTTTGGTTGGTCCTTGTTGGCCAGTAGGGCTTTATGATGGTATGAGTTGAGGTTGCTGATGTTTAGATGGTCCCAGTATGATAGCGCCCTCTTCTGTACTGCAAGAAGTAAGGGGAGTCTGCCCAGCTCGGCCCGGCAAGCATTGTTAGAGGTGCTCCGATGGACTTGGAGGAGGTGCTTGCAGAATTCCAGATGGAATATTTCTGTTGGGCTGGTGTCCCATTTGGGTTGGTCAGGGTAGGTGATGGGG
The DNA here is from genome assembly GCA_009667805.1 of Leptobrachium leishanense. Lineage (NCBI taxonomy): Eukaryota > Metazoa > Chordata > Amphibia > Anura > Megophryidae > Leptobrachium > Leptobrachium leishanense. Next base: position 18,493,700 of record CM019073.1, read on the forward strand.
CCCCATACTTCACTGCCATAAAGGAGGATTGGAGTGATGACGCTATCACAGATTTTAAGCCAGACTCTTACAGGCGGTTTTAGTTTGTAGCAGTTTCTCCTGATGGCATAGAAGGTTCTACTCGCCTTGTCTCTTTGGGCCTCTATGGCTGCTTGGAAACTTCCCGATCGGTTTGTTTCTAGGCCGAGGTATTAAGTGTGGAAGAGGAGCTCTTGGTTTTTGCGTTCTTCCTTTGTTTTCTTTTGGTTGATGGGTAGTGCCCATGCCGCACTGAATTTTTCCAGCACTTCCAGGCTGTCTTGTAGACCTCTCTCTGTTGGTGACAGTAATAGGAGGTCATCTGCATACAACAGGAACTTCACCTCGGTGTCATGTAGAGTTAGTCCTGGTGCTGAGGAGGATTCTAGAGCTTCAGCCAGTCCATTGATGTAGATGTTAAGCTGCAGCCTTGTCTGACTCCACGAGCCTGCCGGAAGTACTCTGTGCTCTTCCCATTCACCTTTATGCTGCAGACGTTCTCATTATATGAGCTCTTGATGACGTCATCACTTCCTCCTCAGTAATATGTATATTATAACCTAGTTACATGACTTTGTATCAGACTAATTAATCCCATTAACGAGAGCCCCCCTCCCCCCGACTCATGTTTATTATTTTGGGTTTGTGGTGGATTAGATGATGCTGTAATTGGTTTCTGACGCCGCAGCCACGCGGTTTGACACGTCGCTGTTTGCTGGCTCTATTTATGGTAATAGATGTAATAAATATATCCCGGCAGCCGCTCGGTGAAACAGACAAGCTGTAACCTGCCGGCGCTGGGCTGAAGACCCCACCATTTATTTTCTGCGAATGTTCATCATTAGAGGTGACAGCGGGTCCATATAATGAGGCGCCGCGTGATGTCACACAGCCAGAGAGCGCCCTGCATGCCGTGTGTGTGTTCGGAGATGATACAGGGAATTACTCCACTGTCTGCACCCACTTTGCACCTGCTCATCGCCCCGCGGGGAGCGCTGGCCTGAGGTGGAGCCGCTCACAGGGAAAAGCATCAGCTGGACCAGCGCTAGATAAAAAGCTCCGCAGAGACTTTGGCTGACAAAAGCCAGCGGTGATACGGTGAGGTTTAACATGAGAGAGATACATGGACCAGGAACAGATGCCGCTTAAATAAACTGACAGCTAAACAACCGCCGGGGGACCTGGCTCCCAAACAGCCCTTTCTTTGTGATGGATTAACGCACCCGCCCACCCTGCGCCCACATTCCTCCCGTTACAAAGCACGACATAGGGTCAGCGAGGAGATACAGTGTCCTGAACCCCGGACCCTTCATTCCCAGCCTTAATGCCAGGCAAGGCCTGCACGACAAGGAGCTGGAGGATGGAGAGGTGTGTAACGGTGTTGTGTCGGATCTGGTTCCTCGTCGAGAGCTGTTCCAAGCAGCCATTTCTCCCCTATTTGACTCTCCAGTTTTTGGGGTTTATTTCTTGCCGAGACGTTTTGTATGAAAAAAACCTGTTATTTTACACTGAGAAACAGTTAATGTAAAATATATTTAATAATTATTTGGTTTATTATTTAGGCATAAAGTCCTTTTCTTTTCTATATATACCAGATTAAAGGGTGGTTTTGTTTCAGCCTATTTAATGTTATGCCGTATTTATTAACAACATACTTTGTTTTTGCACCGAAAAACTGTACATAATTTGTATAAAACCCTCATACAAAGACAGCTTGGAACCGACGAGGAACCAGATCCGACACAACACCAGGTGATCATTGGCCACATGACAGAGATTTGCAGGGGATCGAAAAATTCTACATACCCAAATACAACGACTAGAAAAAGTCTACACACCCGAATACAGCGCATAGAGAAAGTCTACACACCCGAATACAGCGCATAGAAAGTCTACACACCCGAATACAGCGCATAGAGAAAGTCTACACACCCGAATACAGCGCATAGAAAGTCTACACACCCGAATACAGCACATAGAGAAAGTCTACACACCCGAATACAGCGCATAGAAAGTCTACACACCCAAATACAGCACATAGAGAAAGTCTACACACCTGAATACAGCGCATAGAGAAAGTCTACACACCCGAATACAGCGCATAGAAAGTCTACACACCCGAATACAGCACATAGAGAAAGTCTACACACCCGAATACAGCGCATAGAAAAAGTCTACACACCCGAATACAGCGCATAGAAAGTCTACACACCCGAATACAGCGCATAGAAAGTCTACACACCCAAATACAACGACTAGAAAAAGTCTACACACCCGAATACAGCGCATAGAGAAAGTCTACACCCCGAATACAGCGCATAGAAAGTCTACACACCCGAATAAAGCGCATAGAAAGTCTACACACCCAAATACAGCACATAGAGAAAGTCTACACACCCGAATACAGCGCATAGAGAAGTCTACACACCCGAATACAGCACATAGAGAAAGTCTACACACCCGAATACAGCGCATAGAAAGTCTACACACCCAAATACAACGACTAGAAAAAGTCTACACACCCGAATACAGCGCATAGAGAAAGTCTACACACCCGAATACAGCGCATAGAAAAAGTCTACACACCCGAATACAGCGCATAGAAAGTCTACACACCCAAATACGACTAGAAAAAGTCTACACACCCGAATACAGCGCATAGAGAAAGTCTACACACCCGAATAAAGCGCATAGAAAGTCTACACACCCGAATACAGCGCATAGAGAAAGTCTACACACCCGAATACAGCGCATAGAAAAAGTCTACACACCCGAATACAGCGCATAGAAAAAGTCTACACACCCGAATACAGCGCATAGAGAAAGTCTACACACCCGAATACAGCGCATAGAAAAAGTCTACACACCCGAATACAGCGCATAGAAAGTCTACACACCCGAATACAGCGCATAGAAAAAGTCTACACAACCGAATACAGCGCATAGAAAAAGTCTACACACCCGAATACAGCGCATAGAAAAAGTCTACACACCCGAATACAGCGCATAGAAAGTCTACACACCCGAATACAGCGCATAGAGAAAGTCTACACACCCGAATACAGCGCATAGAGAAAGTCTACACACCCGAATACAGCGCATAGAAAAAGTCTACACACCCGAATACAGCGCATAGAAAGTCTACACACCCGAATACAGCGCATAGAAAAAGTCTACACAACCGAATACAGCGCATAGAAAAGGTCTACACAACCGAATACAGCGACTAGAAAAAGTCTACACAACCGAATACAGCGCATAGAAAAAGTCTACACACCCGGATACAGCAACTAGAAAAAGTCTACAAACCCGAATACAGCGCATAGAAAGTCTACACACCCGAATACAGCGCATAGAAAGTCTACACACCCGAATACAGCGCATAGAAAAAGTCTACACACCCGAATACAGCGACTAGAAAAAGTCTACACACCCGAATACAGCGCATAGAAAGTCTTCATATATAGAATTGCCCCCAGCTCACATGGATATATTTGACCCAGCTCACGTGGGTATATATTGCCCCCAGCTCACATGGGTATATTTGCCCCCAGCTTGCCTCTCACCTCCTCTGCTGGCCCCAGGCTCCGCCGGCGTTCTTCATACGAGGAGGCGAGCGGCCGCTGACATGCAGCTTGGCCGCTCGCTGGGAACCACCTGACCAGCTGCACAGCCGCGTTCTCGCGAGATTGAGCGCTGATCAGGTGGTTCCTATCCCAGGCGAGCAGCCAAGCTGCATGTCAGTGGCCGCTCGCCTCTAGATGGAAGAACGCCAACACTGGCGGCGGCGATTTTAAAGCAGCAAATCTGCTCAGCAGCCCTGCCCTTGTGCGCCGGCGGCAAAGATACTGTGTCACGTTTTCCATGTTCCAGCCCTGTCCCCCTGCCCTCTGTATTCCTTATGTATGGTTCCTATGTGTTTCCCTATGCTGCTTTCCCTGGGATGCAGCTCAGGGGTTAAGTTTGGTTTGCTCGTTAAGATCTTTTGTTGTGGATATGGGCTGATCACTCCTCCTATATCAAGCAATGGGCCCATTTCACAATGTTCTTGCATCTGGTTCACTTTAGCCTAATAGTTTTGTTCCTGAGAGCTCCCAGTTATTCTGATTGAGTTTATGTTTAAGGTTTACCTTATTTCTTTTGTTTATCTGTCTGTTGTTTCTTTAGTATCCCCAGGTTCCAGTTTATGTCTTGTGTTTTCATGTTATCAGTTCTAGTGTTTCTCCTTTGTCTAAGTTTCATGTTCTAACTGATTTCTTGGTATTGACCCTCTGGCCTGGCTGATGGATTTCCTGGTGGTGTATCCCTGCTTCGGTGTAAGGTAACTGTTTTGGTTTTGACTCCTGGCTTACTTACTGACGACTCTTTTTGGATATCCTTGACTGTACCGTTTATGTTTCTGTCTTGAGGTCTGCCCTCCTGTCTAGTATATTCACCTACCGTCCCTAGGTCTCTTGTATTCAATCTGGTTTGTGTCCTAGTCGCAGGGCATCTAAGTTGTTTTGTGTGTCCATGCTGACCAGGGGTTTTGTGATTTGAAGTCCTTCCCTGCAGGTTGTGGAGTATAATTCCTTCTGGTATTCTGTGTTCACCCTAGGACTCTGCACGGCTACTCAGGTAAACTTTTCTAAGGTCCAGTCTATCAGAATAGGGCTTCTTTGGTATAGCCATGCAGAGGTCTCCATATATATATATATATATATATATATATATTCCACGAATGGAGCCGCACACGTGTAAATAAAATAACAAATTTATTAAATCTTATAAAATTGACCGTTTCGGCTCATGTGTGAGCCATTCTCAAGGTTACATACATAATGAAAACATACCACTTAAATGTAAGACAGAGAATGAACTCACCAATCAGATTGAAATGCCAGCCCTCCTGCATGTGCATCCAATATAATTATATATGCAAATCACATAAGCATCGCTGCATGTGACCCATCACACGCCCAAGAAAAAAGGTTACCACAGTGATGACATAAACACAAGCATGGATCTATAGCACGGACATTTAAAAACCATCATGGAGGAATCAAAAAACAAACTATTCAAAAACACGAAAGTTCTTAGGAGGGAAAAGAAAAAACATAAATAATAAATGAATAAAGAAAATTAGTGCCCCCATTCAGGGTACCCCAAAATAACTCAAAAATATAATAAATAAAAATTCGAATAATAAACACATAACAAAAAAATCCTCAAAAAGAACCTGAAAACAAGAAAAAAAGAAAACACGAGCGACCAAGAATTACTTTTGCAAGAGAGATTGCATGTTACCAAGTCAAAATAAATGCATTTACTTAGATTATCTATCAGCCAAAAAGCAAGTGTATGAATTATATTCGTTCAGTCACCGTGGAGTGAGTGAGAGTATCCAATTCATGGATCCAAAAAGATTCACGCTGCAATAAAAGCTGACATCTATTCCCACCACGGCGAAGTGGTGGGACATGATCAATGCCTATAAATCTAAGAGAGGGTAAGCGATGTTGACAAGATAAAAAATGTTTTGCCACTGGCTTGTCGGTGTGATTGTCTCTGTAGGCGATATTTATAGCTGAGCGATGGCCACGTATGCGATCACGCAATGTGAGATCAGTTTTTCCAACATACCCTAAACCACAGGGGCATGTGATAAGGTATATGACAAATTGAGTTTGACAAGTAATCCGATATTTGATGTTAAATCTACGTCCCGAATATGGATGGACGAAGGATGTTCCTGCTTGCATGTGGCTGCAGGTAACGCAACCTAAGCATTTAAAGCACCCACTTTAATTATACTAGAGTTTGGCGTATATGAATTGTACGGATCTGTTTTGACCAAAAGATCACGAAGATTGAAAGTCCTTTTAAAACTAATCATAGGAGGTTGTTTGAATTGATGCGGAAGCGTAGTGTCAAACTTAAACAAAGGCCAGTGTTTCCTAAGATTATGAGCTACCAAATCGCCTTGGTTACTATATGTAACCGGTAGAAACATTCTAGATGTAGAAACAGTCGATGGTTCTTTAGGATGCTCAAAACGATCCTGAGCTTTAATCAATGCTCTATCTAACTGAGTTCGAGTATATCCCCTTTCAATGAATCTATTATACATCTCCTGGATCTGCTCTGAACGAAAAGTGCTATTGCTGTTGTAACGAAGTACTCGCAGAAATTGGGAAATTGGCAAAGAGTTTTTCAAGTGAAACGGATGATGGCTATCTGCTTGCAATAGTGTATTTCTATCCGTTTCCTTGCGATAGAGTTTGTAGCCAAGAGAGTTGTTAGTTCGAAACACCTCCACATCCAAGAACGAGATCGAGTCACTACTGGAGTTAGTTGTGACCTTGACAGGTGAATCCAAATTGTTAATAGATCGCGCCAAAGATAGGAACGAATCTTCATTGCCATCCCAAATCAAGAAAATATCATCGACAAACCTACAATAAAATAAAAGTTGCGATGTGAAAACATTTAAAAGATTCTGTTGTTCAAAGGAATACATATAGGCATTGGCATATGATGGTGCCATAGGGGCCCCCATCGCCTTTCCAGAGATCTGTTTATAGAACCGGTTTTCGAATCTGAAATAGTTGTTCTCCAATGTGATAGTCAAAAGTTCCAGCAGAAACTCCAGCGGTGGTCCTTGGTATAATTCTGAATGCAATAACACTTGCTTGAAGCACTGTATCCCATGTTGGTGCGGAATTATAGTATAGAAATGTTTGACATCCATAGTAGCTAACAACCAAGGAGTTTCCGGAAGTTGTAATGTTTGGAGTTTATTCAAAAAATCTGGAGTATCCTTAATACAAGTTGGTAATCGTTGAATGGTAGATTTGGAAAGTGAATCAATGTATTTTCCAAGGGGTTCAAGAACCCCCCCCCCCCTCTGGCTGATACGATAGGTCTGCCAGGAGGAATTTAAGAATTTTTATGAATTTTGGGAATGGTATATATGATGGGAATTTTAGGATTTGGTACCCGAAAGAATTTAGCGACTGATTCCGAAATAAATCCAGCTTGTAGTCCCCTTTGAACCACAGTGTTGATCTTAACACTAACCTCTCCTGTAGGATCGTAAGTAAGTCTGCGATAGATATTGATATCAGATAGTTGTTAATAGATTTCCGTTTGATAGTAAGTATAATCCAATACCACTACACCTCCTCCTTTATCAGCTGGACGGATATCGATAGAAGGGTCTGAGGAAAGATCCTTAATAGCCATACGTTGATCCTTGGAAAGATTTGATCTATGTGGTTTATTGGTAGTCATAATGGATTTAGTTTCTTCCTGTATAATTTTACCAAAAGAATTAACAAAATAGTTACAAGTCTTGACATCATTAGTGCTCTTCAATCTGAGCTGAGAGTATGCACCGGCAGAGGTTGTGCCAAAGTTCTCTTGGATCGCCAAAATACGTTGAAGTTTGTAATTTTGGACCTCCAAGTCAAAGGCTGGCTCATTGAAGGTTGGAACAAAGGTCAAACCTTTGCTGAGAACTTGTAGATGTGCCAGCTCAAGTTTCTTTTTGGAAAGATTGAAAACTGGGGCTAACGTCTGTGCAGTGGTGGTCTGCCTCAAGTGCCCCTTCCTCTTTGCGCCCCGTCGTACTCTTTTACATGAGTGAAGGTTGTTCCCCTGGTTTGGATCCTTGAAGGAGGTAAAACCTCTGTGTTGTGGGATTGATTGCCACCTAAAAAAGAAGCCCCTTGAGGATGTGAGGCTGGAAGTTCAGTGTCAGACGCTGATTCGCCTGATGTAACATCTACAGAGGGAATTATGGGTTTGACAATTCTTCTGGAGCGATTAGGAGCATATCCAGGGCGATCACCATTCAACCATCGATACACCTGATGTGTGGTATAATCAGAGTTGACCTTTTCAACTTTTTGTTTTTTAAAACGAATGAGATCTGCCTTGTATTTATCGAGGTCTTCCTGGATCTTCACTAATTGTGGAGCAAAGGGGGCTGAGGAAATGACTGAGGCATGGTCGCTCTCATATTTAGTAATACACTGAGACGTGAGCTGAAGTTCCCGTCCTACTTCCTCAATGGTGATGGTCATCCAATCAAGCGAGCATCTATTGGCAATCGCCATCCACTTCTTACAATAATCAGGGTTATTCCTGCCAATAGTTGGGGCGTTACGTATCCTAAAACCCCTTGGGATGCGTTTGTTGCGATAATAATCAGACAGAAAAACTCCATGTAAATTATAATCAATTTCCTTACGTTTAAATTTTGTCAAGTCAAAATACACATCTTTGGAAGACGGATGGTGGTCCAGTTGTTCAGGTGTAAGTGGCCACAGCACTTTAAGGCTAGGGTCAAACGAAAGCATTTTTACACGCGAACATAAAAAAGTGCGTCCGAACGCATTGATGTATTTTTTCACGGAATATGCGAAAAACGGTCATACGATGCGCATTTTCGTGCATGATGTTTTACGAATCCAAACCAGGAAACTTTTTGCGTCTGGACGTTATGTTGGCCGGACATGAGCAGGGTCTGACGTCTCCAAATCACACACACACACCGCTAGTGGACGCAGCGCACTCTGTACGTCCGTACTAGCGGTTCTGCGTTCTCGAAAAAATGCGTTCATTTTCCACTTGCGTTGCGCGGCCGGACTTTCGTGCGACCGTACTTCGTATATTGGCTGTCATTGCCCGTCATTTGCTGCTAGTGCGGCCGTGATTAAGTGCGCCAGAACGCACGTTAAAAATGCGCTGGTCTGACCCCAGCCTAAGTGCTTGTTCATTGGTGATATGTAAAGTCTCAGCAAAATCCTGGTAAGCACCAGCTTTTTGTAAAAAATCCTCCATGAATAAACGAGATCGGCAAGTACACTCTTGCAAAAAGGAAATATAAATCGGGTGCAGAAGGACTTGGAAAAAAATCTAAAAAATAATTAGAACACAATGTCCCTGCAACTACCTTGTAAGTCGACTTGAACAACTCGAAGACTGTCACGGTGCTTGCTCAAAAAGTTGCATAGAATCCACGAATGGAGCCGCACACGTGTAAATAAAATAACAAATTTATTAAATCTTATAAAATTATATTATATATATATATATATTATATATATATATAATAATTTTTGTTGTTGTGTCATTGTGACGGAACCGTTCTCTTCTTCTCTTCCGCCTGTCCTGGCTCTCCAGACACCCCTTTGTTGCGGTCAGCCCGGCTACTAGGAGTGCTGTCCTCAGCGCCTCGAGCAGCTTGACCCGCCTGCTTCTGTTCCTCTGCCCTGGAGCCGTTAGCAATTTCCAGAAGGCCGCTCTTTGCCTTCTGAGGTTGAGTGTAGAGTGTAGCGTAGTTTGAAATAAAACACCAGACGCGGCTGTATGTTTTAAAACAGGATTCTCTCTCTCTGAGCTCTGAGAGTTCTCTGACTTTTTTAATGAACAAAAACGCCACTATTTATGCTGAAATCCAACAGTCATAATTTGCATAAATGACGAACCTCGTCCTACCAATATGTTAATTACATTATGTCAGTTATTTACAATAAACATTCTTTATGTTCTTTAGCCTTTAGCTCACACAACATTTGCATAATCCATTGTTCTAACACATCAGATTACGGACAAACACTATCACAGATCCCTTGAATTAAACATGCAGCCAGATAAGGGGGAAAGCCCTGGTGCATAAATTACACAGCAGTAAAGCTTGTTTACTGTATACACAAAAACACATTTACCTACAGGAATATAAGTATTTAAAACTAAAGCTATGCCATTTTACATTAACTAATTTAAACTAAAACCAAACGATGTAAAATATATTTTAAAATCACACGATACAATTGAACATAAAGTCTCTTGGGGTTTGAAGCATGGAGCGTTACATCAGCTCCATGACAGTCATCTCTTTTATAGGGGCTTTTCCTGTACTAGGGCCTTATTCGGTGCACGCCAGATACCGCCGCTGAGACTGAATGTGACATGCTGCCACGGCCGCAGATTTGCCGCTTTTAAAATTCTGGAGCAAGTGTACCACACTGCTCCATCTTCGGGCCAGGCCTGGCTCTGTATAAGTGCCCCCTCTTATAACTGGGGTGTAGCTGTGTATAAATCGCAAACCCTTAAACTAACTATCTGATAACACATAATCCCATTCGGGTTAATTCCCTTATAGGGGCAAGTTACTATTGGTCCAAGGAGGCTTTCATTCCATCAATTTATATGTGTTTTAATTATTGTGTGTTTACTTTGTATTTCGTCCAATAAAGGTTATTTGGTAGCCGGTGTCTACCACACTCTTTTTTCAACCCTTAAACTAATACTGTTTTTGCAGCTTTTGGTTTTATTCCGGCTCTCAGTGTTTTTGGGTTTGAGTTTATCCGCACGGCACATCTTGACTTGCCAATATTTGTCCACTCTTCATACAAAACCCTCCAAATGTGTCAGGTTGTGAGGGCATCTCCTGGGCCTCTTCAGATCACCCCACAGATTTTCCATGGGATTCAGCTCTGGGCTCTGGCCGGGTCATTCCAAACCTTTACAGGGTAATTGAAAGAGATCCGAATTGCTTGAAAGGTAACCGAATGCTAAAAATCAGCGTCCGGTTACCTTTCTTGGCCATTCGCCTATCCAGAGAGCAGGCAATTTGCCAAATCCTGGCGAATTGCCTGCACATACGGTGCCTGTTCGGTGCCTGTTCGGGGGCAGTGAAATCCCCATTAAAAAGCACTGCTTTGGCTATTCAGAGAACACAAACCAGCAGTGAAAGGTTCCCGAAATGCCCTGCCATAGGCTTCAATGTTAAAAATATTCCCTATAGAAATAGAGGGTACAGTGGAGGCGCTAAATTCGAGGTAAGATGGTAATTTGAGGTATAGATGCAGCCTACTGGGAGAGGAACACAAAACCTCGACAGAAATGTGTTTAAAAAGGTACGAAGATAGGGGAGGTTCCAGTAGCGCAAAAGGATTCTGGATGGTGATGGTAGCTACTACACGTCAATGATGTATAGAGAAAGTGCTTACACAGGCTAGATGACAAATAGTACAGAAAATGGTTCTGTGCAAAGGTAAGGGGGTTATGAGTCCTAAAAGAACGGTACCCCAATGTGGGATATGAGCACCGACGAAAAAAGACCAGTGATAAAGTGCTACCGTGGATAAAAAGCTAGTAATGTGCAAAAGTGCAAACAAAGTGCATAGATTGCAATAACAACTAAAATGTTAGTGTTGACACCAATAATGTGCCAAGGGAAGTGCCTATTAAATTGGACGCTGCTGCAGTGAATGTACAGTTAGGTTGCAGGCTTTGGTGTTGCAGGCTTTGGTATGATGAGGCCATCCCCACCACACGTCACTGTATGATGCGGCCGCCCCCACCACGCGTCACTGTGGGTATGATGAGGCCATCCCCACCACACGTCACTGTATGATGCGGCCGCCCCCACCACGCGTCACTGTGGGTATGATGCGGCCGCCCCCACCACGCGCCACTGTGGGTATGATGTGGCCGCCCCCACCACGCGTCACTGTGGGTATGATGTGGCCGCCCCCACCACGCGTCACTGTATGATGCGGCCGCCCCCACCACGCGTCACTGTGGGTATGATGCGGCCGCCCCCACCACACGTCACTGTATGATGCGGCCGCCCCCACCACGCGTCACTGTGGGTATGATGCGGCCGCCCCCACCACGCGCCACTGTGGGTATGATGTGGCCGCCCCCACCACGCGTCACTGTATGATGCGGCCGCCCCCACCACGCGTCACTGTGGGTATGATGCGGCCGCCCCCACCACGCGCCACTGTGGGTATGATGCGGCCGCCCCCACCACACGTCACTGTGGGTATGATGCGGCCGCCCCCACCACGCGTCACTGTGGGTATGATGCGGCCGCCCCCACCACGCGCCACTGTGGGTATGATGCGGCCGCCCCCACCACGCGTCACTGTGGGTATGGTGTTCTTTTGGTGATGTGCCTTGTTGTTTTTGCGCCAAACATCTCTTGGAATTATGGCCAAAAAGTTCAACCTTGGTTTCATGAAATCATAACACATTTTCCCACATGTGTTTGTAAGACGTCAGATGTGTTTTGGTAAAATGTAGCCGGGCTTGGATGTTTTTCTTGGTAAGTAAAGGCGTCCGTCTTGCCGCTCTACCCCATAGCCCAGACATATGAAGAATACGGGAGTTTGTTGTCACATGTAGCACAGCCAGTACTTGCCAGTTATTCCTGCAGCTTCTTTAATGTTGCTGTCGGCATCTTGGCCGCCTCCCTGACCAGTTTTCTTCTGGTCTTTTCATCAGATTTGGAGGGACGTCCAGTTCTTGGTGATGTCACTGTTGCGCCATATTTTCTCCACTTGATGGTGACTGTCGTCACTGGATTCCATGGTTTATCTAATGCCTTGGACATTCTTCTGTACAATCTCCTGACTGATACCTTGTAACAATTAGATCCATCTGATGTTTGGAAGCTTCTCTGCGGACCATGGCTTTACGCTTTAGGATGGGACTAAGAAAATGTCAGGAACCATCTAGAACCGAAGTTTTATGAGGGGGGGTTACATTTCCCGGGTTTGCATCCAGATGTTGGGCCTGTCACAACTGTGACATCAAAGGCGAATCGCAAATTTATTTTATTTGCAAAGTCTTTACCAGAACGGATACATTGAGATTTCTCTCATTTCAGATCGTCCTGGATTCAAAAACATTGAATTGTTACAGAAAAACAAAGTAATAAAATGCAAAATATTAAAAACAAATTTACAGATTAACCCAGAAAGTAAATATAGTTACATGTTTACAGGTGCATACTGTATATAGTCACTGTGTTACATGTTTACAGGTGCATTCTGTATATAGTCACTATGTTACATGTTTACAGGCGCATTCTGTATATAGTCACTGTGTTACATGTTTACAGGCGCATTCTGTATATAGTCACTGTGTTACATGTTTACAGGCGCATTCTGTATATAGTCACTGTTACATGTTTACAGGCGCATTCTGTATTTAGTCACTGTGTTACATGTTTACAGGCGCATTCTGTATATAGTCACTGTGTTACATGTTTACAGGCGCATTCTGTATATAGTCACTGTGTTACATGTTTACAGGCGCATTCTGTATATAGTCACTATGTTACATGTTTACAGGTGCATTCTGTATATAGTCACTGTGTTACATGTTTACAGGTGCATTCTGTATATAGTCACTGTGTTACATGTTTACAGGCGCATTCTGTATATAGTCACTGTGTTACATGTTTACAGGCGCTTCTGTATATAGTCACTGTTACATGTTTACAGGCGCATTCTGTATATAGTCACTGTGTTACATGTTTACAGGTGCATTCTGTATATAGTCACTATGTTACATGTTTACAGGCGCATTCTGTATATAGTCACTGTGTTACATGTTTACAGGTGCATTCTGTATATAGTCACTGTGTTACATGTTTACAGTGCATTCTGTATATAGTCACTGTTACATGTTTACAGGCGCATTCTGTATATAGTCACTGTGTTACATGTTTACAGGCGCATTCTGTATATAGTCACTATGTTCATGTTTACAGGTGCATTCTGTATATAGTCACTGTGTTACATGTTTACAGGTGCATTCTGTATATAGTCACTGTGTTACATGTTTACAGGTGCATTCTGTATATAGTCACTGTGTTACATGTTTACAGGTGCATTCTGTATATAGTCACTGTGTTACATGTTTACAGGTGCATTCTGTATATAGTCACTGTGTTACATGTTTACAGGTGCATTCTGTATATAGTCACTGTGTTACATGTTTACAGGTGCATTCTGTATATAGTCACTGTGTTACATGTTTACAGGCGCATTCTGTATATAGTCACTGTGTTACATGTTTACAGGTGCATTCTGTATATAGTCACTGTGTTACATGTTTACAGGCGCATTCTGTATATAGTCACTGTGTTACATGTTTACAGGCGCATTCTGTATATAGTCACTGTGTTACATGTTTACAGGCGCATTCTGTATATAGTCACTGTTACATGTTTACAGGCGCATTCTGTATATAGTCACTGTGTTACATGTTTACAGGTGCATTCTGTATATAGTCACTGTTACATGTTTCAGGCGCATTCTGTATATAGTCACTGTGTTACATGTTTACAGGCGCATTCTGTATATAGTCACTATGTTACATGTTTACAGGTGCATTCTGTATATAGTCACTGTTACATGTTTACAGGTGCATTCTGTATATAGTCACTGTGTTACATGTTTACAGGTGCATTCTGTATATAGTCACTGTGTACATGTTTACAGCATTCTGTATATAGTCACTGTGTTACATGTTTACAGGCGCATTCTGTATATAGTCACTATGTTACATGTTTACAGGTGCATTCTGTATATAGTCACTGTTACATGTTTACAGGTGCATTCTGTATATAGTCACTGTGTTACATGTTTACAGGTGCATTCTGTATATAGTCACTGTGTTACATGTTTACAGGTGCATTCTGTATATAGTCACTGTGTTACATGTTTACAGGTGCTTTCTGTATATAGTCACTGTGCTACATGTTTACAGGTGCATTCAGTATATAGTCACTGTGTTACATGTTTACAGGTGCATTCTGTATATAGTCACTGTGTTACATGTTTACAGGCGCATTCTGTATATAGTCACTGTGTTACATGTTTACAGGCGCATTCTGTATATAGTCACTGTGTTACATGTTTACAGGCGCATTCTGTATATAGTCACTGTGCTACATGTTTACAGGTGCATTCTGTATATAGTCACTGTGTTACATGTTTACAGATGCTTTCTGTATATAGTCACTATGTTACATGTTTACAGGTGCATTCTGTATATAGTCACTATGTTACATGTTTACAGGCACATTCTGTATATAGTCACTGTGTTACATGTTTACAGGTGCATTCTGTATATAGTCACTGTGTTACATGTTTACAGGCGCATTCTGTATATAGTCACTGTGTTACATGTTTACAGGCGCATTCTGTATATAGTCACTGTGTTACATGTTTACAGGCACATTCTGTATATAGTCACTGTGTTACATGTTTACAGGTGCATTCTGTATATAGTCACTGTGTTACATGTTTACAGGTGCATTCTGTATATAGTCACTGTGTTACATGTTTACAGGTGCATTCTGTATATAGTCACTGTGCTACATGTTTACAGGTGCATTCTGTATATAGTCACTGTGTTACATGTTTACAGATGCTTTCTGTATATAGTCACTATGTTACATGTTTACAGGTGCATTCTGTATATAGTCACTGTGTTACATGTTTACAGGCACATTCTGTATATAGTCACTGTGTTACATGTTTACAGGTGCATTCTGTATATAGTCACTGTGTTACATGTTTACAGGCGCATTCTGTATATAGTCACTGTGTTACATGTTTACAGGCACATTCTGTATATAGTCACTGTGTTACATGTTTACAGGCACATTCTGTATATAGTCACTGTGTTACATGTTTACAGGTGCATTCTGTATATAGTCACTATGTTACATGTTTACAGGTGCATTCTGTATATAGTCACTGTGTTACATGTTTACAGGTGCATTCTGTATATAGTCACTGTGTTACATGTTTACAAGCACATTCTGTATATAGTCACTATGTTACATGTTTACAGGTGCATTCTGTATATAGTCACTGTGTTACATGTTTACAGGCACATTCTGTATATAGTCACTATGTTACATGTTTACAGGTGCATTCCGTATTGAGGTATGTTAGTAAGGAGCTCTTGAGTGACTTAAGACTGGGGGAAGATTTGATGGTGTCTGGGAGGTTATTCCATAATTGCGGTGCTCTGTAGGAAGATGAGGATGGAGCCACTGTCTTTTTGTATTGTGGTATTGCAAATAAGGTGCTGGTCCTGGATCGGAGGTTATAGGATGAGGGAACTGCTAGGGCATGCAGCCTATTCAGGTAGGGTGGCAGCTTCCCAGAAAACCTCTTAAATACCAGAGACTAAATTACGCTAAAACGGGGGTGCAAGGGAGAAAACTGCAGGCACAGTTTTTTTCTCCTTAGTGCCCCCGTTTTAGCGCAATATTACAATGCAGGCACAATGAGTTATACAATGTGGTAAGTTTGTGAAGGTGTGTTTGCGGGCGGCTGCATACACTACATCTCCGTATTCAATGGCTGGCATAAGCATTTGTTGTACAATCTGCTTTGTTACCGCGGGGCTCAGGCAGGATTTGTTTCTGTACAGGGCACCTAGTTTGGGGTAAAGTTTTAAATGAGTTTTTCAAATGGAAAATGTTTGTTTCTGCTCATTTTTAACGTTTGTATTATGAGCGAGTCTCTTTATTATACTTACAAACTGCAACTTAACCCAGCAGCCGCGCTCAGCGCCGCACTGTTATCAGCTCCATGATTCCATAGGACTGCATGGAGACAGTCGCGATCTCGAGCTGGAGATCGAGCAGTGGATTTGATTCGACGGTTCACTATTTGTTCCCAGTTTTCATCTTCCTGCAAAGCGAGGAAGCGGTGGATCATGCTTCTCTTTGGTTATTGTACAGCGCTGCAGAATCTGTTTCAGCAACATAAATGATGATATTCTCCATTCCTTGTTGTACAGCGCTGCGGTTACTGTTGGTGCAATATGATTATAATAAGTTTGTGTGTAGTATATAATAGCCAGTAAGCGTATCTCTGTGCTGGTTTGCTGTATCGTGACTCGGCCCTGGATTTTCAGGGGTTCCTACACGGCTGGTGGGGTGCATTGCTGTGATGGATGAATAAGAGATCAGCCCGGGCCCCTGTCACCCTCTAATGGCCCTTCATGTGATTCAGGGGATTCGTGCTTATTGATCGAGTCGTAAAAAGTTCAAGCAGAATTAGCTAATTAAAGACAATAAAAGTCCAATGACGGCTGAGCTGCTGGTATTGATCAGCCACTTGGTTAAGGAGCCGGGTGCGGGGAGGCGTCCGCGCCACTTCATTTTCTACACATTTTAATACCATTGAGCGGGAGGGTGACCCAGGTGGGCTGCAGATGCGTCCCCCCAGCCTTGTGTCTGCAGGCGAGGGTCCGAAGTGAGGACCGCTGAGGGCCATCAGTCAATATGCCAGCAGCTCGGGGGGGGGGGAGGGGGACTCCAAAGACATTGTTTTAATTAAGTGCAGAGACTTATTTTCTGGGAGACAAAGGCTGCGTCTGATGCAGAATAAATCTGTATTATATATCACTTTCCCTTCATTTACCCAATATTAAGACGTCAGGCGTAGCGGCTGCAAACGATGCCATCCAATAACGTCACTCACAAGGAATAACGGCCCAAACACCGCTTGTGTTCAACGACCAAATCCGTCGTCTGTGATCAGCCACTTCGCCAGCAGACACGGAGGATAAAACACACAGATTCATCTCCACATTCCTTCTCGAAAAGCAGCAGATTTCCACAAAAAGCCATTTACAGCCGTTCACCAACAACGCCCACATGGGGTAAATACTGATTTAGGCAAAATAAACTTCTCCAGGACACTCTGTGAAAGGAATAGACAGACACCCGAAAGACACAGACACACACACAGACAGACATACAGAAAGACAGACACACAGACAGACATACAGAAAGGCAGAAACACTGACGTGCAGACAGAAATGTGTACAGACAGAGGCACACAGAAAGACAGACACACAGACAGACATACAGAAAGACAGACACACAGACAGAGGCACACAGAAAGACAGACACACAGACAGAGGCACACAGAAAGACAGACACACAGACAGAGGCACACAGAAAGACAGACACACAGACAGACATACAGAAAGACAGACACACAGACAGAGGCACACAGAAAGACAGACACACAGACAGAGGCACACAGAAAGACAGACACACAGACAGACATACAGAAAGACAGACACACAGACAGAGGCACACAGAAAGACAGACACACAGACAGACATACAGAAAGGCAGAAAAGTAGACACACTGACATGCAGACAGAAAGACAGACACACAGACAGACATACAGAAAGACAGACACACAGACAGAGGCACACAGAAAGACAGACACACAGACAGACATACAGAAAGACAGACACACAGACAGAGGCACACAGAAAGACAGACACACAGACAGAGGCACACAGAAAGACAGACACACAGACAGACATACAGAAAGGCAGAAACACTGACGTGCAGACAGAAATGTGTACAGACAGAGGCACACAGAAAGACAGACACACAGACAGACATACAGAAAGACAGACACACAGACAGACATACAGAAAGACAGACACACAGACAGAGGCACACAGAAAGACAGACATACAGAAAGACAGACACACAGACAGAGGCACACAGAAAGACAGACACACAGACAGAGGCACACAGAAAGACAGACACACAGACAGAGGCACACAAAAAGACAGACACACAGACAGAGGCACACAGAAAGACAGACACACAGACAGACATACAGAAAGGCAGAAACACTGACGTGCAGACAGAAATGTGTACAGACAGAGGCACACAGAAAGACAGACACACAGACAGACATACAGAAAGACAGACACACAGACAGACATACAGAAAGGCAGAAAAGTAGACACACTGACATGCAGACAGAAAGACAGACACACAGACAGAGGCAGACAGAAAGACAGACACACAGACAGACATACAGAAAGACAGACACACAGACAGAGGGCTGCTCTCCATATATGTAATACATATAGGGTTATTCAGAGAGAGGTGAAAAGCAGGAGAATGACTGGCGAAGTGAAAATTCTAGGTCACAATAGCCAAACCAGAAAAATTCTCCCATTTATCTCACTTTTTAAATCGGCTTTTTTGACCTAGAATTTTCCATTCTCCGGTCATTCTCCTGCTTTTCACTGCTCTCTGAATAACCCTGATGGTTATGCCTTGCCATGGAGGGACAGCATGAAGCACTCGTTACAGATTCACGTTCTGGTCGGTGTTACGGGGTTCGATTCCAGGGGACATTTCTTTTGCGATTCCGATGGATTTTCTCCCCTGGTCGCTGCGTCCCGTTTGCTCCTCCCTGTGTTTTATCGCTGATGTAAATTGTGTCACGTCGACAAAGTCACCACAAAGTCAACTAAAGATCTCGGGCCCTATCACATTCTTCGCGCACAGTTGTGCGCGCGCAAAAACGCATTAACGCGAGGGGCAAAACCCTTTGCACTGAACGTCGTATTACGACATTCGCGCACAAAATGCGTGTTAACGTCCAACACGAGTGACTCTGCGCGAACCCTTTGTGAGCGCAATTTAGTGCGCGCATCCTATACTTAACATTGTGAGCGCAAATGCGTTTGTGCGCTGGTGCGCGCTTGGTATTACAATCTTAGCGCGAATTTAACGGACGTTTGCGCATAATTTTAACGTCTTTGAAAAAGCTGGTGGTAACGGCAAATTGTAACAACCCGACCGCACCAAACTGCGGATTCACAACCGAGAACGTCGATGCGCACAGGTTTTATTTTTACTAGATCCTTCAAAAATAACGGCCTTGTCTTCCGTCAGAACGTACGTCTGTTATGCGCAGTCTGCACAAAATGCGTTCGTCTGCCGGACTCGCGTTAAAAATTACATTGCGCTCACTGATTTCTGCGCACAAAGTACCTTGCGCGCATTTTTGTGTGTCGGTTTTACGAGCGCACTTTCCCGACGGATGAAAAAATGCGCGAGGAATGTATTTCCAGCGGTGATTTCCGTGCGTTAACTTTTAACGCTTTGCGCAAAACAACACGTGTTTAGCGTGCGTTTTGTGTTAAGAATGTAACAGGGCCCTTCCTATTCTCACCAATATGAATGAATACATTGTATTGTTCAGTGACGAGGACCGGCAACCACTACGTACCTAAAGGGTCCATGAACCTGGATTAATTAATGGATATAAGAAGGTTCCAGATAACGATTAGATATTATTATTAATATTACGCCTAAACACAGTTTGAGAAACACGTAATGTCATATTACATACTTAGTGATAACTTAACCAGAGCTGCTGTAACTTCCCAGAGTCATTATAACCTATGGAGGTTTTAACAGCTCTGGTTAAGTTAGCACCAGCTTTGTGATGCTGTCGTAGATTTTCCAGCTTCCACACTTTTAGTGTGACGAGTGTGTTTGTTGTCTAGTACACATGTAACTCTCTCTGTCATGTGGTCACGTCACCCAGAGAAATCACATCAGGGCTTATTCACTAACCCCCCCCCCAAAGCACAGAGATTTTACATCAGTGAACTACAGTGGTACATGTACGTCCAAACCACGTGGCTTCACTATTATTATTATTTATAAAGCGCCAGCATATTCCGCAGCGCTGGCACTACTTGGGGTACTGACACGTAGTCCTCTGTGCTGTTCTTAACACCGTACTTCTCGTTGTAGATTCCACCGTAGGTCTGACTGCCGTAGTTCTCAGTGTTACGTCTGTTGTAGTTCTCAGTGTTACGTCTGTTGTAGTTCTCAGTGTTACGTCTGCTGTAGTGTTCTCAGTGTTACGTCTGCCGTAGTTCTCAGTGTTACGTCTGTTGTAGTTCTCAGTGTTACGTGCTGTCTTGTTTCTTTTTTTATCGTTTTTTATTAGTGTTTCTTCTTTTCGTTTGTTGTACGTCTCAGTGTTACGTGTTGTACTCAGTGTTCGTCTCAGTGTTACGTCTGTTGTAGTTCTCAGTGTTACGTCTGTTGTAGTTCCAAGTTACGTCTGTTGTAGTTCTTCTCAGTGTTACGTCTCTGCCTTAGTTTCTCAGTGTTACGTCTGTTGTAGTTCTCAGTGTTACGTCTGCCGTAGTTCTCAGTGTTACGTCTGTTGTAGTTCTCAGTGTTACGTCTGTTGTAGTTCTCAGTGTTACGTCTGCCGTAGTTCTCAGTGTTACGTCTGTTGTAGTTCTCAGTGTTACGTCTGTTGTAGTTCTCCAGTTGTTACGTCTGTTGTTAGTTCTCAGTGTTACGTACTGTTTGTAGTTCTCAGGTGTTTACGCTGTTTGTAGTTCTCAGTGTTACGTCTGTTGTAGTTCTCAGTGTTACGTCTGTTGTAGTTCTCAGTGTTACGTCTGGTTTCTCAGTGTTACGTCTTCAGTGTTACGTCTGTTGTCAGTTTCTCTCAGTGTTACGTCTGCCGTAGTTCTCAGTGTTACGTCTGTTGTAGTTCTCAGTGTTACGTCTGTTGTAGTTCTCAGTGTTACGTCTGTTGTAGTTCTCAGTGTTACGTCTGTTGTAGTTCTCCAGTGTTACGTCTGTTGTAGTTCTCAGTGTTACGTCTGTTGTAGTTCTCAGTGTTACGTCTGCCGTAGTTCTCAGTGTTACGTCTGTTGTAGTTCTCAGTGTTACGTCTGTTGTAGTTCTCAGTGTTACGTCTGTTGTAGTTCTCAGTGTTACGTCTGCCGTAGTTCTCAGTGTTACGTCTGTTGTAGTTCTCAGTGTTACGTCTGTTGTAGTTCTCAGTGTTACGTCTGTTGTAGTTCTCAGTGTTACGTCTGTTGTAGTTCTTCAGTGTTTGGTTTCTATGGGACGTCCATCCAAGTTTTCTGTAGTTGTTTGTGCTTCTATGAGGTTGTGCAGCCTTCCTTTCACTGTTTGTCTCAGAGGTCTATGTAATAACTGGTGACCAATTGCTAAGCTGTCGTTCTGATGTTTAAAGTAACTTCATCTGATCGTGATGATTTTTCCTTCTCTGGGTCGCTGAAGTTGAAAAAAAACAGTTCAGCGAATCTGCCCTTTTCCTGCAACTTTGTAAAAAAGTTTACACAATGTCTGCAGTTTTTGACCCAAGGGCGGCCATTCCCCTATTTTGCCCTTAAGCTACACAGCATCCATGTGGCCCAGTTTATCAATGACCCCGCTGTGAATATGATTAAATCTGAAAATAGAGGAGCTCGGGTCATTGTCTCTGGGGCTCGGGTCATTGTCTCTGGGACTCGGGTCATTGTCTCTGGGGCTCGGGTCATTGTCTCTGGGACTCGGGTCATTGTCTCTGGGGCTCGGGTCATTGTCTCTGGGGCTCGGGTCATTGTCTCTGGGGCTCGGGTCATTGTCTCTGGGGCTCGGGTCATTGTCTCTGGGGCTCGGGTCATTGTCTCTGGGGCTCGGGTCATTGTCTCTGGGGCTCGGGTCATTGTCTCTGGGGCTCGGGTCATTGTCTCTGGGACTTGCTCCATCCAGGCCTTGATTTATGATGTTGCATCTAGTAAATGAATATAGAGCTGAGGGGGATAATGACAGAAAATCCATTGACGGCCTCTCCAGGGTCCTGAGTACGAGTTCACCCCAAAAAGCCCCGGTATCAGCTGCATCACACTCATTAAAGGTCTGCAGTATCCGGAAAGTTTGCGACATTCTACAAATCACAAAGAACTGTGAATAAATGTCCCTGAAAGTCAGAGAGGGGCAAATCGTCCCAGATATAAGCGCTGAGCGTCCAACTCCCCGGCATTTCACCGTGAGATCACGTAAAGCAGGGTGATACAGCATTAACACTGAGACACTAAAACCATAACAACTCAATATTTTCAAAACATTACAACACGACGTCACCTTCCTATTTGGACTCTGGAGGGCACATTGTGTTACATAGACGCATGGACCTCCAGGTTTGGGAGTTCCTGAGCCAAAGAGGAGGAGGAGAGGCGCGCGACGGCGGCGGCGGCAGTAAAATCACCTAATGTAACAAATCATTGTGCAGAGGCTGTCAGCAGGTTCCCCTGGTTATTTAAGGGCATAAAAAAGGAACCCCATTTCTAATACAGTGTCCCTTTAATGCCTCTCTTGCCTTGTGGGGGGGGGGTATCACGATTTCCTGCAATTATAATTTAGCAGAATTTTTGATTCTGAAGTTCATTACTGGTTTGGTAAGAATGTGACTTTTATGGTCCGGCTTTAACCTTACGGTCACTATAGAAACATAGAATATGTGGTAGAATAAGACCCTATGGATCCTTTCCCTGGATGTATCTTTTATTTAGGATCGTTTTATGTCCATCCCATGCTGCCGGCTTAAACTCAATCACTGGATTAACCGCTACCACTTCTACTGGAAGCTGTTCCATGTATCCACCACCCTCTCACTAACACAATACAAACTGATGTTACTTTTAACCCTTTGTTCCTCTAATCTAACACTATCAGGGTTATTCAGAGAGCGGTGAAAAGCAGGAGAATGACTGGAGAATGGAAAATTCTAGGTCAAAATAGCCAAACCAGAAAAATTCTCCCTTTCATCTCGCTTTCCAAATCGGCTCTTTTGACCTAGAATTTTCCATTCTCCAGCCATTCTCCTGCTTCTCACTGCTCTCTGAATAACCCTGTATGTCCTCCTGTTTTGTTCCTTTAACGCCGCAGGACGTTCCATGACGGCGGGCGGGATTTGAAGACGCGGGGAGTACATGTATGCCCCGCTGTCTTCAATGGGGCCGCCTCAGCCCCTCCCCGCAGCCTGCGCGCGCTGACTCGTGGCTCGTGTCATTGGCTGCACAGGGATGGCCTGAAATCAAGCCGTCCCCTGCAGCCAATGACGCACACTGCATGCCGGCTGCGGGGAGGGCTTGGAATCAGTGCTGTGCGACAGCACCTCGCCTCGCCGGCGAAATCGACTCCTTAAGGGCGCCACCCCTGCTTCCTTAATATACTCCCTTCCTCTCCCTTGTTGATTCCCTTTACGTGTTTAATGTTTCTATCATGTCTCCTCTGGCTCGTCTTACTTCAAGCTGTACATGTTAAGATCATTAACCCTTTCCTGGTAACTTTTTCTCCAAGTTGTGCAGCATTTTAGTCGCCCTTCTCTGAGCTCTCTCTATCTATATCCTTTCTGGAGATACGGTCTCCAGTGCTGCGCACAGTACAAGGGTATTCAGACCTCAGAGTAAATGGATACAACATTTGGTAATTTCCCGTCTTCTGGGACGCCTAACATTAACAAGGATTGGTGAAATAAATCTAACAGTTTTGCTATTTCACCACTAAGCTCTTTTAATAATTTGGGTGAATCCCATCGACTTCTTGGTCTTTACTTTACAAGCTGCAGTACAAGCTCATCCTCTGTAAACTCGTATGGAAATATCTCGTTAGCGTTCCTCCTCTGTAAACTCGTATGGAAATGTCTCGCTAGTGGTTCCTCCTCTGTAAACTTGTATGGAAATATCTCGTTAGCGTTTCCACCTCTGTAAACTCGTATGGAAATGTCTCGTTAGTGGTTCCTCCTCTGTAAACTCGTATGGAAATGTCTCGTTAGCGTTTCCTCCTCTGTAAACTCATATGGAAATGTCTCGTTAGTGTTTCCACCTCTGTAAACTCGTATGGAAATGTCTCGTTAGTGGTTCCTCCTCTGTAAACTCGTATGGAAATGTCTCGTTAGCGTTTCCACCTCTGTAAACTCGTATGGAAATGTCTCGTTAGCGTTTCCACCTCTGTAAACTCGTATGGAAATGTCTCGTTAGCGTTTCCTCCTCTGTAAACTCGTATGGAAATGTCTCGTTAGCGTTTCCACCTCTGTAAACTCGTATGGAAATGTCTCGTTAGTGGTTCCTCCTCTGTAAACTCGTATGGAAATGTCTCATTAGCGTTTCCACCTCTGTAAACTCGTATGGAAATGTCTCATTAGCGTTTCCACCTCTGTAAACTCATATGGAAATGTCTCGTTAGCGTTTCCACCTCTGTAAACTCATATGGAAATGTCTCGTTAGCGTTTCCTCCTCTGTAAACTCGTATGGAAATGTCTCGTTAGCGCTTCCTCCTCCTCTGTAAACTCGTATGGAAATGTCTCGTTAGCGTTTCCTGCTCTGTAAACTCGTATGGAAATGTCTCATTAGCGTTTCCACCTCTGTAAACTCGTATGGAAATGTCTCATTAGTGGTTCCTCCTCTGTAAACTCATATGGAAATGTCTCATTAGCGTTTCCTCCTCTGTAAACTCGTATGGAAATGTCTCGTTAGCGTTTCCACCTCTGTAAACTCGTATGGCAATGTCTCGTTAGCGTTTCCTCCTCTGTAAACTCGTATGGAAATGTCTCGTTAGCGTTTCCACCTCTGTAAACTCGTATGGAAATGTCTCATTAGTGGTTCCTCCTCTGTAAACTCATATGGAAATGTCTCAGTGTTTCCTCCTCTGTAAACTCATATGGAAATGTCTCAGTGTTTCCTCCTCTGTAAACTCATATGGAAATGTCTCAGTGTTTCCTCCTCTGTAAACTCGTATGGAAATGTCTCATTAGTGGTTCCTCCTCTGTAAACTCGTATGGAAATGTCTCATTAGTGGTTCCTCCTCTGTAAACTCGTATGGAAATGTCTCGTTAGCGTTTCCACCTCTGTAAACTCGTATGGCAATGTCTCGTTAGCGTTTCCTCCTCTGTAAACTCGTATGGAAATGTCTCGTTAGCGTTTCCACCTCTGTAAACTCGTATGGAAATGTCTCATTAGTGGTTCCTCCTCTGTAAACTCATATGGAAATGTCTCAGTGTTTCCTCCTCTGTAAACTCGTATGGAAATGTCTCATTAGTGGTTCCTCCTCTGTAAACTCGTATGGAAATGTCTCGTTAGCGTTTCCACCTCTGTAAACTCATATGGAAATGTCTCAGTGTTTCCTCCTCTGTAAACTCGTATGGAAATGTCTCGTTAGCGTTTCCTGCTCTGTAAATGTCTCATTAGCGTTTCCTCCTCTGTAAACTCATATGGAAATATCTCGTTAGCGTTTCCTCCTCTGTAAACTCGTATGGAAATGTCTCGTTAGTGTTTCCTCCTCCTCTGTAAACTCGTATGGAAATGTCTCATTAGCGTTTCCACCTCTGTAAACTCGTATGGAAATGTCTCATTAGCGTTTCCTCCTCTGTAAACTCGTATGGAAATGTCTCGTTAGTGGTTCCTCCTCTGTAAACTCGTATGGAAATGTCTCGTTAGTGGTTCCTCCTCTGTAAACTCGTATGGAAATGTCTCGTTAGCGTTTCCACCTCTGTAAACTCGTATGGAAATGTCTCGTTAGTGGTTCCTCCTCTGTAAACTCGTATGGAAATGTCTCATTAGTGTTTCCTCCTCTGTAAACTCGTATGGAAATGTCTCATTAGTGGTTCCTCCTCTGTAAACTCGTATGGAAATGTCTCGTTAGCGTTTCCACCTCTGTAAACTCGTATGGAAATGTCTCATTAGTGGTTCCTCCTCTGTAAACTCATATGGAAATGTCTCAGTGTTTCCTCCTCTGTAAACTCGTATGGAAATGTCTCGCTAGTGGTTCCTGCTCTGTAAACTCGTATGGAAATGTCTCGTTAGCGTTTCCTGCTCTGTAAATGTCTCATTAGCGTTTCCTCCTCTGTAAACTCGTATGGAAATGTCTCGCTAGTGTTTCCACCTCTGTAAACTCGTATGGAAATGTCTCATTAGTGGTTCCTCCTCTGTAAACTCATATGGAAATGTCTCAGTGTTTCCTCCTCTGTAAACTCGTATGGAAATGTCTCATTAGTGGTTCCTCCTCTGTAAACTCGTATGGAAATGTCTCATTAGCGTTTCCACCTCTGTAAACTCATATGGAAATGTCTCAGTGTTTCCTCCTCTGTAAACTCGTATGGAAATGTCTCGCTAGCGTTTCCACCTCTGTAAACTCATATGGAAATGTCTCAGTGTTTCCTCCTCTGTAAACTCGTATGGAAATGTCTCGCTAGTGGTTCCTGCTCTGTAAACTCGTATGGAAATGTCTCGCTAGCGTTTCCACCTCTGTAAACTCATATGGAAATGTCTCAGTGTTTCCTCCTCTGTAAACTCGTATGGAAATGTCTCGCTAATGGTTCCTGCTCTGTAAACTCGTATGGAAATATCTCGTTAGCGTTTCCTCCTCTGTAAACTCGTATGGAAATGTCTCATTAGTGTTTCCTCCTCCTCTGTAAACTCGTATGGAAATGTCTCATTAGCGTTTCCACCTCTGTAAACTCGTATGGAAATGTCTCATTAGCGTTTCCACCTCTGTAAACTCGTATGGAAATGTCTCATTAGCGTTTCCTCCTCTGTAAACTCGTATGGAAATGTCTCATTAGCGTTTCCACCTCTGTAAACTCGTATGGAAATGTCTCATTAGCGTTTCCTCCTCTGTAAACTCGTATGGAAATGTCTCGTTAGTGGTTCCTCCTCTGTAAACTCGTATGGAAATGTCTCGTTAGTGGTTCCTCCTCTGTAAACTCGTATGGAAATGTCTCGTTAGCGTTTCCACCTCTGTAAACTCGTATGGAAATGTCTCAGTGTTTCCTCCTCTGTAAACTCGTATGGAAATGTCTCGTTAGTGGTTCCTCCTCTGTAAACTCGTATGGAAATGTCTCATTAGTGGTTCCTCCTCTGTAAACTCGTATGGAAATGTCTCATTAGTGGTTCCTCCTCTGTAAACTCGTATGGAAATGTCTCGTTAGCATTTCCACCTCTGTAAACTCGTATGGAAATGTCTCATTAGTGGTTCCTCCTCTGTAAACTCATATGGAAATGTCTCAGTGTTTCCTCCTCTGTAAACTCGTATGGAAATGTCTCGCTAGTGGTTCCTGCTCTGTAAACTCGTATGGAAATGTCTCGTTAGCGTTTCCTGCTCTGTAAATGTCTCATTAGCGTTTCCTCCTCTGTAAACTCGTATGGAAATGTCTCGTTAGCGTTTCCTGCTCTGTAAATGTCTCATTAGCGTTTCCTCCTCTGTAAACTCGTATGGAAATGTCTCGCTAGTGTTTCCACCTCTGTAAATGTCTCGTTAGTGGTTCCTCCTCTGTAAACTTGTATGGAAATATCTCGTTAGCGTTTCCTCCTCTGTAAACTCGTATGGAAATATCTCGTTAGCGTTTCCTCCTCTGTAAACTCGTATGGAAATATCTCGTTAGTGGTTTCTCCTCTGTAAACTCGTATGGAAATGTCTCGTTAGTGGTTCCTCCTTTGTAAACTCGTATGGAAATGTCTCGTTAGCGTTTCCACCTCTGTAAACTCGTATGGAAATGTCTCATTAGTGGTTCCTCCTCTGTAAACTCATATGGAAATGTCTCAGTGTTTCCTCCTCTGTAAACTCGTATGGAAATGTCTCATTAGTGGTTCCTCCTCTGTAAACTCGTTTGGAAATGTCTCATTAGTGGTTCCTCCTCTGTAAACTCGTATGGAAATGTCTCGTTAGCGTTTCCACCTCTGTAAACTCGTATGGAAATGTCTCATTAGTGGTTCCTCCTCTGTAAACTCATATGGAAATGTCTCAGTGTTTCCTCCTCTGTAAACTCGTATGGAAATGTCTCGTTAGCGTTTCCTGCTCTGTAAATGTCTCATTAGCGTTTCCTCCTCTGTAAACTCGTATGGAAATGTCTCGCTAGTGTTTCCACCTCTGTAAATGTCTCGTTAGTGGTTCCTCCTCTGTAAACTTGTATGGAAATATCTCGTTAGCGTTTCCTCCTCTGTAAACTCGTATGGAAATATCTCGTTAGCGTTTCCTCCTCTGTAAACTCGTATGGAAATGTCTCGTTAGTGGTTCCTCCTCTGTAAACTCGTATGGAAATGTCTCCCTTTAGAAGCTCTTAGAATTTGCTTTGCCTCTTTCTGTTTAATCTTAAAACAAATCCTTTCTCTGCGGTTCAATGTGAATAGATTAACCATTGCTTCTCTATGGGGGATTTTACTGCTGCCGAACAGGCACCATATTTGCTGGCAATTCACCATAATTTGGAGAACTGCCTGCTTGCTGAATGGCCCCGTATGGGGAAATTCACTGTTCGGTGCATTTTCGGGGCAACTTCAGATCTCTGTGAATAAACCCTATATTTTGTAGAAGTCATCTTTATTAGGTGTGATTTTATTCTATCGAGGCGGCCGCTTTCAGGCCAAGGTTCTCCACAGCTTCTCAGACATGAACTCCGGCTCCACTGATCTCTTCCCCAGAATTTGTCCCAAATGATCCCAACAGCATGAAGTTCTTCTCAGTGCGTAATCACAGTAATTGGTGCATTAACCTCCCAGGCCAACGAGCAGGAAACATCATAACGTTATTTATGATAAGTATCTCTAATGGCAGATCACCACGGGAGGGACATACTGTACCATGTAACTGGCAGAGGATATAGACATGTCCTCACGCACGTCACCCTCACCGATGAATATTAAGTGCACTAAATCATCATATTAAGCAAAACAGATATTTGTGAAGCAGCGGATCAAACACCTAACGCCAGGGCTTTGATTAGAAAGGGTTTGTAGATTAAACAATCCCAGCTGTATAAAGTCTGAGCACGCGGCCTTAGTAATTATGCGACTTTAATTGCAAGGATTAAAGCACGTGGGGTGATCCGGGCTGCGCTCTCCACCAGCATCGTGGGCTCATCCTCATCCAGAGTTAATGCTCCTGTGTATGAGGAGCGGCATTTCCATTACCGCCGAGATCGCATCCTGCACTCACTACTCCACCTCAAAACCCCAGCCATGGCTGCTGATCTCCCGAGCGACACACCTTCACTTCAGTTAGCGGGCTGCACGATAGACCGGATAGGAAAAAGGGCTGAAATCAGGAACAATGGTGTGCAGGGGTATGGTGAGAGTCCAAGGGTGCTGAGTGTGGGAATCTGGAAAATGTTATATGCTGAGGTTCAAGGAGGTCACATACAGTGTTTGGAATAACTGCAGGGTTCCGTAAAGCAAAGGCAGGGGTACTCAGGCGCAGAAATAGAGGGGCAGGTTCAATTCCAAAGGTCGAGGGTCAGTAGCCGGCAAACAGGGTCCGTATAAACAAAGCCAAAAAAAGTAGTGGTGCACCGAAATATAGCCAAAACCTTAAATTCTGGATCGTTTCGGCTGAAAATCAGACATGAGAACCTGGGTCTGGAGACCGGGCCGAGCCAGGGACTTGCCTGAGCCCGGAGGCTGGCTGAGCAGACTGCTCCGCTGGTCTCCAGGCACAAGCGAGCCCCTGGCTCCGCGGAGCCTTCAAGGCCCAGCTGAGCCGGGGACTCGTCTGAGTCGGAAGACCGGGCGAGCAGCCGGGCCTCCAGGCTCAGGTTCGGATGGCTGATTGCACCTACATAATCACCGACATCCTCCTACTTCGGTCCTGAGCTCCTCCAGCGGTGGCAGTCCCGTGGTGACAGTCCTCAGGCAGCCGGTTCCCGCTCTCCGTCAGACGCAGGGATGATATCGCGGAAGCCTTTGACCCTGCAGACAGCTGGCCGAGTAGGCAGCTCGGCCGGCCTCCAGGCTTAGGCAAGCCCCTATTCTGAATGGAAAATTTTTGGCCGAACTTTCCATTTCAGCCGAAAGCACCATTTTCGACCGATAATTTTGTTGCATCCCTACAAACAAGGTCTGGTAAACAGGTATCTGACCAACAAGCTGCTCTGGATACACACTGAATGACAGTGCAATGCAGAAGCACAGCATTGTGGGTGCTCTACCCTTAAATAGTGAAGTGCCAGGTCACTAATGAGAAGCATCAGCTGCAGTGCTACAGGGAAAGTCAATGCTAAGCAGGGCAGGACATGAAGGATGCCGCCAGAGTGGATGTCACGATGAAGCAGCACCAGTTCTGCTTTTCCTGTGGCTACGGTGGCATGATCCCTTACATTGGGGGTGTTTTTAGGGGGTGCTATATGATTTTTCAAATGCAGAATCATTTAGCACCAGATTTTAGGTATAGCTAAAACTTTGCCATGCGCGTCCCTGCAGTAATTAGCACTCACACTTTGCGCTCATGTTAAGTAAGGTATTACAATCAGTAATTAGCGTTTTGATAAGTATAGGAGGCGCAAAGTACAGTAAGCTTGCGGAAGCTCACGCAAACACGATGCGCTAAGTGATTTCTTACAGGTTTAGCGTCAGGGATGTAATATGGGGGGCCTGCGTTAAAAGTCACTTATCCTGGTGCTAACGCTTACTCATCTGAATGCTACTGTAGCGCTGCTTTAAAAATGTGCTCTGTTGCAATGAACTCTTGATACCGCTAGAGGGAGACAGAGACATTGTGGACTATGCTGGACAAAAACGAACTCCATCTCCCATCACCCTTTGCGTGAGGACAGGAAGTGGGTGGTACAAAGAGGAGGAAAGACCTCAGCAGCCTCGTGCAAGGCATGGGCAGTATGAGCAGAGCCACGAGAGACGTAGGACGCACGCTGGGGCTGTTAGGGATTGAAACCAGGCCAGAGTGTGGATGTTGCTACAGACATGTTGGAGATAGTGCTGTTCCCTGAGCGTTTGACAGAACAAAGCGAGCAGTGAGAGAGAGAACAGTCGCAGGTGACACTTCTGGGATCCTGGCAGAGTTGGAGTGCAGAGAGACGGCGGCATTCATTGTTGCAGTGATCAGAGAGAGTGTGCATCGGCCTGCTCTGTATTATGCTGAACTGTTCTTGACAAAGTGCGGTTTGGGAGAAGATGGACATCGTGTGAGGAGAGGCTGCAAACTGGAGAGGAGTGCTGGCGGCCTATGTATTCGTGTTCTGGCGGAGGAGAACCAGATCGGGAGTGCAGGCGTTAACAGCATCGGGTTCCAAGTGGCAGCGAGAACAGATCCTCTTGAGAGAGATCCCCTTCTCCAGCGTTCATCGGTCCAGGACAAGCGGTTACACCGGATGGGTGAGAAGGCTTCGGCCTGGTGAAAACGCAGAACATTGCGCACTTGTTTATTTGTTTTCTTTAAGGGCCCCAACAGTGACTAGTCGAAGATTGTTTTTGTTTCATTCACTGGCCAGTTGAACACAGTACCCGGGTACCCTAGACAATACACATATATATTTTTGAGCTATTTTTCACGGGACTTACACTCCAGAACTGAGGGGGTTAACTGGTTTCTTTTACCGCCGCGTGTTTTTCCCGCGTTACGAATTCTTGTTACTTAAATACCGTACATGTGTATTATATGCTGCTTTATTGGGATCAGTAAAGAATATAATATAGAAAAATCCACAACAGTGCTGGGGTATAGTTATTTCCTAGTGCGGTGAGACTACCCCAAGGTTATTCAGCAGCTCCTCTGGGGGTGAGCGCTACACTACCGTTAGCATTCACTAGGGAATAGTGTCATTGGTTTTCAGCAGCATTTTACTGATCCGGCAGAACCAGGCCACTGGGTAGTAACATGAACATGTTACTGA
This sequence comes from Leptobrachium leishanense, assembly GCA_009667805.1. Lineage (NCBI taxonomy): Eukaryota > Metazoa > Chordata > Amphibia > Anura > Megophryidae > Leptobrachium > Leptobrachium leishanense. The sequence goes on from CM019073.1 coordinate 18,525,799, forward strand.
ATCCCTTGTGAACCCACAGATCTGTGCACCCTCTGTGTTGCAGCATCGTGCCTCTCAGATGTGTTGAGATTGAAGGGCCCCAGATGTTGCCAGGTAAAAGCAAATTTTCGGCCCATCAGTCAATGAAAGGCTAAGATCTTGCTGCTTCCTTATAGGATGGCTGTGCACAATCACACAAGAAAAGTGGGTGACTTCAGAAATCTGCAACAGGCGTAGACTGAGCATGTGCAAAGTGCACTCAGACAGGGCAGAGCTCAGGCAAATGACCATAAAGCGCAAATGCTCAGTTACTGTTGATTGTTCTTCTAATTCTGAGAGGGGGGAAACAAGTCCAGCAGCGCGTTCTCCCCAAACACACAGGGGTATCAAAATATTAACCAGACTACTTCCAGTGCCAGACAAAAAAAACAACCAAACCAGCAAAACATGCGATATATGGTAATAACAATATACACAATACAGTGTGTTATGGGAGCAAAGGTCGGAGTTCGTCCCTTGGCCATCATACTCGTTTTCCTTCGGTTAAGCAGACTGCCTGTCCATTTCAGCAGGTCTCCTTTTATTTTGTACAGAATCAGATAATCCGTTTGGAGGCAAAAGAGCAGGGACTGAGATACGTACAACACAGTGTAATGACACAGATAAAACCTACAACACAGTGCAAAGAAACAGATAAAACCTGCAACACAGAGTAATGAATCCGATAAAACCTGCAACACAGTGTAATGAATCCAATAAAACCTGCAACACAGTGTAATGAATCCGATAAAACCTGCAACACAGAGTAATGAATCCGATAAAACCTGCAACACAGAGTAATGAATCCGATAAAACCTGCAACACAGAGTAATGAATCCAATAAAACCTGCAACACAGTGCAAAGAAACAGATAAAACCTGCAACACAGAGTAATGAATCCGATAAAACCTGCAACACAGTGTAATGAATCCAATAAAACCTGCAACACAGAGTAATGAATCCGATAAAACCTGCAACACAGTGTAATGAATCCGATAAAACCTGCAACACAGAGTAATGAATCCGATAAAACCTGCAACACAGTGTAATGAATCCGATAAAACCTACAACACAGAGTAATGAATCCGATAAAACCTGCAACACAGTGTAATGAATCCGATAAAACCTGCAACACAGTGTAATGAATCCGATAAAACCTGCAACACAGTGTAATGAATCCGATAAAACCTGCAACACAGAGTAATGAATCCGATAAAACCTGCAACACAGTGTAATGAATCCGATAAAACCTGCAACACAGAGTAATGAATCCGATAAAACCTGCAACACAGTGTAATGAATCCGATAAAACCTGCAACACAGTGTAATGAATCCGATAAAACCTGCAACACAGTGTAATGAATCCGATAAAACCTGCAACACAGAGTAATGAATCCGATAAAACCTGCAACACAGTGTAATGAATCCGATAAAACCTGCAACACAGAGTAATGAATCCGATAAAACCTGCAACACAGAGTAATGAATCCGATAAAACCTGCAACACAGAGTAATGAATCCAATAAAACCTGCAACACAGTGCAAAGAAACAGATAAAACCTGCAACACAGAGTAATGAATCCGATAAAACCTGCAACACAGTGTAATGAATCCGATAAAACCTGCAACACAGTGTAATGAATCCGATAAAACCTGCAACACAGAGTAATGAATCCGATAAAACCTGCAACACAGTGTAATGAATCCGATAAAACCTGCAACACAGAGTAATGAATCCGATAAAACCTGCAACACAGAGTAATGAATCCGATAAAACCTGCAACACAGTGTAATGAATCCGATAAAACCTGCAACACAGAGTAATGAATCCGATAAAACCTGCAACACAGTGTAATAAATCCGATAAAACCTGCAACACAGAGTAATGAATCCGATAAAACCTGCAACACAGTGTAATGAATCCGATAAAACCTGCAACACAGAGTAATGAATCCGATAAAACCTGCAACACAGAGTAATGAATCCGATAAAACCTGCAACACAGTGTAATGAATCCGATAAAACCTGCAACACAGAGTAATGAATCCGATAAAACCTGCAACACAGTGTAATGAATCCGATAAAACCTACAACACAGAGTAATGAATCCGATAAAACCTGCAACACAGTGTAATGAATCCGATAAAACCTGCAACACAGTGTAATGAATCCGATAAAACCTGCAACACAGAGTAATGAATCCGATAAAACTGCAACACAGTGTAATGAATCCGATAAAACTGCAACACAGAGTAATGAATCCGATAAAACCTGCAACACAGAGTAATGAATCCGATAAAACCTGCAACACAGTGTAATGAATCCGATAAAACCTGCAACACAGAGTAATGAATCCGATAAAACCTACAACACAGTGTAATGAATCCGATAAAACCTGCAACACAGTGTAATGAATCCGATAAAACCTGCAACACAGTGTAATGAATCCGATAAAACCTGCAACACAGTGTAATGAATCCGATAAAACCTGCAACACAGTGTAATGAATCCGATAAAACCTGCAACACAGTGTAATGAATCGATAAAACCTGCAACACAGTGTAATGAATCCGATAAAACCTGCAACACAGAGTAATGAATCCGATAAAACCTGCAACACAGTGTAATGAATCCGATAAAACCTGCAACACAGTGTAATGAATCCGATAAAACCTACAACACAGTGTAATGAATCCGATAAAACCTGCAACACAGTGTAATGAATCGATAAAACCTGCAACACAGAGTAATGAATCCGATAAAACCTGCAACACAGAGTAATGAATCCGATAAAACCTGCAACACAGAGTAATGATCCGATAAAACCTGCAACACAGAGTAATGAATCCGATAAAACCTGCAACACAGTGTAATGAATCCGATAAAACCTGCAACACAGTGTAATGAATCCGATAAAACCTGCAACACAGAGTAATGAATCCGATAAAACCTGCAACACAGTGTAATGAATCCGATAAAACTGCAACACAGAGTAATGAATCCGATAAAACCTGCAACACAGTGTAATGAATCCGATAAAACCTACAACACAGAGTAATGAATCCGATAAAACCTGCAACACAGTGTAATGAATCCGATAAAACCTGCAACACAGAGTAATGAATCCGATAAAACCTGCAACACAGTGTAATGAATCCGATAAAACCTGCAACACAGAGTAATGAATCCGATAAAACCTGCAACACAGTGTAATGAATCCGATAAAACCTGCAACACAGAGTAATGAATCCGATAAAACCTGCAACACAGAGTAATGAATCCGATAAAACCTGCAACACAGTGTAATGAATCCGATAAAACCTGCAACACAGAGTAATGAATCCGATAAAACCTGCAACACAGTGTAATGAATCCGATAAAACCTGCAACACAGTGTAATGAATCCGATAAAACCTGCAACACAGAGTAATGAATCCAATAAAACCTGCAACACAGAGTAATGAATCCGATAAAACCTGCAACACAGTGTAATGAATCCGATAAAACCTGCAACACAGTGTAATGAATCCGATAAAACCTGCAACACAGAGTAATGAATCCGATAAAACCTGCAACACAGTGTAATGAATCCGATAAAACCTGCAACACAGACAGGGTTATCCAAAGAGATTCGAATTGCTTGAGAAAGGTAACCGAACGCTGAAAATCAGCGTTCGGTTACCTTTCCTGGCCATTCGGCTATCCAGAGAGCAGGCAATTCTCCAAATCCTGGCGAATTGCCTGCACATACGGTGCCTGTTCGGTGCCTGTTCGAGGGCAGTGAAATCCCATGAAAAAGCACTGCTTCGGCTATTCAGAGAACACAAACCAGCAGTGAAAGGTTCCCCTAATGTCCTGCCATTCGGTGGTTTAATTCGGCAAATTTATTCAGGAGAATCCCATAGACTTCAATGTTAAAAATATTCCCGTTTTAATTCAATATCTAATAAACCGTTCATTATAAAATTCTGCAGCAAAAAGTCTCTTTATTTATAGATTTTTTAGGATACTTTAAGCATTTTTCTGAATTTTTTAAAAAAAAATTAAAAGTCCGATTTTTTTTTTTTTTTTTTTTCAGTTTGCTTATTTTTTTTGTAACAGCCCTCTTTATTATCATTCCCTGGACCTCCTGTGAAAATTTCAGACATTTTCGCTCAGTAGTTTCTTTGCAAACAGCGTTTCTTTTTCCCAGATTCATACAAATGGTTTTTCTAATTTATTCACTGCCTCCTCTACGTCACAGCTGCTTCGGCTCTGTGTGATTCGGCTCCTTTTCGGCTCCTGTTCGGCTCCTCTTCGAAGGTTAATCCAGATGTTTTTGCTTGTTTTCAGCGTGCATTCGGTTAGTTTTCGGTGAGTTTACGGCAGCTTTTCCCTGCAATTCGGGGACCCTGTGCTCTTTGCTGAATACACCGCAGGGTCACCGAAATGCAATCGGCAAAAGGAACCGAATTGAAGAGAACGAAAAGTCACCGAACGTGCGGTGACTTTTCGAATCTCTTTGGATAACCCTGAGAGTAATGAATCCGATAAAACCTGCAACACAGTGTAATGAATCCGATAAAACCTGCAACACAGTGTAATGAATCCGATAAAACCTGCAACACAGAGTAATGAATCCGATAAAACTGCAACACAGTGTAATGAATCCGATAAAACCTGCAACACAGTGTAATGAATCCGATAAAACCTGCAACACAGAGTAATGAATCCGATAAAACCTGCAACACAGAGTAATGAATCCGATAAAACCTGCAACACAGTGTAATGAATCCGATAAAACCTGCAACACAGTGTAATGAATCCGATAAAACCTGCAACACAGAGTAATGAATCCGATAAAACCTGCAACACAGAGTAATGAATCCGATAAAACCTGCAACACAGTGTAATGAATCCGATAAAACCTACAACACAGAGTAATGAATCCGATAAAACATATACAGGGTAATTCAATGAGATTCAAAAAGTCACCGCACGTTCGGTGACTTTTCGTTCTCTTCAATTCGGTTCCTTTTGCCGATCCCATTACGGTGACCCTGCGGTGTATTCAGCAAACACCACAGGGTCCCCGAATTGTGGGGAAAAGCTGCCGCAAACCTGACGAAAACTAACCGCAAAACCCGGTGCATGCACGCTGAAAACCCGCAAAAACCTGCCGAATTAACCTGCCGAAAACGCTGGAAAAACCCGAGCAGGAGCCGATCACACACAGCGCAGCCTCCGGAAAAAGCCGACAGCACAGACGAGTGAAGTGAATAAATTAGGAAAACAATTTGCATGAATGTGTGAAATGCTGTTTGCAAAGAAACTACTGAGCGAAAATGTCTGAAATTTACATATGAACCAATGAATATAATAAAAAGGGCTGTTACAGAAAAAAGAAGTAAACTTGAAAAAAAAAAAGCTTAAAATATCCTAAAAAATCTATAAATAGACTTTTTACTGCAGAATTTTATTATGAACGATTTTTATTAGATATTGAATTAAAACGGGAATATTTTTTAACATTGAAGCCTATGGGATTCTCCTGAATAAACTTGCCGAATTAAACCACCGAATGGCAGGGCATTTCGGGAACCTTTCACTGCTGGTTTGTGTTCTCTGAATAGCCGAAGCAGTGCTTTTTCATGGGGATTTCACTGCCCTCGAACAGGCACCGTATGTGCAGGCAATTCGCCAGGATTTGGCGAACTGCCTGCTCTCTGAATAGCCAAGAAAGGTAACTGAACGCTGATTTTTTCAGTGTTCGGTTACCTTTCTCAAGCAATTCGGATCTCTTTGAATTACCCTGAGTGTAATGAAACAGATAAAACATGCAACAGTGTATGCATTGTTTTATTATCTGATTCATTACAACAGTGTATTGAATCAGATAATAAACAATGCGTACAACACCGTGTAATGACACAGATAATAAACTATTCTGCTTCCCTAAGCAGCGCTGTGAGGCGTAGGTGCTTTTAGACTAGCTGAAGTCTGTATTTGACCAGTACTCACACGATGAAGTTCAACAGATAGCTAAAACTCAGCAAAACTGACACGTAGAAAGATGAATCCAGTTGAAGAGTTTAATTATCAGACTGACAATCTTGTTAGTATACAGCTATTGCAGGTAAAAGTTCATTAATTTTGTCCAGCAGTGAGCACAGAATGGCTGCTATTTAACCAGGAAGTACCTTAGAACAAGACACTAAGCAAAGGGGTGGAACTAGCTGAATGCAGAAGGCTATGAAATCAATAGCATGTAAGCAGCAAAGGCAGATTCAACACAAAACAGAAAAATATAAAATAAATCCTAAATCATGGGGCATGACACTTCCCGTCCTAAAATCTTTAGATTTCAAAATAAACTAACACTATCAGGGTTATTCAAAGAGATTCGAAAAGTCACCGCACGTTCGGTGACTTTTCGTTCTCTTCAATTCGGTTCCTTTTGCCGATCCCATTTCGGTGACCCTGCGGTGTATTCAGCAAGCACCACAGGGTCCCCGAATTGCAGGGAAAGGCTACCGCAAACCCGACGAAAACGAACCGCAAAACCCACCGAATGCACGCCGAAAACCCTCAAAAACATCTGGATTAACCTGCCGAAAACCACGAAAAAACCCGAGCAGGAGCCGATCACCCGCAGCGAAGCCGTCGGAAAAAGCCGACACCGCAGACGAATGCAGTGAATAAATTAGAAAAACTGTTTGCTTGAATGTGTGAAAAGTGAAACACTGTTTGCAAAGAAACTACTGAGTGAAAATGTCTGAAATTTACATATAAAATCCAATGAATGATAAAAAAAGGGAAGTTACAGAAAAAAAATAAGTAAACTTAAAAAAAATAAAAATCAGACTTTTTAAAAAAAAGGAAAAAATGCTTAAAATATCCTAAAAAATCTATAAATAAAAGAGACTCTTTACTGCAGAATTTTATAGTGAACGGTTTATTAGATATTGAATTAAAATGGGAATATTTTTAACATTGAAGCCTATGGGATTCTCCTGAATAAACCTGCCGAATTAAACCACCGAATGGCAGGGCATTAGGGGAACCTTTCACTGCTGGTTTGTGTTCTCTGAATAGACGAAGCATTGCTTTTTTATGGGGATTTCACTTCCCTCGAACAGGCACCGAACAGGCACCGTATGTGCAGGCAATTCGCCAGGAACTGGCGAATTGCCTGCTCTCTGGATAGCCGAAAGGGCCAAGAAAGGTTTTCAGCGTTCGGTTACCTTTCTCAAGCAATTCGGATCTCTTTGAATTACCCTGTATAACTTTAAATGTCCTCCTGGAAACCCAATGCAGAGAAAAACAAAGGTAAAGCATTCAACAATACAATTTTACACTTCTAGTCAGTAAGTCGACTGTCTTAAACGTAGACCATGGTTTCAGATGCGAGGAGTAGTTTAACAAGTTAACCCATCTTCTTGCTGGGGAAGTCACACTAGGCCAAACTTCCACCAACACAATTGTAATCCAACTGGCTGTATGTGGAAAGACTTCTGAAAAACCACATACTTCCCCTGTGGCGTCCATTGAAGAGTATAAGTACAGTTCCAGGAGTGATGGAGGAGCGCAGGTTGCATTTGTGCTGGCTGAAAGGCTTCTTGCCAAGGCTTAACAGCTTCCTTGGAACATCTTCAGTGGAATAATAGCGAGGCATTTTACGCAGTTTGACTACACGTGTGCCGCCATTCTTATCCCCACCGACTGTCTTTGACACGGCAGCTCTAGCCTTCTCCTTTTTCTTCCTTTCAACCTTTGTTTCTGGGGCTTTGTACTTGCACTTGTAGAGGGCTTTCCTGGCAGAACTGGAACATTTCCCAATTCCGCGGACCAGCACTGGATTCCGGCTGGCATGGTGCCGGTTCACCTTCTTCACAGCCTCGTTTTTTTTCTTCAAGGTGCGCTTTAAAGAGACAAATCGAGCAGCTGCTTGCTGTGGATTGTTAGGTAGCTTTTCTCTAGGCGTACAAGAGGGTAGGGGTGCTACCCAGCTATTGGCATCATCCTGAGCGAATTCTTTATCCATCATCTTGGGAAATCCCGTCTTCTCTTGCCAGTGCCTGTTTGTTGTCATCTTTGATAGAATTGAACACTGTGGCTCCAAAGGTGTTATCCCAGGACTGAAAAGCATTTAATTTATCTTGGTCATCATGTTGCAGTTCGTTGCTGTTGAATTTTTGCTTCACTCTGTAATGGTGTGGGCACGGTTCAAGATAGGTGTTGCGACCATTTGGCAAGATTTGTTTTGTAGGAAACATGACTGCTTAAGCCTGAGGCCTTCCCAACCCATACCCCAATAACCCCTTCCCAACCCATACCCCAATAACCTGAATAAACACAAACACGTATATGTCAGTTGGAATGTGCATGGGCCACAGCTTTATTAATCCATATATATATATAACCATGTATATATAACCATCCCTTGCAGTGCTTACTCAAACTGCCCTATCGCTCCATGCAATAGGCATTACCAAACCATTGAGCTCGTCCCCGCAAGCGAGGTCCGTCTCCCCCAAGGCCTCACCCGATGGTGGCTAAAACCTCCATTAAGCACTGCTGTCCAGGGAAACCGCCAACCTTCAGCTGTGACACGACTTGATGAAATCCAAGGGTGGGTGGGCGGGTCTCACCTTGATGCACTTCTCACGTTGGCAGGAACAGAGGAAGAACCCTGCACCCATCACCAGCATATATAGTCCAGGTAAGCAACACTGTTGCAACCACTCCACCAATAACGCCGTAGCTTTCCTTGACTGACAGGCCCATGCTTCAACTGACCCCCCCCTTCCCCCTCCCTGAGGGGCCCCAGGGATTCTAAACCCCTTCCAGATCTTTCCTTAACCTACAGGCCCAGGCCATCAGTCATGTCCCCCTTCCTGAAGGTCCAGGGGGTTCTATCTTGGTAGGCACTTTCGTGTCCCTTATACAAACATTGCCTATGATAACCCAACCTAGATCAAGGCGTTGAGCGAATGGAGCATCATGTGGACCATTAATTTGTTGCCGTACCTTATGTGCTCTGAGGATATCTCTGCCCAGGAGACTTAAGATATCTGCATTCTTGTCAAGGGCTGGTATTTCGTTAGCTATAGCCTTCAGATGAGGATGGTGTAGGAATCTCTTGCTTGTTAGATGGGATCTGGTTGCACTCGACCAGTGTGGGTAACGGTAATTCCAGATTGCCCCCAAGAGCAGCTACTACGAATCCGCTGGCTCTTTTTCCAGAGACCTCTGTAATGCCACTACATGTACCTAAAGTATAAGGGTAGGAATCTCCTTTTATGTTGAAAAGATCAAAGAGTTACATTCTTGCGAGGGACCGATTGCTCTGATCGTCCAGGATGGCGTATACTTTAACAGACTTTCTTGGGTGATCCTTATTTATTTTTTTTATTTTTATTTATTTATAAAGTATTTTACCAGGAAGGATACATTGAGATTTCTCTCGTTTTCAAGTATGTCCTGGGTTCAAGAACATGGTTACAGAAATACAAAGTAGTAAAATGCAAGAAATTAACACAAAACAAATATGTGATCTATCTTAGCTAAGCATATTTTAGCACAAGACTTGTCGCAGAGATCTTCGTCGCATACTGTTGTACAAGAAGAGGACATCATGGTAACTTCCTGATCTGTAGTCTCCCCGTCGTGCATTAACACAGGAGGGGAGTCTCTTGACGTTGCAGGCATGTACTGAGATGGATGTAGCGCCTGCACGTGATCCACACTATCACATTCTATGCACTTGATAGGAAATTTGAAGTCTTTGGCAAAGTGCTCGGTAGAAGCACAGCATCTGAAACATACACCATATGTCTTTAGGAGTTCCTTGCGCTCTTGGAGTGGTTTCTTTCTGAAGCCGATGCCTTTTTTGAGGGGATGTGGCTTCTTATGACTAGGACAAAGGCGGTTAGGATTCTCAATCTTTTCACCTTGTTTGCACTCGTCAGGAATTTCGGTAGGACGGGGAAGGACATTAGTCTTCTTCGCTGATACTGGACCCCAGCTGCCTCTGTGATTAAGGCTAGGGTCAGACGAACGCATTTTCACGTTGTCTGTGAAAAAGTGCGTTCGAACGAATGGACGCATTTTTTCACGGAGTACGCGATAGCGGTCATACTATGCGCATTTGCATCCGTGATTTTGTACGGATCATCAATAAAACACTTTGTGCATCTGGACGTTATGTTGGCCGGACATTAGCAGCGTCTGACGTCTCCAATTCACGCACACACGCCGCTAGCGGACGCAGCGCACTCTGTACGTCAGTACTAGCAGTTTAACGTTCTCGAAAAAATGCGTTCGTTTTCCACTTGCGTTGCGCAGCCGCACTTTTGTGCGACCGTACTTCGTATATTGGCCGTCATTGCCTGGCACTTGCTGCTAGTGCGGCCGTGATTAAGTGCGCCTGCACGCGCGTTCGCACTGCGCTCGTCTGACCCCAGCCTAAAGTGTGAGCTGTCGGACATCTGCGGAAGGAAGCCCAGAGCGTGGAACTCGTTGTAGGTAAAACTGGGGTCATTCTTCGTTTCTGCAATGTCCCTTATGAACTCACAAAAGTAGGAGAAAGGTGGAAAGGAGATATGGTTCACTCTTTTATACTTTGCCCCATGTGCAGTCCATTTTTCCTGGACATTGTATGGCATCTTGAAAACTATTGGGTTTACCCCACGAGCAGTGTCCAGATAGCTGAGGTAGAATAGTGTCTGGCCAGCTGCAGCTCCCAGAGAAGGTCACTCAGTTCCAATTATTTCTGATTGTCCTTGCCGGAAATTTTTGGGAAACAGTGCAGGCGATTCAACAGAGCGTTCTCTATGGCTTCAGGGCTGCCGTAGCTTTGATCAAGACTTTGCCAAGCCACATCGAGGCCCGATGTTGGATTATTGATGTGGGCAGCTCTGAGTCGCTTGACACGTTCTGTAGACTGTGGACCAAGCCATCTGATAAGCAGGTCCAGTTACTCAGACATGTCTGTTTTCTCTGACTTTGGGCAGGGAAATGAAGTTTGAAAGGCATTTGCAGTATTCTGGTTAAGTGACATAGGGTAGTATGCGGTTGCATCTGCATTTAGCCCTGGAGTCGGTTTAACGTCCGTAGACTCAGGCAGGCATGGTTTTATAGCTGTATGGTTGCTAGGATTTTAATGAATTGCTGGAGGGTGGAATTGCATCTGAGAGTTAATGAATTGGGATTGCTGTTGCACTAGGGCGTGTGAAGAAAGCTCAAGGTCATTAGCTAGTAGAGTATTGTACTGACCTTGGATGCAGGGTACTGCTACAGAGTCTTTTTCCTTGTTTTGGAAGGTTGTCACAACTGTCAGGAACATTTGATGTTATGAGCGATTCACTGTATTGCTTAACGGAATCTTCCGTATCCACGTTACATAAGCTGATGCTGTCTCTTTCACTTCCCGCGGCAGCCTGCTCTAGGATTTTTAATGTTGCTAAGGCTGTGGCGTGCTCACACTGTTTTCTCTAGTGCTTCTATTTCTGCTCTTTTGCGATCTTCTTCTGTTTTTCTATAGCTGCTTTCTTGCGAGCGGAGTCCATTTCCATCTCTGCTTTCCTTTTTGCAAAGGCCGCTTGTATTTTTGTAGTCTCTGCATTTGCCCAGGCTTGAATAAGCTGCAGACTAATTGATAAACTCTTTGAATATTGTGACCATGAGAGACATGAGCTATTTGAATGCTTTCTAGATGCTGAAATGTGAGAAGTAGTCTCTTGGAGCTGGGCAATTCTCTCTTCCGACTTTACTCTGGCCTGATGGACTAAATTGTCTCTTTCTGCATTAAGACACTTTAATTCATCTATCTTTTCTAATTTAGAGACATGTGACCAGTGGGCAAGATATTGAGCGTGAGCTGTAGAAAGCTGTCTTAAAACTTCTTTTAGTTTAGATGCGTCACAAATAGGTTGTGTGATAGTGGAGACATAACTCATCACCTGTTCCCAAAGCCATGACATTTGCTGTGATTTCTCATAGTTTATGTCCATAAGTGTTTCAGTAATCTTCCATGTAGGTTTTGTATTGCGTTTGCTTCTGATTGGATTTACATTCATTACTTCCACATCTGAAACAAGTTGCATTTCCTGTGGTGTTAGAGAGTTTCTTATGTCTGCCATGTTTACACAGAAATCTGCTCTCTGTTCACTGAAGGCTGTATACTAGTGCTGGCTTCTGTAAAGCCTTTTACTGCTGGTTCACTGAAAGCTGAGGGTCTTCTGCTGCAGCTGCTGTTAATGTCTTTTACTAACAGCAGAAATGCTAGACAGTATTGACTTTTTACTCTTCTGCTTCCCTAAGCAAAGCTGTGAGGCGGGGTGCTTTAGACTAGCTGAAGTCTGTATTTGACCAGTACTCACACGATGAAGTTCAACAGATAGCTTCAACTCAGCAAAACTGACATGTAGAAAGATGAGTCCAGTTGAAGAGTTTAATGATCAGACTGACAATCGTGTTGGTATACAGCTATTACAGGTAAAAAGTAATTAATTTTGTCCAGCAGTGAGCACAGAATGGCTGCTATGTAACCAGGAAGTACCTTAGAACAAGACACTAAGCAAAGGGGTGGAACTAGCTGAATGCAGAAGGCTATGAAATCAATAGCATGTAAGCAGCAAAGGCAGATTCAACGCAAAACAGAAAAGTATAAAATAAATCCTAAATCATGGGGCAAAACAAACAATACATACAACAGTTTAATGAATCATATAATAAACAATACGTACAACAGTGTAATGAATCGGAAAATAAAGAATACGTACAACACTGTAATGACACAGATATTTACAATACAAACAGTGAAATGGCACAGATAAAACATGCAATACAGTATGACTCAGATAACATCAAAACATACAACAGTGTAATGATACAGATATTTTGACATACTTGAAAACGAGAGAAATCTCAATGTATCCTTCCTCGTAAAATACTTTGGACTCTATTACATTCGAAGTGCAATGTTTTTTTGCACGTAGCGTTAAACTTTATTGCGTGTAAATTAACACAGGTATTATGATCAGAGCACATTTTTTTCATCCGTCAAAAAATAACGCGCATAAAAGGACACACAAAAATGCGTGCGCATTAACGTCACGCGCAGAAATTGGTGGGCAATCTGAATTAAGAACCACCATTGTCTCCCGTTCAGTTTTTGCGCCTCTCAAAATCAATCTGTGTATATATGCTGCAGCAATAATAAAAACACGCACAACTGCTCCATTTTATTGTTTGGGTATGTGTAGAATGTGTAACTATACTTTGCTGCATTTTTTTTCCGTGCTGTGTATTTTGTTTTGGTCAGAACGTTCAGATTTGCCGTTACCACCAGCTTTTAAAAGATGTTAAAATTATGAGCGCAAACGTCATTCGCAAAAAGATGCGCATCGATTGTAATACCATCCGCATACCAGCGCACAAACGCATTTGCGCGCACAATGTTAAGTATGGGATGCGCGCACGAACTTGCGTTCGCCCAGGGTCACTCGTGTTAGACGGTAATGCGCATCATATGCGCGAACGTCGTAATACGACGTTCAGCGCAAAGCGTTTTGCCCCTCGCGTTAATGCGTTTTTGCACACGCGCACATTTGAGCGAAGAGTGTAATAGTGCCCTTTGCAAATAAATAAATATTTACAATACAAACAGTGTAATAAAACAGATAATAAACAATACGTACAACACAGTGTAATAATAATTATAATCGTGTAATGATACAGATAACAAATTAATACCCTGCAATAATACAATAAAGATAATACCGGGTAATATTACATAATATTATACATATATTAGTCGCAAAGGTGTCACATTAATGTAATTCGTCATGTAGACATTACTCGAGGTTCCTGTAATTGATGATCTCCTGATGCTGATTAATTTCCCTGTGTTTCATTATCCTGATTATTTGCAGCCCTTCACTCATTACTGACCGGTTTCCGCACCGTACATATGTACGTACATTCATATTTACATCCGGCATCATTTAATATTCAGCTTTTATTAACAGACATCAATCCATGTGTCACAGGGTCGCCTGCTATTTGCTTAAGAAGTTACGTGCTTGTAATTTCACTCTATGCATATGGTTTCTGACCTCCCACTGTTTAGACACCAGCTCATATGGGTGAGACTCCATGTCACCGGGGGGGGGGGGGGGTACACATTTAAGACTGCAAGCCCATATGGACCTCCTCCCCTATTGTCCTAATTTCTCACCAAACCTCTCTTTATGGAGAATAATGTATAGGTTGATATGCGGAGGACCTCGTGTAAAACTGATATTAAGATACATTATGTTTTTCATGACAATCTTTCCATGTAACAACGTAAAGTGACAAGTTCAATAAAAATAATATAAAGATAGAAAATTAATAGAGTGAGATAAAACATTATATAAAAACAGCAATAAAAAAAACTATAAATGAAGTGAAAAATAAGAGTGAAAAATATGATAGAAAACACATACCATAAGCATGGATTGAAGAGTACAAGCAATATAATGTAAACCTACAATGTAAAGACAGCGATTCAAACAATATATATAAAATGAAAATATCATAAAACTCCTAATATAAACATAAGGATTGATATGCATTAACCGCAGGGTCCCTGAAGTGCAGGGAAAAGCTGAACAATCCGTTTTGCGGTGGTTTTTCTGATCGATTTTTAGCGTTTTTTTCAGATGATTCGACGGTTTTGCGGTAGTTTTTCAGATCGCTTCGGTGGTTTTGCAGATCGATTCGGTGATTTCGCTAATCGATTCGGCGGTTTTTCAGATGATTCTGCAGTTTTGCAGTGGTTTTTCAGATTGGTTTTGTGGATCAATTCGGCGTTTTTTTTGATTTGTACAGCGGGTTGATTTGCTGCACTTCGGGGACCCTGCTTGAATGCTGAATTCATCACAGGGTCGGCGAATTTAACATGCTGAAGTGCAGCGAATGGGAAAGCACCAAAATGTCAGTGCTCTCTGAATAACCCTGCATGTAATTAAGGCTGGCGGCACTAGCAAACATTTTGCGTCCGTCTGACCGTACTGTTTGACGTCCGTCGTAGCTTTATAAAGGAGTCCATTAAACACACCACACGCAGCCCCTGCGCACTTGTTCACGGACGGGCAAAGCATAAAGCCACGGACGGAAAAATAACATCGACGTTAAAAAGCTAAACGGACGCAGAAACAACGCCGCCATGTATTTTCCTAGGGTGTGGAGACATCGGACGTTACGGACGCCCCTTATGCAGTGCTCACAATATCTCCCGTGATAAAGTGCGTCCGTAATGGACTGAGCACAGTATGCTCGTGTGCCGGCTGCCTTAAAGATATGGGGCCAAATTACATACTTGGCGCTAACGTTAGTGCTTACCTGCGTGAGTGTTAACATTAACCCGAGTATTTACTGCACATTACAATCCAAACTTAAGTAACCCATTAGCGTTTGGTATTTTGTGCTTTTCAGCGCGAGGTTACTGTACTTTGCGCTCACAATGTTAAGTATAGGGACACAAAGGGTTAATCAGTGTTAGGATTACAAAGCCCTAGCGCTGATTAACATCTGGCTGCGGTTAACACCAAGTCCTGGCTCTGGTTAACTTTTTGTTAACGGATTCACCTTCTGCAGAATCCGTTAGCACCATCCAGAAAGCCCTCAAAAAATGTAATATACTCACCTCCTGTCTTACAACGAGGACAGCGGCTCTGTCCCCCCAGTCTCCCCCTGCCTATCACTTGGCTGACCGGCCGGATCTCGCAAGGCGAGATCCGGCCGGTCATGTGACCGCCAGCGTCTGCTTCAATGGAGTCCTATGGACTCCATTGAAAGGATGCACGCAGCTGCGCTTAACACTGCCACGCGCATCCCGGGGCTTAACGCGCGGTAACAATGCAGGCAGCTTTTTTAGCGCCTGCACTGTAATCTAGCAGTAAATGGGAGCGTTAGGGGGAAAATTGAGGGCACAGTTTTTCCTCCCTAGTGCCCCGTTTTACCGCTAGGATCGTAATGTGGCCCAAAGAGGCAAACCTATAAGATTATACAGAAAAAGGCAAACCTATAAAATTATACAGAAAGAGGCAAACCTATAAAATTATACAGAAAGAGGCAAACCTATAAGATTATACAGAAAGGGGCAAACCTATAAAATTATACAGAAAGGGGCAAACCTATAAGATTATACAGAAAAAGGCAAACCTATAAAATTATACAGAAAAAGGCAAACCTATAAAATTATACAGAAAGAGGCAAACCTATAAGATTATACAGAAAGGGGCAAACCTATAAAATTATACAGAAAGAGGCAAACCTATAAAATTATACAGAAAGAGGCAAACCTATAAGATTATACAGAAAGAGGCAAACCTATAAAATTATACAGAAAGAGGCAAACCTATAAGATTATACAGAAAGAGGCAAACCTGTAAAATTATACAGAAAGAGGCAAACCTATAAAATTATACAGAAAGAGGCAAACCTATAAAATTATACAGAAAGAGGCAAACCTATAAGATTATACAGAAAGAAACAACCCTATAAGATTATACAGCAAGAGGCAAACCTATAAGATCATACAGAAAGGGGCAAACCTATAAAATTATACAGAAAGAGGCAAACCTATAAGATTATACAGAAAGGGGCAAACCTATAAAATTATACAGAAAGAAACAACCCTATAAAATTATACAGAAAGAGGCAAACCTATAAGATTATACAGAAAGAGGCAAACCTATAAAATTATACAGAAAGGGGCAAACCTATAAAATTATACAGAAAGAGGCAAACCTATAAGATTATACAGAAAGAGGCAAATCTATAAGATTATACAGAAAGGGGCAAACCTATAAAATTATACAGAAAGAGGCAAACCTATAAGATTATACAGAAAGA
Source organism: Leptobrachium leishanense (assembly GCA_009667805.1). Classification (NCBI taxonomy): domain Eukaryota; kingdom Metazoa; phylum Chordata; class Amphibia; order Anura; family Megophryidae; genus Leptobrachium; species Leptobrachium leishanense. The sequence goes on from CM019073.1 coordinate 18,542,701, forward strand.
GGCAAACCTATAAAATTATACAGAAAGGGGCAAACCTATAAAATTATACAGAAAGAAACAACCCTATAAAATTATACAGAAAAAGGCAAACCTATAAAATTATATAAAAAGGGGCAAACCCATAAGATTATACAGAAAGGGGCAAACCTATAAGATTATACAGAAAGAGGCAAACCTATAAAATTATACAGAAAGAGGCAAACCTATAAAATTATACAAAAAGGGGCAAACCCATAAGATTATACAGAAAGGGGCAAACCTATAAGATTATACAGAAAGGGGCAAACCTATAAGATTATACAGAAAGGGGAAACCTATAAAATTATACAGAAAGGGGCAAACCTATAAGATTATACAGAAAGAGGCAAACCTATAAGATTATACAGAAAGAGGCAAACCTATAAGATTATACAGAAAAAGGCAAACCTATAAAATTATACAGAAAGGGGCAAACCTATAAAATTATACAAAAAGGGGCAAACCCATAAGATTATACAGAAAGGGGCAAACCTATAAGATTATACAGAAAGGGGCAAACCTATAAAATTATACAAAAAGGGGCAAACCCATAAGATTATACAGAAAGGGGAAACCTATAAAATTATACAGAAAGAGGCAAACCTATAAAATTATACAGAAAGAGGCAAACCTATAAAATTATACAGAAAGAGGCAAACCTATAAGATTATACAGAAAAAGGCAAACCTATAAAATTATACAGAAAAAGGCAAACCTATAAAATTATATAAAAAGGGGCAAACCCATAAGGCTAGGGTCAGACTAATGCATTTTTCACGTTGTCCGTGAAAATGTGCGTTCGAAGAATGGACGTATTTTTTCACGGAATACGCAATAGCGGTCATACTATGCGCAGTTTCATCCGTGATTTTGTACGGATCATCAATAAAACACTTCTTGCATCTGGACGTTATGTTGGCCGGACATTAGCAGCGTCTGATGTCTCCAATTCACGCACACACGCCGCTAGCGGACGCAGCGCACTCTGTACGTCAGTACTAGTGGTTTAACGTTCTCGAAAAAATGCGTTCATTTTCCACTTGCGTTGTGCAGCCGGACTTTTGTGCGACCGTACTTCGTATATTGGCCGTCATTGCCCGGCATCTGCTGCTAGCAGGCCGTGATTAAGTGCGCCAGAACGCGCGTTCGCACTGCCTCAGTCTGACCCTAGCCTAAGATTATACAGAAAGGGGCAAACCTATAAGATTATACAGAAAGAGGCAAACCTATAAAATTATACAGAAAGAGGCAAACCTATAAAATTATACAAAAAGGGGCAAACCCATAAAATTATACAGAAAGGGGCAAACCTATAAGATTATACAGAAAGGGGCAAACCTATAAGATTATACAGAAAGGGGAAACCTATAAAATTATACAGAAAGGGGCAAACCTATAAGATTATACAGAAAGAGGCAAACCTATAAGATTATACAGAAAGAGGCAAACCTATAAGATTATACAGAAAAAGGCAAACCTATAAAATTATACAGAAAGGGGCAAACCTATAAAATTATACAAAAAGGGGCAAACCCATAAGATTATACAGAAAGGGGCAAACCTATAAGATTATACAGAAAGGGGCAAACCTATAAAATTATACAAAAAGGGGCAAACCCATAAGATTATACAGAAAGGGGAAACCTATAAGATTATACAGAAAGAGGCAAACCTGTAAGATTATACAGAAAGGGGCAAACCTATAAAATTATACAGAAAGGGGCGCATCCTGGGGTTTATCGCCCGCAAACAATGCAGGCAGTTTTTTTAGCGCCTGCATTGTAATCTAGCGCTAAAATGTGGGCGCGCTAGGGGGAAAACTGCGGGTGCAGTTTTCCTCCCTAGCGCCTGCATTTTAGCTCTAGGATCGTAATTTAGCCCATGGAGTGAAGAGCGAGATAAAAACATGCAATAGGAGGATATTGAATGAAGAGTGTGATTAAAACATGTATATGAATATGCCCCCCCTCCTTATAGAGTGGATGAAGTGGCCACCATGATCCTGATGGATCATTCAGAATGTGGTCACTGGGCTGAGATTTGGAGAATCCTGTCCTCATTTAATGTAACTGTGTAACGAGCGTGGGGGAGGTTAACACCATTTATCAGCTGCATTAACACTCGTCCGGCAACTCCTGGTCCAATACCTCCAGGGGCTGATTCACTAAACAGTGCACTGTAGGAGTTGCTGCCATCATTGCAGCTCTTTTAGCAGGGACAGATGAGCGCATTTTCCTGCAGCCACCGTCAAAATGTACGTCGATGCGTGGCACGCATTTTTTTCACGGAATACGCTTAAGTGGTCAGACGATGCGCAATTCTGGCGTATTTCATGACGATGGGGTGAAAAGAAGTCTAGGGAAATCCGGTGTTTGAACGTTATGTAGGCGCACACTAGCAGCGTCTGACATTCTAATCACGCACACACGCTGCTATGCGGCCGCAGCGCACTTTGTACGTCAGTAGCAGCGGTTTCACGTTCTGATAAAATGCGTTCATTTGCTGGTTGCGTGGTGTCGGCGCACTTTCGTACGCACGTATGCGTATATTGGCCGTCATTGGCCGTTATGTGCTGCTACTGCCGCCGTGATTTAGTGCGTCTGCACGCGCGTTCCGACTGCCCCACTCTGACCCTAGCCTTAGCAGAGTTCCTGCCGAGTCGATGTAGCTGTTATAGCAGAGTTCCTGCCCTAAATTAACCTGGATCTAGAATGTTCCTGTACTATATTGACCTGGAATTAGAATGTTTCTGCTCTATATTAACCTGGATTTAGAATGTTCCTGTCCTATATAATAACCTGGAATTAGAATGTTCCTGTCCTATATAATAACCTGGATTTAGAATGTTCCTGTCCTATATAATAACCTGGATTTAGAATGTTCCTGTCCTATATAATAACCTGGATTTAGAATGTTCCTGTCCTATATAATAACCTGGATTTAGAATGTTCCTGTCCTATATAATAACCTGGATTTAGAATGTTCCTGTCCTATATAATAACCTGGAATTAGAATGTTCCTGCCCTATATAATAATCTGGATTTAGAATGTTCCTGTCCTATATAATAACCCGGATTTAGAATGTTCCTGCCCTATATAATAACCCGGATTTAGAATGTTCCTGTCCTATATAATAACCTGGATTTAGAATGTTCCTGTCCTATATAATAACCTGGATTTAGAATGTTCCTGTCCTATATAATAACCTGGATTTAGAATGTTCCTGTCCTATATAATAACCTGGATTTAGAATGTTCCTGTCCTATATAATAACTGGAATTAGAATGTTCCTGCCTATATAATAATCTGGATTTAGAATGTTCCTGTCCTATATAATAACCTGGATTTAGAATGTTCCTGCCTATATAATAACCTGGATTAGAATGTTCCTGTACTATAATAACCTGGAATTAGAATGTTCCTGTCCTATATAATAATCTGGAGTTAGAATGTTCCTGTCCTATATAATAATCTGGATTTAGAATGTTCCTGTCCTATATATAATCTGGAATTAGAATGTTCCTGTCCTATATAATAAACTGGATTTAGAATGTTCCTGTCCTATATAATAATCTGGAGTTAGAATGTTCCTGTCCTATATAATAACCTGGATTTAGAATGTTCCTGCCTATATAATAACCTGAATTAGAATGTTTCTGTCCTATATAATAACCTGGATTTAGAATGTTCCTGCCCTATATAATAACCTGGAATTAGAATGTTCCTGTCCTATATAATATGGATTTAGAATGTTCCTGTCCTATATAATAATCTGGATTTAGAATGTTCCTGTCCTATATAATAAACTGGATTTAGAATGTTCCTGTCCTATATAATAACCTGGATTTAGAATGTTCCTGTCCTATATATATACCTGGATTTAGAATGTTCCTGTCCTATATAATAACCTGGATTTAGAATGTTCCTGTCCTATATAATAACCTGGATTTAGAATGTTCCTGTCCTATATAATAACCTGGATTTAGAATGTTCCTGTCCTATATAATAACCTGGATTTAGAATGTTCCTGTCCTATATAATAACCTGGATTTAGAATGTTCCTGTCCTATATAATAACCTGGATTTAGAATGTTCCTGTCCTATATAATAACCTGGAATTAGAATGTTCCTGTCCTATATAATAACCTGGATTTAGAATGTTCCTGTCCTATATAATAACCTGGAATTAGAATGTTCCTGCCCTATATAATAATCCGGATTTAGAATGTTCCTGTCCTATATAATAACCTGGATTTAGAATGTTCCTGCCCTATATAATAACCTGGAATTAGAATGTTCCTGTACTATAATAACCTGGAATTAGAATGTTCCTGTCCTATATAATAATCTGGAGTTAGAATGTTCCTGTCCTATATAATAATCTGGATTTAGAATGTTCCTGTCCTATATAATAATCTGGAATTAGAATGTTCCTGTCCTATATAATAACCTGGATTTAGAATGTTCCTGTCCTATATAATAATCTGGAGTTAGAATGTTCCTGTCCTATATAATAACCTGGATTTAGAATGTTCCTGCCCTATATAATAACCTGGAATTAGAATGTTCCTGTCCTATATAATAACCTGGATTTAGAATGTTCCTGCCCTATATAATAACCTGGAATTAGAATGTTCCTGTCCTATATAATAACCTGGATTTAGAATGTTCCTGTCCTATATAATAATCTGGATTTAGAATGTTCCTGTCCTATATAATAACCTGGATTTAGAATGTTCCTGTCCTATATAATAACCTGGATTTAGAATGTTCCTGTCCTATATAATAACCTGGATTTAGAATGTTCCTGTCCTATATAATAACCTGGATTTAGAATGTTCCTGTCCTATATAATAACCTGGATTTAGAATGTTCCTGTCCTATATAATAACCTGGATTTAGAATGTTCCTGTCCTATATAATAACCTGGATTTAGAATGTTCCTGTCCTATATAATAACCTGGATTTAGAATGTTCCTGTCCTATATAATAACCTGGATTTAGAATGTTCCTGTCCTATATAATAACCTGGATTTAGAATGTTCCTGTCCTATATAATAACCTGGAATTAGAATGTTCCTGTCCTATATAATAACCTGGATTTAGAATGTTCCTGTCCTATATAATAACCTGGATTTAGAATGTTCCTGTCCTATATAATAATCTGGATTTAGAATGTTCCTGTCCTATATAATAACCTGGAATTAGAATGTTCCTGTCCTATATAATAACCTGGATTTAGAATGTTCCTGTCCTATATAATAACCTGGATTTAGAATGTTCCTGTCCTATATAATAACCTGGATTTAGAATGTTCCGTTACTGGAAATCCCGGTGCCACATTGCTGGCGTCTGATAGAGCTTTATAGGCTCGCGGCGGCCCTGCCCGGCCCCCGTCTTGTGGTTGCAGAGGGGATTTGGACAGGGGATTACAGCACACAGTATCAAACTCTAATTTACAGCAAATAGCTTTACAAAAGCACTTAAGTGAGGCGGAAATCATGGCTTTGTGGGACAATGGCTGGCGCGCTCCACTGCTTCGTTTGCTCACGCAGCTGCCCCCGCCAATTGCTTATTTTTTGGAACAAAAGCCCTGGGCCGGGATAATTTGGTGTGTGATCACTGACAGATCAAGCCTTTTGTTCGCCCTTCAGAGCTAATATCCCCAACCAGATGGGTTAATACATAATGCAGACACTGAGCAGGTAATTGGCTGGCGGTGCGGCCCGGCGCTGTGATGTGCTATTAGGGTCAGGCAAACACCCCTTCCACCTAATTAAGCACAGCTTTCAATACTCCCTCCCAAATCATCTTCCTCTCCCTCACTCGCCAGACACACATGAGCCCCTACCTGTTGCCCCCGTCTACTTCTCTACTGGGACGTCCTCCCCGAGGCGGATACAGCGAGCACAGCCCCACGAGACCCCAAGCCACTAAATTACTGTCGGATACTGTGTATTAAAGAGCTAAAAATTGGCTGTTAATAAAGCACGAAGCTCTGCGCACACAATGCCCCAACAAAGGCATTATCTCACCCAGGCCGGGCTGAACGCGGCCCCGTCCGGCGAAAATAAACCCTCATTTGCTTCACTAACCAACAGGAAACCATTGATTAACTGGGGTATAATTCCACGTCCTGCTAATAGTATCAGACCCGGATTCGCGTCACGGTGTCTGTATGTGAATTTATTCACAATCATTTTGGTTATTGTAGAAAACCAGATTTTAACGTCGTGATGTTACAATACAGGCTCGCTGTCCCTTTTACGCTGTATTACGCAGCGAGGGGAACGCCGTGTCGCGCTGTGACATTCAGGACGTATAAGTCGGAGCGTTAAAATGACGTTTAGCATAAGGGGCACGTGGTGTGCATCCTGCTCGTCTCTGTATCTGTAGATTGTGATGTTTTTAGGTTTTCTGCAGCTCTGGGTGTGAGAGTCTGTGTGCGCCTCACATTCTCTGCACCCCCCTTCATGCGGGATGATACTGATGTTAAGTGCATGTGTGTAGCTGCCTGTGTGTGTGTGTGTCTTTGTGTTATGGGAGCATGTGTAACTGAATTACATGGAAATGTGTGGTTCAGAATGATGGGAGTGAGAATGTAGTTAGTAGTGAGCATATGGCTGAGAGAAGGGGTGGCTGGCTTTGTGAACTGGGAGTGATCATGTGAATGTGTTCCTGGCTTAGTGTGTGAGTGGTTGTTTTAGGAAGGCGGAGGTGACTGTGTGCGGCTGAATAACATGGGAGTGAGTGTGTTTATGTATATCTGCACGCAGGCAGATAAGAAGACAGAGATAGGAACTAGACATGTGCACAGCACAAAATTTCGTTTTGAACTAATGGATTAGTCCTAAAATGCAATTTATTTAGTTGCTAAAGAAATTCGTTTTCAGTTCTTTAGTATGAAAACTAATTTATTTCATTCATCCAAAAACCAGTGGATACAATTACTATTGTAGTGGCTCCTCAGAGGGCTGAGATCGCTGCTTGTTACAGTATCTCTCACTCTCAGCACAATGTGGGCCATATTACATAGTTGGTGCTAACTTAACCAGAGCTCTTGTAAAACTTCCCAGAGTCATTAGAGCCTATGGAGGTTTTCAGTTTACAACAGCTCTGGTTAAGTTAGCACCAACATTGTAATACTGCCCCGTGTCAGGCAAAGCTGTTACAGTAACTGACTGCTGCTCATCACAGCGCTCAGAGTTTCAGTAAAACTAGTAAATAATATTTTTATATAGAAGAGGTTATAACAATATTATTTCCTTGTTTTACTGAAACTCTGAGTGCTGTTACAGTCAGTTACTGTAACAACTGAGCCTGATACATTGTACTGAGAGATAATGTAACAAGCAGCTGATCTCAGCGCTCACAGCCACTGGATTTAAAGGGCTAAAAAAATAAAGGCTCCTCTCTGTATAATGTTTAGAACATCCTCCTGCATTAATTAATACCCCTCTCTGTATAATATATAGAACATCCTCCTGAATTAATTAATGTCCCTCTCTGTATAGAACATCCTCCTCAATTTATACATTTCTCTTTATAATGTAGAATGTATATAACATCCTCCTGTATAATGTATAGAACATCCTCCTGCATTAATTAATGCCTCTATCTGTATAGAACATCCTACTGCATTGGCATGTGGAGAGTGCAGAACTTCGGATGTTGCGCTCTTCATTGCTGGTCTCCTTCACTCAATGTAATATCACAAAAAGGACTGAAACTAAAATGTAGTGCATTTTATTTTAGTTTCTTTCGTTTTTTGTACTGAGCAGTTTCGTTTCTCTTGAGGCTAGGGTCAAACGAAAGCATTTTTACACGCGAACGTAAAAAAGTGCGTCCGAACGAATTGACGTATTTTTTCACGGAGTGCGCGAAAATGGTCATACGATGCGCATTTTTCGTGCGTGATTTTTTCAGATCGTCAATAAAACTCTTTTTGCGTCTGGACGTTATGTAGGCTGGACATTAGCAGTGTCTGACGTCTCCTAATCACACACACACGCCGCTATGCCGCAGCTGCGCACTCTGTACGTCCGTACTAGCGGTTCGCGTTCTCGAAAAAATGCGTTCGTTTTCCACTTGCGTTGCGCGGCCGGACTTTCGTGCGACCGTACTTCGTATATTGGCCGTCATTGCCCGTCATCTGCTGCTAGTGCGGCCGTAATTATGTGCGACAGAACGCACGTTAAAAGTGCGCTGGTCTGACCCCAGCCTGAGTCATACGAAAACTAAATTATCCCAAAATTCGGACTAAATCGTTTTAGTACTAAAACGAATGCACATGTCTAATAGGAACAGACCCTGACAGAAACCCTTTAATGGCTGGATATTTCTGGTCTACGCAGCCGCCCTGACAGGGAACAGGCGTGAACAATTTTTTTCTTTGCATATATGTCTATACTCGAATAGGTCCGGTTTTTGCGTTGGTTAGAAGTGACCGTTCAATAGAGTCCATCAGTCTGGCCAAAGGTCCTAAAAAGTCAAATAAGTTATCATGCCATAACCTTTAGGGTAGCCTCAGCGCCCCTTTTAGGGACCAGCCTGATTCCTCAAGGAAATCAATTATTTTAGGATCTAGCTCAAGGAATGCTGAGTTTATTTGCCAAAATTGGGGCTGGGTCCTCGGCCCTTAAATTATTCCATGTCCTTTTATCCATAGGCATTCTGATGCGATTTTCCATATACTGAGCTAGGCGCTCAATTGGGGCCCGTTCCACAGAGCGTGGATGTTTCAAGAGCTCTGGTATAAACATGGTATTCCCTGATGCATCTACCGGGTCTGTAATGGGCTCCGCTGTGCCAGAGGATGAAGGGGAAAAACTGGAATCCGATGCCTCAGGAGAGGAATAGGGGGTATAATCTAGGTCAGTACTGTTTTCAGATTCAGATATGTCTTCCTCACCATAATTTTTTGAGGACCTTTCTGTATCATTGCGCACCTAGCAAGCTTCCATTTCTGCTTATTGGCCAGTGGAAAAGGACCTCTTATTCTCGCCACAGCGGTCTATCAGTCGTATGAATAGATTTACGTTTAATGGCACTGTGTTTTGGGAAATTACCTTCTCCCTCTTTGGAGATCCCAGGGCCCTCATTTTCTAGATTTGAGTCCATCGACGTACATTTTTCAGAGGCTGCAGAGTTTACCGCAGGCTTATTGGCAGAGTGAATCTCCAACACCTGTGATGAAACAGCCGCCCCAATGTTTATTTGCAGTTATTTTCTTTACAGTTTATTGTCTCTGTATATGGTGTAGTGTAATGTGCTATGCTGTTAAAGTGTGTATCTGTATGTTACAGTTATAAGTTGTTATATTTTGCACTCGCAAAACAGTAGAAGAGGACCCTGCTCAAGAGCTTACAATCTAACCTCTTGTCTGCTTCTACCCCCCCTCTCTGCATATTGTATAATTAGTGCTGTAAGAAGACTCCTTGGTTTCCCTCTAGTCCTAGCACACTGTTTACACATGCCCTCTTATCTAAACACTCCATTTTGTTTAATGTCTTTTCTATTGTCCAGTGTCTGGAGCCTGTTATCTGTAGTGTATTCTGAAAGGGAGGGGTTGTCTCCACTGTGTGTATTTGAAATAGTCAGTCTCCATTTGTATTTTGAATCTGCAAGACTTCTCTCACAGTTTATGTGTCGGCTATTCTGTGTGTGCTAATGATCACCTCCTAATTAGAGCAGAAAGTGGTGCCTGGGGTACCAGGATCCGTAACACTGGTGGCAGTGGTGGGATTGACCTTTCCAGTTGGAGGGAGCTTATGGACACCTTTAAATGCTGAATGGAGAGTGTCTACCTGCCCCTGAAACGGATAACGCTTAAAGAATTGGCAGAGGTTCAAGGACTGGCAACAAGCAGCAAACCAAAAGCTGCTCTCTTTGCTGCCCTAATGGAGGACGACCGCACCAGGTCAGTGTTGTCCCAGGACTCCGTAGAAGAGACAGTTTCAAAAAGAGATGCGGATGAGGTTGGCAGTGGTCATCCTAACCCCTCTGAAAAGGTCATCCTAGCCATCATGGACAAGGTCAACGCATTTCTAAAGAAGGAAAGAGAACGCAGAGACCGCTGGGCAGAGAGACGACCACCCGGGGGAGCTTCGCTGGATAAGGAAAATATTGGCACTCAGGATTTGGAGTGTAACGAGGACAAGTTTTTGCTCTGGATCGAGCCAGAGGATATTTACAGCCAGGAGGATTGCCTGGTGACGGTGAGAAAGAGTGAAAGCCTCACCGGTAAGTTACTAGGAGGCTGGTCAGTCAGCCCAGATAGTCCACATTATGCAACAAAACAAGGATGGCTGAGGGAGCTGGAAGGCCTAGAGTTGATTGGGCCAGCAATGGACTTAAAATGTTCGCAGACTGCAGCCCAGCAACAAGTCTCCGAGATACCTGAAGGAAGCCTCTCCACACCAGCCAGCAGGAAGAAAAGGAGGGGCGGCCGAGTTAAAGCAGAGCAGAGGGAAACGCCGTCACAGCCCGGGGATTACAACACTAAGCGACTTCCCAGCGTGCAGTATCTAGTCACCGGGGAGGCTGTCACCCAGGCTGTTCCCCCTCATGAGAGATGGGACCATGCAGACCACGGATGGTCTGGTCAGCTTGTTGCCGGCTGAGGTGCTTGCTGTTAGGGCACATATAATGGCCCTGAATGAGACATTGCAAGATCATCAGACCGAACTGCGAACTGTCATGGAGGAGAGAGATTGTCGCTGCGTGGAAGTGCAAGAGCAGGCAGCCACTATACAACAATTGTCGGCCCGGCTTCATACCTGCAAGGACTTTACCCACACCGTACACACTGAGCTCAGTGGAGCCTACGCTCAAATAGAGAGGCTGGAGCACGGCTTACGTTTAATGATTGAGCAGCTAGAGACTGAGCGGCGAACCAGAGCTGCTCTTCACATAGAAATGACCGCTTTTGAAATTAGCCTGGAGAACTGTGAGCAGGAGTTGGAGCAGACCACAGCTTTCCCGGGAGACGAGCCTGTGAGCAGCAAGAGGAAATACAGCTGCTCAGAACCAACTCCAGCTGTGCCAAAACCACCTGCAAGAAACTGACGCAGCTCTGAAAGAGAGCCTTGCTCAAGGCAAGCGAGGAGGAGGTGAGCCGTCTGACACACCAACTAGTGGTGTTGGCACAGGAGCACCAGGGCACTGCCAGCCACCTGAAGGCTGAGCTTGATGGGACACGAGCACAGTGCAGACAGCTTCAAGATGAGCTGTCCCTGCTACGAGCTGCCAGCACCCACTTGCCCACCTCAGAGAGCAGCACAACAGGGGGTCGAGTCATTGCCCCTCTAATAATTTCCACCGAAGAGCGATTGTACCCAGTGTTGCTGGAGCTGGATGCGGTCCTGGCATCCAAGTGTGACTGGTCCCCGAGGAAGATGGAGACCCCTATGAACCAAGGTGCCACCAGAGAGGGAACCACTTCCTACCTGCCAAGGAGACCGGTGAGTGACCACCCTGAGAGGTTTCTGGTCCCAGGCTGAAGTGCACCCCTTGGGGATTGAGGGAATTGCCACGGGGTGGGCTCCTTTTGAATGTTTAGGAGGGGGACAGCCACAGAAGGAGAGACTAGGAACTGGGCCTGCGGACTGTATTCTGGTCCTGGGTCCGCAGAGGTGCCCTGGAGCGAGAAAGATGTGGGGGGGAATTTCAGTGTGCCCACTAGCAAACATTTTGTGTCTGTGGTGGCCTGTTGCCTGGCGCACTGGACAAGAGGGGTGGCTTGCCTCTTACCCAGGGTCTATGAACCCACAACCAGGGGTACCCTGCAGCGACCGTCGGACCCTGCTGACAGTGTTTGTGTGCCAGCACCCTGGAACTTTGCAGTTGGCGCAAAACAGGACATAGTGAGAAGTCTTGTTAGGGGCAAGCGATCTGTTGGGATCTAAGCTCGCCCTGACAATCCTGGAAGGGGGGAGATTTGTGACGAAACAGCCACCCCAATGTTTATTTGCAGTTATTTTCTTTACAGTTTATTGTCTCTGTATATGGTGTAGTGTGATGTGCTGTGCTGTTGTCAAAGTGTGTATCTGTATATTACAGTTATAAGTTGTTATATTTTGCACGCACAAAACAGTAGAGGACCCTGCTCAAGAGCTTGCAATCTAACCTCTTGTCTGCTTCCACCCCCCTCTCTGCATATTGTAGACTTACTGCTGTAAGAAGACTCCTTGGTTTCCCGCTAGTCCTAGCAGACTGTTTAGATAGAGGGCATGTGTAACCACTCCATTGTGTTGAATGTCTTTTCTATTGTCCAGTGTCTGGAGCCTGTTATCTGTAATGTATTCTGGAAGGGAGGTGGTTGTCTCCACTGTGTGTATTTGAAATAGTCAGTCTCCATTTGGATTTTGAATCTGCAAGACTTCTCTCACAGTTTATGTGCCGGCTATTCTGTGTGTGCTTACGATCACCTCCTAATTAGAGCGGAAAGGGGTGCCTGGGGTACCAGGATCCGTAACAACACCCTCACCATGGAGGACTCTAAATTAGCAGAGAAAGCAGACCGTGCTGCCATGAATGCCTCTGTGTGGTTCATGGAGGCTGTGAGGGATGCATGGGGGAGGTGGAGGGGGGGTATAGCTGGGTTTTGGGACATTATGATGTAAATTAACTTGTAGGTCCGTCCGTGCAGCTTCGGAAACGTCGAGACTCGCCTGAGGTAATCTGAGGTGCGGTGCAATGTACTCATGAGCGCCGCCTCAGAGACGGCAATGGTGTGAAAGCCGCACCCCCCGATGGACGGACCTGAAGGGGAGGTGCGGAAGGAGCCGATAGTGAGACAGACTCAGCTCCCCAGTGAACCACCAATTCCAAAGCAAAGCACAACATCCAAAATGCACCCACAGTCAGTTCCACTAAGTAAGTTACAATAAAACAAAGTAACCAAGCGGCATGATGGGAAAAACAGTATATTTACATGATAAAAAGTAAGAGTCACGTGTATATATGTGTGTTTGTGTATATATATGTATATATGTACAGAAATAAGTTATTTAATTAAAATTATACAGATCAGCTAAAACTTCTTTTCTTCGGCGAGCAACAAAAAAAGGAGTTATTAATGGTTACCTGACTTTATATACAAGTGACTGACTGCTGATTGGTCAGCACGCCGCAAGAGATGCCTGCTAGTGGACTGTTTATGTTATATAGTATTTTGACAGAATTTTTTTTTTCTTATTTTGTCTGTATTTTGTCTTTGTTCTTTGCCGCTATTGGCTCAGTAAAGAAAAGAATAGCATTAGGGTTGCACCGATACCGATACTAGTATCGGTGCCGGGTACTGCAGGAGTACTTGGTACTCGTGCAGTGCCCCCGATATTTCCCCTGATACCGGAAGCTGGCATTGAGCCGGCTTGCCGGCATCCAAGGGGCTGGGGCGGCTGTCCGAACGCTCTATCGGCATTCGGACAGGCACCTGGAGCTCTCTGCATTCATACTTACCTTCCTGAGCGACGGCAGAAAAGTTTCCCCGCGTGCGCTCGTTGGAAGGCCGCCAGCCGTGATCACATGGGAGTCCCACGTGATCGCGGCCGGGGGCCTTCCAACGAGCGCACGCGCAAAGTCTTTGCCGGCGTCGCTCAGGAAGGTAAGTATGAACGCGGAGAGCTCCAGGTGCCTGTCCGAATGCTCTATGTCTGGTCTGGGGTCCGTGTGTATGTGTAATAATATATACACACACAGTGCTGGGGGGCAAATCCATGAGTGCTGGGGGGCAAATATCCATGAGGTCTGTTCTTATTGGAAAGCGTTCACATGACATAAAATAAAAGTATCGGTACTCGGTATCGGTGAGTACTTGAAAAAAAGTATTGGTACTTGTACTCGGTCTTTAAAAAGTGGTATCGGTGCATCCCTAAATAGCATAATATTCGCCTCCGTGTCTTGTGGATAATCACAGATCACATCATTGATGTCTCGGCACAAGGGACTCTTAGGCTGGCGGCACACGAGCGTTTCTCAGAGAGAGGAAGGAACGTCCGTGAGAGTGGACGTTCCTTCCACTCTGTGCGCTCAGCGTACAAAGTGCTCCAATAGAGGATCGCGCTTTGTATCACCATCAGTGTCTGTCTAGCTTTTTAACGGGGAGGACTTTTTCACGTCCGGTGGTTGGCCCTCCCTGTCAAAACGGCACAGACGCAGGGAAGTGCGGGCGCACGAAAGCATAAGTGCGCTCGTCTCCTGCCAGCCTAAATCCCCTCACCAAGAAAACACTTGCCCTGCGAAATGGGAGAGAAAAAATAAATAAAAGCCCTTGCAAGGCCTGAACGATTCATCATGTGAAGCCCCCGAGGCCGCAGCTCCCCTCTGCGCGTTCCAGGGAATATGATGTCATAGTGCAAGCAGCTTTACAATGGCAGGGATTGGGTGACAGACCCTCATAGAACCCCCAGCAGTACATTTATCAAGATATTTACCAAACGTTCGCTCAGTGATACTTTAAACAAGTTCTTTGGCATATTCTCTCTCTCTCTGACTTCACAAACGAAGATTAGGAAGCGGGCTGTCCACGTCTGCTCGCTGGTGGCTGACTAGGTCAATGCGGGACAGGCAGACCCGGCCATCGTAGCTGCATGTGAAAGGCTGGTCTGAAATTAAATTAGATGCCGCAATATTAATATTCCTTTTCAGTAAAAGACAGAATCAGTCTCTGAAGACGCTGCGGAACAGGAGAAGCCGCGACACACGTCAAAACAGCAGCACCTTAAAAAAAAAGGATTTCCATCTATTAAACACAGATTTTAATTTGTCCCTAAAAAGCAGAGATTAACGAACGATTTACTGCGTCTGTTTGTCTTCATTGAAATGAAAATCCATAAATCTGAATTTATTTAAATGAAGTGACTGAATACAGATTCAGCGCGGGAGTGAAGGAAGGGTTAAACACGCCAATACAAATAACGAGAGTGAATAACAAAGACAAACCCAGAGAAAAATGAGACAGAAACGCTGAGACATCCACAGACAGAAACAGAGACATCCAGACAGAAACACAGACATCCACAGACAGAAACACAGACCTCCACAAACACAGAGACATCCACAAACACAGAGACATCCACAGACACCAACACAGAGAGAGACACATCCACAGACAGAAACAGAGACATCCAGACAGAAACGCTGAGACATCCACAGACACAAAGACATCCACAGACACAGACATCCACAGACAGAAACAGACACAAAGACATCCACAGACAGAAACAGACACAAAGACATCCACAGACAATATCTTGCATTTTACTATTTTCTATTTCTGTAACACTTCAATGTTCTTGAACCCAGGACATACTTGAAAACGAGAGAAATCTCAATGTATCCTTCCTGGTAAAATCTTTTATACGTAAATAAATAAATAAATAAATAAATAAATCCACAGACAGAAACAGACACAAAGACTTCCACAAACACAGAGACATCCACAGACACCAACACAGAGAGAGACACAGAGACATCCACAGACAGAAACAGAGACATCCACAGACAGAAAGACATCCAGACAGAAACACTGAGACATCCACAAACACAGGCATCCAGACAGAAAGACATCCACAGACACAAACACAGACATCCACAGAAAGAAACACAGGGTGTATATTCAGGGTGTGTGGGTGCCTTTTTAGGGGCTCCTCCGTATATTTGGGGTGTGCGTGTGTGTTTTTAGGGGTTCCTCCATATATTCAGGGTGTGTGGGTGTGTTTTTAGGGGCTCCTTCATATATTCAGGGTGTGTGGGTGTCTTTTTAGGGGCTCCTCCATATATTTAGGGTGTGTGGGTGTGTTTTTAGGGGCTCCTCCATATTTTCGGGGTGTGCGGGTGTCTTTTTAGGGGCTCCTCCATATATTCAGGGTGTGCGGGTGTGTTTTTAGGGGCTCCTCCATATATTCCGGGTGTGTGGGTGTGTTTTTAGGGGCTCCTCCATATATTCGGGGTGTGTGGGTGCATTTTTAGGGGCTCCTCCATATATTCAGGGTGTGCGGGTGTGTTTTAGGGGATCCTCCATATATTCCGGGTGTGTGGGTGCATTTTTAGGGGCTCCTCCATATATTCAGGGTGTGTGGGTGTCCTTTTAGGTTCTCCTCCATATATTCAGGGTGTTTGGGTGCCTTTTTAGGGGCTCCTCCATATATTCAGGGTGTGTGGGTGTCCTTTTAGGTTCTCCTCCATATATTCAGGGTGTGCGGGTGTCTTTTTAGGGGCTCCTCCATATATTCAGGGTGTTTGGGTGCCTTTTTAGGGGCTCCTCCATATATTCAGGGTGTTTGGGTGCCTTTTTAGGGGCTCCTCCATATATTCAGGGTGTTTGGGTGCCTTTTTAGGGGCTCCTCCATATATTCGGGGTGTGCGGGTGTGTTTTTAGGGGCTCCTCCATATATTCGGGCGTGCGGGTGTCTTTTTAGGGGCTCCTCCATATATTCAGGGTGTGTGGGTGCCTTTTTAGGGGCTCCTCCATATATTTGGGGTGTGCGGGTGTGTTTTTAGGGGCTCCTCCATATATTCAGGGTGTATGGGTGCCTTTTTAGGGGCTCCTCCATATATTCAGGGTGTGCGGGTGTGTTTTTAGGGGTTCCTCCATATATTCAGGGTGTGCGGGTGTCTTTTTAGGGACTCCTCCATATATTTAGGGTATGTGGGTGTGTTTTTAGGGGCTCCTCCATATATTCAGGGTGTGTGGGTGTCTTTTTAGGGGCTCCCCATATATTCAGGGTGTGTGGGTGTCTTTTTAGGGGCTCCTCCATATATTCAGGGTGTGCGGGTGTGTTTTTAGGGGTTCCTCCATATATTCAGGGTGTGCGGGTGTGTTTTTTGGGGCTCCTCCATATATTCGGGGTGTGCGGGTGTGTTTTTTGGGGCTCCTCCATATATTTTCGGGGTGTGCGGGTGTGTTTTTTGGGGCTCCTCCATATATTCGGGTGTGCGGGTGTCTTTTTCGGGGCTCCTCCATATATTCAGGGTGTGTGGGTGCCTTTTTAGGGGCTCCTCCATATATTTGGGGTGTGCGGGTGTGTTTTTAGGGGCTCCTTCATATATTCAGGGTGTGTGGGTGTCTTTTTAGGGGCTCCTCCATATATTTGGGGTGTGCGGGTGTGTTTTTAGGGGCTCCTTCATATATTCAGGGTGTGTGGGTGTCTTTTTAGGAGCTCCTCCATATATTTGGGGTGTGCGGGTGTGTTTTTAGGGGCTCCTCCATATATTCAGAGTGTGTGGGTGTGTTTTTAGGGGCTCCTTCATATATTCAGGGTGTGCGGGTGTGTTTTTAGGGTCTCCTCCATATATTCAGGGTGTGTGGGTGTGTTTTTAGGGTCTCCTCCATATATTCAGGGTGTGTGGGTGTGTTTTTAGGGGCTCCTTCATATATTCAGGGTGTGTGGGTGTCTTTTTAAGGGCTCCTCCATATATTTGGGGTGTGGCGGGTGTTGTTTTAGGGGCTCCTTCATATATTCAGGGTGTGTGGGTGTCTTTTTAGGAGCTCCTCCATATATTGGGGTGTGCGGGTGTGTTTTTAGGGGCTCCTCCATATATTCAGAGTGTGTGGGTGTGTTTTTTAGGTCTCCTCCATATATTCAGGGTGTGTGGGTGTGTTTTTAGGGTCTCCTCCATATATTCAGGGTGTGTGGGTGTGTTTTTAGGGTCTCCTCCATATATTCAGGTGTGTGGGTGTGTTTTTAGGGTCTCCTCCATATATTCAGGGTGTGTGGGTGTGTTTTTAGGGGCTCCTTCATATATTCAGGGTGTGTGGGTGTGTTTTTAGGGGCTCCTTCCATATATTCAGGGTGGTGCGGGTGTGTTTTTAGGGGCTCCTCCATATATTCAGAGTGTGTGGGTGTGTTTTTAGGGGCTCCTTCATATATTCAGGGTGTGCGGGTGTGTTTTTAGGGTCTCCTCCATATATTCAGGGTGTGTGGGTGTGTTTTTAGGGTCTCCTCCATATATTCAGGGTGTGTGGGTGTGTTTTTAGGGGCTCCTCCATATATGCAGGGTATGTGTGTGTCTTTTTAGGGGCTTCTCTATATTTTCAGGGTGTGTGGGTGCCTTTTTAGGGGCTCCTCCATATATTCGGGGTGTGCGGGTGTGTTTTTAGGGGCTCCTCCATATATTCGGGCGTGCGGGTGTCTTTTTAGGGGCTCCTCCATATATTTGGGGTGTGCGGGTGTGTTTTTAGGGGCTCCTTCATATATTCAGGGTGTGTGGGTGTCTTTTTAGGGGCTTCTCCAATATTTCAGGGTGTGTGGGTGTCCTTTTAAGGGGCTCCTCCATATATTTGGGGTGTGCGGGTGTGTTTTTAGGTGCTCCTTCATATATTCAGGGTGTGTGGGTGTCTTTTTAGGGGCTTCTCCATATATTCAGGGTGTGTGGGTGTCTTTTTAGGGGCTCCTCCATATATTTGGGGTGTGCGGGTGTGTTTTTAGGTGCTCCTTCATATATTCAGGGTGTGTGGGTGTCTTTTTAGGGGCTCGTCCATATATTCGAGGTGTGCAGGTGTCTTTTTAGGGGTTCCTCCATATATTCAGGGTGTGCGGGTGTCTTTTTAGGGGCTTCTCCATATATTCAGGGTGTGTGGGTGTCTTTTTAGGGGCTCCTCCATATATTTGGGGTGTGCGTGTGTGTTTTTAGGGGCTCCTTCATATATTCAGGGTGTGTGGGTGCCTTTTTAGGGGCTCCTCCATATATTCAGGGTGTGTGGGTGCCTTTTTAGGGGCTCCTCCATATATTCAGGGTGTGTGGGTGCCTTTTTAGGGGCTCCTCCATATATTTGGGGTGTGCGGGTGTGTTTTTAGGGGCTCCTTTATATATTCAGGGTGTGTGGGTGTCTTTTTAGGGGCTCGTCCATATATTCGGGGTGTGTGGGTGTCTTTTTAGGGGTTCCTCCATATATTCAGGGTGTGCGGGTGTCTTTTTAGGGGCTCCTCCATATTTTTGGGGTGTGTGTTTTTAGGGGCTCCTCCATATATTCGGGGTGTGCGAGTGTCTTTTTAGGGGCTCCTCCATATATTCAGGGTGTGCGGGTGTCTTTTTAGGGGCTCATCCATATATTCGGGGTGTGTGGGTGTCTTTTTAGGGGTTCCTCCATATATTCAGGGTGTGTGGGTGTCTTTTTAGGGGCTCCTCCATATATTCAGGGTGTGTGGGTGTCTTTTTAGGGGCTCCTCCATATATTTAGGGTATGTGGGTGTCTTTTTAGGGGCTCCTCCCTATATTCAGGGTGTGCGGGTGTCTTTTAGGGGTTCCTCCATATATTCAGGGTGTGCGGGTGTCTTTTTAGGGGCTCCCCCATATATTCGGGGTGTGTGGGTGTCTTTTTAGGGGCTCCTCCATATATTCGGGGTGTGCGGGTGTCTTTTTAGGGGTTCCTCCATATATTCAGGGTGTGCGGGTGTCTTTTTAGGGGCTTCTCCATATATTCAGGGTGTGTGGGTGCCTTTTTAGGGGCTCCTCCATATATTTGGGGTGTGCGGGTGTGTTTTTAGGGGCTCCTTTATATATTCAGGGTGTGTGGGTGTCTTTTTAGGGGCTCGTCCATATATTCGGGGTGTGCGGGTGTCTTTTTAGGGGTTCCTCCATATATTCAGGGTGTGCGGGTGTCTTTTTAGGGGCTTCTCCATATATTCAGGGTGTGTGGGTGTCTTTTTAGGGGCTCCTCCATATATTTGGGGTGTGTGTTTTTAGGGGCTCCTTCATATATTCAGGAGTGTTGGGTGCCTTTTTAGGGGCTCCTCCATATATTCAGGGTTGTGGGTGCCTTTTTAGGGGCTCCTCCATATATTCAGGGTGTTGTGGGTGCCTTTTTAGGGGCTCCTCCATATATTTGGGGTGTGCGGGTGTGTTTTTAGGGGCTCCTCCATATATTCAGGGTGTGTGGTGCCTTTTTAGGGGCTCCTCCATATATTGTGGGGTGTGCGGGTTGTGTTTTTAGGGGCTCCTTCATATATCAGGGTGTGCGGTGTCTTTTTAGGGGCTCCTCCATATATTCAGGGTGTGCGTGTGTGTTTTTAGGGGCTCCTTCATATATTCAGGGTGTGTGGGGGTGCCTTTTTAGGGGCTTCCTCCATATATTTAGGGTGTGTGGGTGCCTTTTTAGGGGCTCCTCCATATATTCAGGGTTGTGGGTGCCTTTTTAGGGGCTCCTCCATATATTTGGGGTGTGCGGGTGTGTTTTTAGGGGCTCCTCCATATATTCAGGGTGTGTGGGTGCCTTTTTAGGGGCTCCTCCATATATTTGGGGTGTGCGGGTGTGTTTTTAGGGGCTCCTTCATATATTCAGGGTGTGCGGGTGTCTTTTAGGGGCTCCTCCATATATTCAGGGTGTGTGGGTGCCTTTTTAGGGGCTCCTCCATATATTTAGGGTGTGTGGGTGCCTTTTTAGGGGCTCCTCCATATATTTGGGGTGTGCGGGTGTGTTTTTAGGGGCTCCTTCATATATTCAGGGTGTGTGGGTGCCTTTTTAGGGGCTCCTCCATATATTCAGGGTGTGTGGGTGCCTTTTTAGGGGCTCCTCCATATATTTGGGGTGTGCGGGTGTGTTTTTAGGGGCTCCTCCATATATTCAGGGTGTGTGGGTGCCTTTTTAGGGGCTCCTCCATATATTTGGGGTGTGCGGGTGGTGTTTTTAGGGGCTCCTTCATATATTCAGGGTGTGGGGGTGTTCTTTTAGGGGCTCCTCCATATATTCAGGGTGTGCGTGTGTGTTTTTAGGGGCTCCTTCATATATTCAGGGTGTGTGGGTGCCTTTTTAGGGGCTCCTCCATATATTTAGGGTGGTGTGGTGCGTTGTGTGGGTGCCTTCTTTGGGGCTCCTCCATATATTTGGGGTGTGTGGCGGGTGTGTTTTTAGGGGCTCCTTCATATATTCAGGGTGTGTGGGTGCCTTTTTAGGGGCTCCTTCATATATTCAGGGTGTGTGGGTGTCTTTTAAGGGGTTCCTCCATATATTCAGGGTGTGTGGGTGCCTTGTTAGCTGCTCCTCCATATATTTGGAGTGTGCGGGCGTGTTTTTAGGGGTTCCTCCATATATTCAGGGTGTGCGGGTGTCTTTTTAGGGGTTCCTCCATATATTCAGAGTGTGTGGGTGCCTTTTTAGCTGCTCCTCCATATATTTGGGGTGTGCGGGCGTGTTTTTAGGGGCTCCTTCATATATTCGGGGTGTGCGGGTGTCTTTTAAGGGGTTCCTCCATATATTCAGGGTGTGCGGGTGTCTTTTTAGGGTCTCCTCTATATATTTGGGGTGTGCGGGCATGTTTTTAGGGGCTCCTCCCTATATTCAGGGTGTGCGGGTGTCTTTTTAGGGGCTCCTCCATATATTCGGGGTGTGCGGGTGTGTTTTTAGGGGTTCCTCCATATATTCAGGGTGTGCGGGTGTCTTTTTAGGGGCTCCTCCCTATATTCGGGTGCCGGGTGTGGGGGTGTTTTTAGGTTCCTCCATATATTCAGGGTGTGCGGGTGTGTTTTTTAGGGGTTCCTCCATATATTCAGGGTGTGTGGGTGTGTTTTTAGGGGCTCCTCCATATATTCGGGGTGTGTGGGTGTGTTTTTAGGGGCTCCTCCCTATATTCGGGGTGTGCGGGTGTGTTTTTAGGGGCTCCTCCATATATTCAGGGTGTGCGGGTGTCTTTTTAGGGACTCCTCCCTATATTCGGGGTGTGCGGGTGTCTTTTTAGGGACTCCTCCATATATTCAGGGTGTGTGGGTGTCTTTTTAGGGGTTCCTTCATATATTCGGGGTGTGCGGGTGTGTTTTTAGGGGCTCCTCCATATATTCGGGGTGTGCGGGTGTCTTTTATGGGGCTCCTCCATATATGCAGGGTATGTGTGTGTCTTTTTAGGGGCTTCTCTATATATTCAGGGTGTGCGGGTGTCTTTTTAGGGGCTCCTCCATATATTCGGGGCGTGCGGGTGTCTTTTTAGGGGCTCCTCCATATATTCAGGGTGTGTGGGTGTCTTTTTAGGGGCTCCTCCATATATTTAGGGTATGCGGGTGTCTTTTTAGGGGCTCCTCCATATTTTCGGGGTGTGCGGGTGTCTTTTTAGGGGCTCCTCCCTATATTCGGGGTGTGCGGGTGTGTTTTTAGGGGCTCCTCCATATATTCAGGGTGTGCGGGTGTCTTTTTAGGGACTCCTCCCTATATTCGGGGTGTGCGGGTGTCTTTTTAGGGACTCCTCCATATATTCAGGGTGTGTGGGTGTCTTTATAGGGGTTCCTTCATATATTCGGGGTGTGCGGGTGTCTTTTATGGGGCTCCTCCATATATGCAGGGTATGTGTGTGTCTTTTTAGGGACTTCTCTATATATTCAGGGTGTGCGGGTGTCTTTTTAGGGGCTCCTCCATATATTCGGGGCGTGCAGGTGTCTTTTTAGGGGCTCCTCCATATATTCAGGGTGTGTGGGTGTCTTTTTAGGGGCTCCTCCATATATTTAGGGTATGCGGGTGTCTTTTTAGGGGCTCCTCCATATATTCAGGGTGTGCGGGTGTCTTTTTAGGGGCTCCTCCATATATTCAGGGTGTGCGGGTGTCTTTTTAGGGGCTCCTCCATATATTCGGGGTGTGTGGGTGTCTTTTTAGGGGTTCCTCCCTATATTCGGGGTGTGCGGGTGTGTTTTTAGGGGCTCCTCCATATATTCAGGGTGTGCGGGTGTCTTTTTAGGGGCTCCTCCCTATATTCAGGGTGTGCGGGTGTGTTTTTAGGGGCTCCTCCATATATTCGGGGTGTGCGGGTGTGTTTTTAGGGGCTCCTCCATATATTCGGGGTGTGCGGGTGTGTTTTTAGGGGCTCCTCCATATATTCGGGTTGTGCGGGTGTCTTTTTGGGGCTCCTCCCTATATTCGGGGTGTGCGGCGTGTTTTTTAGGGGTTCCTCCATATATTCAGGGTGTGCGGGTGTCTTTTTTAGGGGCTCCTCCCTATATTCAGGGTGTGCGGGTGTGTTTTTAGGGGTTCCTCCATATATTCGGGTGTGCGGGTGTCTTTTTAGGGGCTCCTCCCTATATTCGGGGTGTGCGGGTGTGTTTTTAGGGGCTCTTCCATATATTCGGGGTGTGCGGGTGTCTTTTTAGGGGTTCCTCCATATATTCAGGGTGTGCGGGTGTGTTTTTAGGGGCTCCTCCCTATATTCGGGGTGTGCGGGTGTCTTTTTAGGGACTCCTCTATATATTCAGGGTGTGCGGGTGTCTTTTTAGGGGTTCCTCCATATATTCAGGGTGTGCGGGTGTCTTTTTAGGGGCTCCTCCCTATATTCGGGGTGTGCGGGTGTGTTTTTAGGGGCTCCTCCATGTATTCGGGGTGTGCGGGTGTGTTTTAGGGGCTCCTCCATATATTCGGGGTGTGCGGGTGTCTTTTTTAGGGGTTCCTCCATATATTCAGGGTGTGCGGGTGTGTTTTTAGGGGCTCCTCCCTATATTCGGGGTGTGCGGGTGTCTTTTTAGGGGCTCCTCCCTATATTCGGGGTGTGCGGGTGTGTTTTTAGGGGTTCCTCCATATATTCAGGGTGTGCGGGTGTGTTTTTAGGGGCTCCTCCATATATTCAGGGTGTGCGGGTGTCTTTTTAGGGGCTCCTCCCTATATTCAGGGTGTGCGGGTGTCTTTTTAGGGGCTCCTCCCTATATTCGGGGTGTGCGGGTGTGTTTTTAGGGGTTCCTCCATATATTCAGGGTGTGCGGGTGTCTTTTTAGGGGCTCCTCCCTATATTCAGGGTGTGCGGGTGTGTTTTTAGGGGCTCCTCCATAATATTCAGGGTGTGCGGGTGTCTTTTTAGGGGCTTCCATATATTCAGGGTGTGCGGGTGTCTTTTTAGGGGCTCCTCCCTATATTCGGGTGTTGCGGGTGTGTTTTTAGGGGTCCTCCATATATTCAGGGTGTGCGGTGTTGTTTTTAGGGGCTCCTCCATATATTCAGGGTGTGCGGGTGTCTTTTTAGGGGCTCCTCCCTATATTCGGGGTGTGCGGGTGTCTTTTTAGGGGCTCCTCCCTATATTCGGGGTGTGCGGGTGTGTTTTTAGGGGCTCCTCCCTATATTCGGGGTGTGCGGGTGTGTTTTTAGGGGCTCCTCCATATATTCGGGGTGTTGCGCTGTACATAAGATTCTTTCCTCGGGTAATTTCAGAGTCGTCATTGTGTAGCGGTCTCAGGAGTCCGTGTTCGGTCACACACGGGGTCCGCTTCATCGAAACTTTCTGAGCCTCAGTAAGTAGAGTTATCCTTGTAAACCGCAGTGAGTGTCAGCATCTCAGGCTCTCTCAGACAGTCAGGGGGACTTTCTGACCACCACAGGGACTTACCTTGGGTAACCTGGCAGGGGTTCGACGCATGGGATCCACACATCCGATCCTAACGATGGATTTACACAAATCTCAAACTGTTCTCATAGCAACAGGCCTGGATTGCAGACAAATTCTAATTTAATTAGTCCCTCCAGAGATAGAGTGTAACTGTGTGCGGTAATCCGCGGTTTCCAGGGATAATGTAACAATGTCCAGCAAACCCCCCCCCCGCGTGCTATCCGACCTACAGGGGCTGATAGGTGGTTATTGGGGTCTGCACTCCTTGCGCTCTCTCAGGCTCTTACCAGGGACATTGCATCAAAATAATAAATAAACAGTGTGAGACGGCGCTGATTACTTATATAGAAAATATACAATATAATAATATCTAGTGAAACCTAATGCAGCCGTAAAGACAAACATAGTGTAAAAGCTACAAGTGACAATGAATATCAATAAACGTCTCAATGGCACAAACACAATGTAAACAAGATCATAAAATCTCGAGTGTCTTCAATGTGATACAAACACAAACAGGGTTATTCCAAGAGATCCGAATTGCTGCCGAAAGGTAACTGAACGCTGAAATTCAGGGTACGGTTACCTTTCCTGGCCATTCGGCTATTCAGAGAGCAGGCAATTTGCCAAATCCTGACGAATTGTCTGCACATACGGTGCCTGTTCGAGGGCAGTGAAGTCCCATAGAGAAGCAATGCTTCGTCTCTTCAGAGAACACAAAGCAGCAGTGAAAAGTTGCCGAATTGCCCTGCTGTTCAGTGGTTTAATTCGGCAGGTTTATTCAGGCGAATCCCATAGGCTTCAATGTTAAAAATATTCCCATTTTAATCCAATATCTAATAAACCGTTCATTATAAAATTCTGCAGTAAAGAGTCTCTTTATTCATCGATCTTTTAAGATATTTTAAGCATTTTTCTGGATTTTTTTTAAGTTTACTTCTTTTTTCTGTAACAGCCCTTTTTATTATCATTCATTGGATTTTATGTGTAAATTTCAGACGTTTTCGCTCAGTAGTTTCTTTGCAAACAGCGTTTCACTTTTCAAACATTCAAGCAAACTGTTTTTCTCATTTATTCACTTCACTCGTCTGTGGTGTCGGCTTTTTCCGGCGGTTGCTCTGTGTGTGATCAGCTCCTGCTCGGGTTTTTCCAGCGTTTTCGGCAGGTTAATCCAGATGTTTTTGCGGGTTTCAGTGTGCGTTCGCCCTTCTTTTTTTCGGTGAGTTTTCGGCGACCTTTCCCTGCAATTCGGGGACCCCGTGCTGCTTGTTGAATACACCGTAGGGTCGCCGAAATGTGATCGCCAAATCAAACCGAATTGAAGAGAACAAAAAGTCACTGAACGTGCGGTGGCTTTTCGATTCTCTTTGAATAACCCTGAAAGTGTGTCGTCTTTAGTCCTCCTATAGTTACCAAGAAATAAATCTATATACTGGTGTTATGATTTGTTACACTATGTGAGCGCCGTCTCCACTCATTCTCTTGAGGCTAATGTGAGCGCCGTCTCCACTCATTCTCTTTGAGGTTAATGTGAGCGCCGTCTCCACTCATTCTCTTTGAGGCTAATGTGAGCGCCGTCTCCACTCATTCTCTTTGAGGTTAATGTGAGCGCCGTCTCCACTCATTCTCTTTGAGGCTAATGTGAGCGCCGTCTCCACTCATTCTCTTTGAGGCTAATGTGAGCGCCGTCTCCACTCATTCTCTTTGAGGCTAATGTGAGCGCCGTCTCCACTCATTCTCTTTGAGGCTAATGTGAGCGCTGTCTCCACTCATTCTCTTTGAGGCTAATGTGAGCGCCGTCTCCACTCATTCTCTTTGAGGCTAATGTGAGCGCCGTCTCCACTCATTCTCTTTGAGGCTAATGTGAGCGCCGTTTCCACCTTCATGATTCTGAGGATACTGTGTGAACTATTGTTTTTTCCTTTTTTAAGATTCCCGAGATATGATTGAAAGAATGTAAACAATCTCATATGTTTTTGCACCATTGAGACGGTTCTCAATATTCACATTGCATGAAAAGTTCAGGGGTCATATTACAAAGCTGGTGTAAACTTACCAGAGCCATTATAGGCCCCTATTACATTCCTCGCGCATTTGTTTTTGCGCGCGCAAATGCGCATTTCGTGAGGGGCAAAACCCTTTGTGCTGAACAGCGTATTACAACATTCACGCAAATGATGCGCGTTATCGTTTAAAGCGGATGGACCTGCACCAGCGTGATAAACTGTGCGTGTCCTATACTTAACATTATGAGCGCAAATGCGTTCATGCGCTGGTATGCGGATGGTATTACAGTCGATGCGCATCTTTTTACGAACAACGTTTGTGCGCATAATTTTAACGTCTTTTAAAAGCTGGTGGTAACGGCAAATCTGAACGTTCTGGCCAAAACAAAAAACACCAGCACGAAAAAAAGTACAGCACAGTATAGTTACACATTCTACACATACCCAAACAATAAAATTGTGAATTTGTGCGTGTTTTTTTTTTATTGCTGCAGCATATATACACAGATTTACTTTGACAGGCGCAAAAACTTAAGTGAGTCAATTAAGAACCTTAATTGACATCAATTTACCTTAATTCTGATTGGCTGAATCCCGGGAAAAAAACAGTCCGCACATTGATTTGCGCGCGCTACGTTACTGCGCGTGTATTACTCTTCATTTTGCACATCGTTTTTACGAATGTTATTTTTGGACGGAGGAGAAAATGCGTTGGGACCGTAATACCACCGTTAATTTTCGCGCGATAACGCTTAACGCTGCGCGCAAAAAAAAATGCTCTGCGTGGACGAATTTGCGCAAAGAATGTAATAGGGGCCATAGTCTATGGGATTGTTGCGTTTACAAAAGCTCTGGTTAAGTTGGCACCAACTTTGTAACATTGCCCCAGGTTTCTTAAAACAAGCGTAATACGATGATACAACACACAGTGATACAATACGCAGAGACAATGATACAACACACAGCGATACAATACGCAGAGACAATGATACAACACACAGCGATACAATACGCAGAGACAATGATGCAATACGCAGAGACAATGATGCAATACGCAGAGACAATGATACAATACGCAGCGATACAATGATACAATACGCAGGGACATTAAGATGACACTCAGAGATACAATGACACAATAGGTAACCATACAACAATAAGACACACACCTATACAGTGATTTGACAAAAGGAGATACAATGATACTACAAGCAGTAATACAACACGCAGTGAGCCGCGTTCGCTGCCAGGTCAAAGTATAACTCTCTGAATACAGCTTTTGACCAAAAATCTGGACGAGGAATTACCGTCACCAAGAATCGTGTTATCCGACGTGTGAGGTTTGAGCACAGAGACAAATTTAAGGGATTTCCAGAGTTTCTCAGCACAAATCACGGTGATTAATATTTCATGGCGATTATCCCATGTGAGGCGCCGCGCGGGATTTTATAAACCGCCTTTAAGGACATTAATATTTAAGGTTTGTTTTAGTAAACGCGGGCTGGGATTCCCTGGCAGGTTCCGCGTCCCTATTAATGGGTGGGATTAATACATTTGCATTTCTTTTGAAAAAGCCGGAATTTTTTGATGCTTGTTGTAATTGGGGGAAACACTTTGAATATATTTAAATTCATCCTGAAAATCCCCCATTTAAACGTGATTTAGATAAACATTCACACTGTATGCGCCCCCCCCCCGCCCGGTGTTACATAATTACAGGTCACCGTCTTTGTTACTAAAGAGATGTGTGACCTGTCCCCATCCACACACAGAAACACACCACAAGTCAGCGCATATAAAAACATCTGGAGAGCCAGGGTAAGAAGTGCAGCCAGTGACATCACGCCAGCCACCTGGCGATGACCTTGAGAAGCAGGAGGATAAAACTGGGAGCTGATGGACGTGGGTCAGGGAGGCTGGAGCTGATGGACGTGGGTCAGGGAGGCTGGAGCTGATGGACGTGGGTCAGGGAGGCTGGAGTTGATGGACGGGAATCAGGGAGGCTGGAGCTGATGGTCGTGGGTCAGGGAGGCTGGAGCTGATGGTCGTGGGTCAGGGAGGCTAGAGCTGATGGTCGTGGGTCAGGGAGGCTGGAGCTGATGGTCGTGGGTCAGGGAGGCTGGAGCTGATGGTCGTGGGTCAGGGAGGCTGGAGCTGATGGTCGTGTGTCAGGAAGGTTGGAGCTGATGTCGTGGGTCAGGAAGGTTGGAGCTTACCCTGGTAATGTCCTTTGCAAACATCCCACAAAATGCTATGAGTCAGTTTACTGGACTTTCTGACCCATTCACTCCATTCTACGGCCAAAGCCACACAGTGAGGAGCAAGTGATGGAAAGATACAACACAAAGCATCACACAATGGATGCACCCAGTGACACAACACAAAATATCACACAATGGATGCGGCCAGTGACACATATAGAGGAAAATAGTTGGAAGGTGGGTATTGGCGCTTGCACTGAAGGTAACTGCAGGTGTTACTCAAAGCAGAAATTTGCTTGCAGGATGTTGATTCCTCGAAAGAAAAAAGTCCTATGTGCAGACTGATTGCATGTAAACACAAGACAGTAGAGTGTTAGATTTTAATTTTATGTATGAATATAAATTTCCTGTGATTGAAATACGTACCATATTTCAATATGCATTAGTGTGAAAAGCCTGTTCTGATAGAAAGGGGTGTCACAGCCCATTTTAAGTGTCTATTCTGTATGTAGACAGTCCTTTCTTACACAGGATTATAGCCTGCAAAATTTAGCCGCATTTCCTGTAAAGTCTTTGTTATATGAAGTGTAGAAATGTATCTGCTCTAATTGGCTGTTATATCACATTCCTATGTGGGGTGGATAGGAACCTCTTTTCTACAACGAACGTTTCTATTTGATGTTGAAATAATAAACTGGTCTGACTAGCGATGAGATATTCAGACATGATGAAGCTACATTGTTTGTGTGGCTGATTTTGTTGTCTCCGCCATGGCGTAGCACAGCGTAGCGTAGCGTCTTGCTTCATTTAGATATATAAAGAAGAAATGACAGACTTTTGGGATTCCATATATGGTAATTATAATAGGAAAATTGTTTTGTTTGTTTATGGTTATAATTTAACATAGAGGAAGGTTACTCACATTGTCCGGTGCCCTTATATAAATGGCACCAAATTACAGTGACAAATATCACACAATGGATGCGCCCAATGACACATATAGAGGAAAATATCACACAATGGATGCACCCAGTGACACAACACACAATGGATGCACCCAGTGACACATATAGAGGAAAATATCACAGGAGGTTGTGTTTTCTTGGAGCACTCTGCACAGCCAACGCCCGACCTTGGCCTCCCCTGGCTGGGGAGGGCTTACAGACTGAATTTTGATCCATGGATCCACTACCTGGGGCCCCTAGGGCTTCTGCTCCCTTACCACCTGGAAGCTCTGCACCTGGATGGAGGGGCATTTTGCACAGACTAGCTGCAAGTGTCCACCTCTATGAGGAAGGTGAGTCCCACACCCCCTATACCAGAGGCGATGTACAACGTGCCTGAATCACTGCGGATTGTCAATTGTATGAATTGGAGACCCTGGCCACTACCATAGTGGCCAAAAGGGCCGATTTCAAGAAGCGCCTGGGACTCCCACATGTGGCGGAGAACCCTCGCGCTGAGATCCAGGCGCTGGCTGAAGCCAGTTTGGAGTGTGCCAAACTGCGACAGCAGGTCATGCTGTTTGTAGAAGACCTTTCTTCTGGAGACCGGGTGGAGAGGGCGGTGGAAGCAGCAGGCGCAGCCAAGACCGCAGTAAACAGAAACATAGAAAAATGTCAGCAGATAAGAACCTTTCGGCCCATCTAGTCGCCCAATTACATGGATACTTTACCTGGATTTATCTTTTGTTTAGGATAGCCTTATGCCTATCCCATGCTTGCTTAAATTCAATTACTGTTTTGGCCTCAACCACTTCAACTGGAAGGCTGTTCCATGTATCCACCACCCTCTCAGTAAAATAATGCTTCCTGATGTTACTTTTAAACCTTTGCCCCTCTAATCTAAGACTATGTCCTCTTGTTTTGCTACTTTGTTTCCGTTTAAATATACTCTCTTCCTCTACCTTGTGGATTCCCTTTACGTATTTAAATGTTTCTATCATATCTCCTCTGTCTCGTCTTTTTTCCAAGCTGTACATGCTAAGATCATTAAGCCTTTCCTGGTAACTTTTCTCCTTCAAGCCGTACACCATTTTAGTAGCCCTTCTCTGAACTCTCTCTAAGATGTCTATATCCTTCTGGAGATACGGTCTCCAGTACTGCACACAGTACTCCAAGTGAGGTCTCACCAGTGCTCTGTACAGTGGCATGAGCACTTCCCTTTTCCTACTGCTAATACCTCTCCCTACACAACCAAGCATTCTGCCAGCATTTCCAAGCATTCTGCCAGCATTTCCTGCTGCTCTATTACATTGACTACTTACCCTTAGATCCTCTGAAATAATAACCCCTAAATCCCAACCCTCAGATGTATCAAATATTCTATATTCAGCCCTTGGGTTTTTACGTCCCAGGTGCATTATCTTGCACTTATCCACATTAAAACTCAATTGCCACAACTCCGACCATTTTTTTAGTTTACCTAAATCATTTGTCATTTGGCTGATCCCTCCAGGAACGTCAACCCTGTTGCAAATCTTTGTGTCATCAGCAAAAAGACATACTTTTCCATTAATACCTTCTGCAATATCACTAATAAAAATATTAAATAGAATGGGTCCAAGTACTGACCCCTGAGGTACCCCACTGGTAACAAGACCTTGCGCCGAATAAACTCCATTTACCACAACCCTCTGTTGCCTGTCACTCAGCCACTGCCTAATCCATTCAACAATATTGGAATCCAAGCTCAAAGATTGCAATTTATTGATAAGCTTCTATGCGGAACAGTATCAAAAGCCTTACTGAAATCTAAATAAGCAATGTCTACTGCACCACCTGTGTCTATTATTTTTGTTACCCAATCAAAAAAATCAATAAGATTAGTTTGGCATGATCTCCCTGAGGTAAACCCATGTTGTTTCTGATCCTGTAATCTATGTGTTTTTAGATGTTCAACAATCCTTTCCTTTAACATGGTTTCCATTAATTTCCCCACTACTGACGTAAGACTAACTGGCCTATAGTTCCCCGATTCCTCCCTACTACCCTTCTTGTAAATGGGCACAACATTTGCTAATTTCCAGTCTTCTGGGACGACTCCCGTTAACAAGGATTGGTTAAATAAATCTGTTAACGGTTTTGCTATTACATCACTGAGCTCTTTTAATACCCGTCAGGAAGCTCCCCGCTGCAGAGGTCCAGGAGTTGGTGGTATAGGCCCCTATTGATGAAAAAGCTTCAGGCAGTACCACAACTCCCATCAGTGCCGATGGTCCGGAGAAGCAGCCGGTGTCCTATGCCGCCGTGGTGGCCGGGACTTCAGGCCAGCGTACCCCGGAGAGCCAGAGGCTGGAGATGGAGAAGGACCGGCTCCGTTTCTCTGTAACTAAACAACAACTAGAAAGGTGCGCCAGGATTTAAAAATTCAAAGAGCGGCATCCGGCAAAGTCAGCGTTTCTAAGCGAGTCCCTATGGGGGAAAAAATTAACGCCTTGAAGGAAAGCGAGAGCGAATTGGTGTCCACATTGCTGAACCTGACAGCGGAGCTGGAGCGTTTGGGGCGGAATTCCCACCAAATCAAGAGCAAACCACGCTGGCAGCAGGTTGTGCAAGAAAAAAAGGGTCTAACCCACGTCTGTCACCCAATCTGGGTGACTGGTCACGCCCCTTCTTCAGGGACCCCCGAATCGCTGACACCCCCTCTCAAACCAGATCCATCCCCCACCGAAGTTTGGCCAGAGGGAGAAGCAAGTTTCTCCCCCCTGGATACTTAAAGTTCCACAAGAAGCCAGCGGCAACATCACCAGGGACCTGGTGTTTTCCGTCGCAGAGTGCCCCGATGATGTCATCGCGGGGCGTCGGAGGAGCCGTCGCCAGAAGCCTCACCCCCAAGATGGCGGCCACCTCGAGCAGGAGATGGGGAGTAGGAGCGGAGCTGGACCGGGGGGTGAGTACGTAGCAACGTCCTCGTCCTCCAGGAGCCCTTCACCGCGACAGAGACCCCCTGCAGCCACCTCCCGCCCAGCCACCGGTCCCCATTCCGCAAAAACCAGCGAATGCACGCCGAAAACCCTCAAAAACATCTGGATTAACCTGCCGAAAACCACGGAAAAACCTGAGCAGGAGCCGATCACACGCAGCGAAGCCGCCGGAAAAAGCCGAGACCGCAGAGTGAAGTGAATAAATTAGAAAAACCGTTTGCATGAATGTGTGAAAAGTGAAACACTGTTTGCAAAGAAACTACTGAGCGAAAATGTCTGAAATTTACATATAAAATCCAATGAATGATAATAAAAAGGGCTGTTACAGAAAAATGAAGTAAACTTAAAAAAAATAAAAATCCAGAAAAATGCTTAAAGTATCCTAAAAAATCTATAAATAAATAGACTTTTTACGGCAGAATTTTATAATGAACGGATTATTAGATATTGAATTAAAACGGGAATATTTTTAACATTGAAGCCTATGGATTTCGCCTGAATAAACCTGCCGAATTAAACCACCGAATGGCAGGGCATTAGGGGAACCTTTCACTGCTGGTTTGTGTTCTCTGAAGAGGCGAAGCATTGCTTCTCTATGGGGATTCACTGCCCTCGAACAGGCACCGTATGTGCAGGCAATTCGTCAGGATTTGGTGAATTGCCTGCTCTCTGGATAACCGAATGGCCAGGAAAGGCAACCGAACGCTGATTTTCAGCATTCGGTTACCTTTCTCCAGCCATTTGGATCTCATTGAATAACCCTGTTTGAGCCTAGACTATATTGTACCTTTTCACAATATTCTCATTTTCTGAGATTGTGGATTTGGGGTTTTCATGAGCTGTAAATTGTAACCAGAATCATCACAATATGACAAATCACCGCTTGCACGATCTCGCTTTGCATGTAACGCGTCTCGGATATTACTTTCACCTTTTAACTTGCATTACTGAAATAAATGAAATTTTGCTCCATATTCAAATTTTTCGAGTTTCACCTGTATAAGATCCAATGAATGATAATAAAAAGGGCTGTTACAGAAAGATGAAAAAACTTTTTATAAAAAAAACGAACAAAAAGTTTCGAAGAAAAATGCCTAAAAGATCCTAAATAATCTAAAAATAAAGAGATTTTTTACTGCAGAATATTATAATCACTAGAATCGGCTCCAGCAAAATCTCGGCTGGAGGCAGCGTCACAGCCTCCACTGCCCGGCGGCTGCGTGATCGCATCACAGCCCTGCGACCCGGACCCACCGCTAGTTATTAATGTGGCCTGCCGGAGGGGAACGCTGGCCAAATGCTTTTCATGCATGCGGCCAGCTTCCCCAGCCCCGCAGATACCAGCAAGCCGGCCCAGCGCTGGTTTCCGGTATCAGGTGGAGGTATCGGGCCATTTGCACGAGTACCAAGTACTCATGCAAATGGCAGTATCGGTGCATCCCTAATTATAAACCATCGTCTGGAAACCTATTCATTAATAAGGCCCTGTGAGTTTTATTGCTGTGGAGCTCTGTGATACGCTCATACACACCGCACATTACTGTGAGTTTTATTGCTGTGGAGCTCTGTGATATGCTCATACACACTGCACATTACTGTGAGTTTTATTGCTGTGGAGCTCTGATATGCTTATACACACTGCACATTACTGTGAGTTTTATTGCTGTGGAGCTCTGATATGCTCATACACACTGCACATTACTGTGAGTTTTATTGCTGTGGAGCTCTGTGATACGCTCATACACACTGCACATTACTGTGAGTTTTATTGCTGTGGAGCTCTGTGATATGCTCATACACACTGCACATTACTGTGAGTTTTATTGCTGTGGAGCTCTGATATGCTTATACACACTGCACATTACTGTGAGTTTTATTGCTGTGGAGCTCTGATATGCTCATACACACTGCACATTACTGTGAGTTTTATTGCTGTGGAGCTCTGTGATACGCTCATACACACCGCACATTACTGTGAGTTTTATTGCTGTGGAGCTCTGTGATACGCTCATACACACTGCACATTACTGTGAGTTTTATTGCTGTGGAGCTCTGATATGCTTATACACACTGCACATTACTGTGAGTTTTATTGCTGTGGAGCTCTGATATGCTCATACACACTGCACATTACTGTGAGTTTTATTGCTGTGGAGCTCTGTGATACGCTCATACACACTGCATATTACTGTGAGGTTTATTGCTGTGGAGCTCTGTGATACAGTAATGTGCGGTGTGTATGAGCATATCACAGAGCTCCACAGCATAAAAAACTCACAGTAATTTGCAGTGTGTATGAGCGTGAGTTTTATTGCTGTGGATCTCTGTGATTCACATATATCTCCATTTTTCTTGGCCGGGGTCACACCATGCGTCTGAAGTGTTGTATCTGGCAGTTATCGCTCAGAAGGATTCTTATCAGGAATGAAGAGGGAGAAGAGTGTTTGTCGCGAGGCTCGGGTACGTTGAGATGTAATTACTTTTACTGGAAAGGCTTATTGCAGCTTTCTGTGTTAAAGAAAAAAAAGATTTTCTACTTTTGGAGCCGCGAGGAACAATCCTCTTAATGAAATCACAAACGGTGCAGAGCGAGATCGTGCGCGGATAAATCGATACCGAGTTTGGCTTATTCAGGGAATTAAAAAACAAGTCATTGAGTCTGCAGGAACCGTGTAACTAACCCTTTCATAGCCTGTCTCCAACATGTTTATAAACCCCCTGACACCTGCGGCCAGCAATGTGATAAACCTCCTTCCTTAATTGTTGGTTTAGAATCCCGCACCACGCCATACACATAAAGCTTTCAGTAATACCTGTCTCTAACACACCCGTTACCTGCAGGAATACCTCCTCCCTCCACCCATCACCTGCAGGAATACCTCCTCCCTCCACCCATCACCTGCAGGAATACCTCCTCCCTCCACCCATCACCTGCAGGAATACCTCCTCCCTCCACCCGTTCCTGCAGGAATACCTCCTCCCTCCACCCATCACCTGCAGGAATACCTCCTCCCTCACCCGTTACCTGCAGGAATACCTCCTCCTTCCACCCATTACCTGCAGGAATACCTCCCCCTCCACCCATTACCTGCAGGAATACCTCCTCCCTCCACCCGTTACCTGCAGGAATACCTCCTCCTCCACCCATCACCTGCAGGAATACCTCCTCCCTCCACCCGTTACCTGCAGGAATACCTCCTCCCTCCACCCATTACCTGCAGAATACCTCCTCCCTCACCCATTACCTGCAGGAATACTCCTCCCTCCACCCACCATTACCTGCAGGAATACCTCCTCCTCCCTCACCCATTACCTGCAGGAATACTCCTCCCTCCACCCATTACCTGCAGGAATACCTCCTCCTCCACCCATTACCTGCAGGAATACCTTCCTCCCTCCACCCATTACCTGCAGGAATACCTCCTCCCTCCACCCATCACCTGCAGGAATACCTCCTCCCTCCACCCATCACCTGCAGGAATACCTCCTCCCTCCACCCATTACCTGCAGGAATACCTCCCCCTCCACCCATCACCTGCAGGAATACCTCTCCCTCCACCCATCACCTGCAGGAATACCTCCTCCCTCCACCCATTACCTGCAGGAATACCTCCTCCCTCCACCCATCACCTGCAGGAATACCTCCTCCCTCCACCTGCAGGAGTGCCTCCTCCCTCCACCCATCACCTGCAGGAATACCTCCTCCATACACCCGTTACCTGCAGGAATACCTCCTCCCTCCACCCATCACCTGCAGGAATACCTCCTCCCTCCACCCATTACCTGCAGGAATACCTCCTCCCTCCACCCATCACCTGCAGGAATACCTCCTCCCTCCACCCATCACCTGCAGGAATACCTCCTCCCTCCACCCATCACCTGCAGGAATACCTCCTCCCTCCACCCATTACCTGCAGGAATACCTCCTCCCTCCACCCATCACCTGCAGGAATACCTCCTCCCTCCACCCATCACCTGCAGGAATACCTCCTCCCTCCACCCGTTACCTGCAGGAATACCTCCTCCCTCCACCTGCAGGAGTGCCTCCTCCCTCCACCCATCACCTGCAGGAATATCTCATCCCTCCACCTGCAGGAATACCTCCTCCCTCCACCCATCACCTGCAGGAATATCTCATCCCTCCACCTGCAGGAATACCTCCTCCCTCCACCCATCACCTGCAGGAATATCTCCCTCCACCATGCAAGGCTTCATCCTGCAATGAGCTAAAGCCTGCAAGACCTGGGGTAGAGGGCAAAGAGATAGATGGTGATATGGAATGGAGGGATAACTGTCCTCGTCGGGCCCCAGGCTTCACACAGACACTCTATACCATATTGTATGTGAAAGCTGTAGGTGGAGGACAGGCGAAGTTGGCCCTGATGGATGTGAAGCTTCCTGCGCTCATTCTCAGTAAGGTGAGTGAATGATCCCTCAGTTTATCACCAGGATTTGCAGGAAGAAACAGAGTATTAATGCCAGGAACCTCACGAGGAACGAGAAGCTAAAATCTTACAATTTCACGAGGAATTCGAGATATCAGTTACAAGTCTTTATAAAGCGCTGACAAGTTCCGTAACGCTGTACAATGGGAGAGAAAGAATAACAAATACATTACACACACAGAACTGTAGGAGAGGGGACCCTGCTCCAGAGCTTACAATCTAAGAGGAGAGGGGACCCTGCCCCAGAGCTTACAATCTAAGAGGAGAGGGGACCCTGCCCCAGAGCTTACAATCTAAGAGGAGAGAGGACCCTGCCCCAGAGCTTACAATCTAAGAGGAGAGGATCCTGCTCCAGATCTTACAATCTAAGAGGAGAGGGGACCTGCCCCAGAGCTTACAATCTAAGAGGAGAGGGGACCCTGCCCCAGAGCTTACAATCTAAGAGGAGAGGGACTGCCCCAGAGCTTACAATCTAAGAGGAGAGGGGACCCTGCTCCAGAGCTTACAATCTAAGAGGAGAGGGGACCCTGCCCCAGAGCTTACAATCTAAGAGGAGAGGGGACCCTGCCCCAGAGTTTACAATCTAAGAGGAGAGGGGACCCTGCCCAGAGCTTACAATCTAAGAGGAGAGGACCCTGCCCCAGAGCTTACAATCTAAGAGGAGAGGGGACCCTGCTCCAGAGCTTACAATCTAAGAGGAGAGGGGACCCTGCCCAGAGCTTACAATCTAGAGGAGAGGGGACCCTGCCCAGAGCTTACAATCTAAGAGGAGAGAGGACCCCTGCCCCGAGCTTACAATCTAAGAGGAGAGGATCCTGCTCCAGATCTTACAATCTAAGAGGAGAGGGGACCCTGCCCCAGAGCTTACAATCTAAGAGGAGAGGGGACCCTGCCCCAGAGCTTACAATCTAAGAGGAGAGGGGACCCTGCCCAGAGCTTACAATCTAAGAGGAGAGGGGACCCTGCTCCAGAGCTTACAATCTAAGAGGAAGGGACCCTGCCCCAGAGCTTACAATCTAAGAGGAGAGGGGACCCTGCTCCAGAGCTTACAATCTAAGAGGAGAGGGGACCCTGCCCCAGAGCTTACAATCTAAGAGGAGAGGGGACCCTGCCCCAGAGCTTACAATCTAAGAGGAGGGGGACCTGCTCCAGAGCTTACAATCTAAGAGGAGAGGGGACCCTGCCCCAGAGCTTACAATCTAAGAGGAGAGGGGACCCTGCTCCAGAGCTTACAATCTAAGAGGAGAGGGGACCCTGCCCCAGAGCTTACAATCTAAGAGGAGAGGGGACCCTGCCCCAGAGCTTACAATCTAAGAGGAGAGGGGACCCTGCCCCAGAGCTTACAATCTAAGAGGAGAGGGGACCCTGCCCAGAGCTTACAATCTAAGAGGAGAGGGGACCCTGCCCCAGAGCTTACAATCTAAGAGGAGAGGGGACCCTGCCCCAGAGCTTACAATCTAAGAGGAGAGGGGACCCTGCTCCAGAGCTTACAATCTAAGAGGAGAGGGGACCCTGCTCCAGAGCTTACAATCTAAGAGGAGAGGGGACCCTGCCGCAGAGCTTACAATCTAAGAGGAGAGGGGACCCTGCCCCAGAGCTTACAATCTAAGGGAGAGGGGACCCTGCCCCAGAGCTTACAATCTAAGAGGAGAGGGGACCCTGCCCAGAGCTTACAATCTAAGAGGAGAGGGGACCCTGCCCAGAGCTTACAATCTAAGAGGAGAGGGACCCTGCTCCAGAGCTTACAATCTAAGAGGAGAGGGACCCTGCCCCAGAGCTTACAATCTAAGAGGAGAGGGGACCCTGCTCCAGAGCTTACAATCTAAGAGGAGAGGGGACCCTGCCCCAGAGCTTACAATCTAAGAGGAGAGGGGACCCTGCCCCAGAGCTTACAATCTAAGAGGAGGAGGGGACCCTGCTCCAGAGCTTACAATCTAAGAGGAGAGGGGACCCTGCCCCAGAGCTTACAATCTAAGAGGAGAGGGGACCCTGCCCCAGAGCTTACAATCTAAGAGGAGAGGGGACCCTGCCCCAGAGCTTACAATCTAAGAGGAGAGGGGACCCTGCCCCAGAGCTTACAATCTAAGAGGAGAGGGGACCCTGCTCCAGAGCTTACAATCTAAGAGGAGAGGGGACCCTGCTCCAGAGCTTACAATCTAAGAGGAGAGGGGACCCTGCTCCAGAGCTTACAATCTAAGAGGAGAGGGGACCCTGCCCCAGAGCTTACAATCTAAGAGGAGAGGGGACCCTGCCCAGAGCTTACAATCTAAGAGAAGAGGGGACCCTGCCCCAGAGCTTACAATCTAAGAGAAGAGGGGACCTGCCCCAGAGCTTACAATCTAAGAGGAGAGGGGACCCTGCCCCAGAGCTTACAATCTAAGAGGAGAGGGGACCCTGCCCCAGAGCTTACAATCTAAGAGGAGAGGGGACCCTGCCCCAGAGCTTACAATCTAAGAGGAGAGGGGACCCTGCCCCAAGCTTACAATCTAAGAGGAGGGGACCCTGCCCCAGAGCTTACAATCTAAGAGGAGAGGATCCTGCCCCAGAGCTTACAATCTAAGAGGAGAGGGGACCCTGCCCCAGAGCTTACAATCTAAGAGGAGAGGGGACCCTGCCCCAGAGCTTACAATCTAAGAGGAGAGGGGGCGACACTAGGTGAGGATAAATAGAGTATGTGAAGTAGTGGGAACTGATCGCATCAGATCACTGGCTGAGCGTAGTGGTCAGGATGGGATGTAACTGTTAATAAGGGAGGAGATGTAGGCAGCGGCGCAGCATGGAGAGCTTTGTATGTGCCCAATATAATGAATTGGATTCTAAAGGAAACAGGAGCCAGTGTAGAGATTGACAAAGGGACGAGGTGTGGGAGGTGCGGGATGTGAGGTG
The DNA here is from genome assembly GCA_009667805.1 of Leptobrachium leishanense. Classification (NCBI taxonomy): domain Eukaryota; kingdom Metazoa; phylum Chordata; class Amphibia; order Anura; family Megophryidae; genus Leptobrachium; species Leptobrachium leishanense. Next base: position 18,582,472 of record CM019073.1, read on the forward strand.
CGGGATGTGAGGTGTGAGAGGTACGGGATGTGAGGTTATGAGCCTGGTTCGGCGTTAACAGATTGCAGAGGGAGAATCTGGGATCTCTTGAGGCCAGAGAGAAGGAGGTTACAGTAGTCAAGGCGGGAGATAATAAGAGCTTGGATGAGCATTTTAGTCCTGATTAAGAAAGGGGCGGATGCAATGTTTTTTAGGTGGAAGTATCAGTATTTGGTTAGTGACTGAATGTGAGGAGTAAAGGATAGATCAGAGTCTAAGAGGACCCTGAGGCACCGGGCCTGAGAGGTAGAAGTAATGGTGGCATCATTCACCTGAAGGGAAAGGAGTGCAGGAATGTTAGTTTTAGGAGGGAGGGACGATGAGAAGTTCAGTTTGAGAGGTTAAACTTTAGGAAACAGGAAGTCATCCAGTTGGAGACCGCTGATAGGCCGCCAGCAACAAGGTCCAACACGGGACAGAGATCGGGAGAGGAAAGGCAGATTTGGGTGTCGTCGGCATAGAGATGATATTGGAATCCATAGGAAGAGATGAGGTTGTCCATCGAGGCAGCTGGATGCCTGGTATCCATTCTATTGAACAGATCCCGTTAGACGATAAGAAGCCATGTTTGTGTCTCTCAAGGTTACACGGATCTGGGAGATGTCAGGAGTGTCTGAGGAAGCCAGATTTCCCATCACAAGGGGCGGCCAAAATCGGATTAAATGGATAACAAGCCGTATCAGACTTCAGCGGCAGAAAATACCGTGTGACGCACAGAGCACAAGGTGTGTGATAACAATGAAAAGACGCATGGAGGAGGCGGCGAGACACGTCCGGGGAGACTCAGACTGACAAGAGCACAAAGACACTAGAAGTAAGGAACGGCATTTCAATCAGTGCCTGAGATCAGAGGAGGAGACAGATATTGTTCAAAAACTACCACTCAGCTATGTGAGGAATGGATCAAGTTATCTACTGTTTACAAGGTGAAGAACCCAGGTAGAGACCCCCCACCTTTGTCGTTCTTGAAGAATTTGTTGCTCATCAAGCGAAGTTATGCAACGACCCTCAAAACCTTAGTCTCAGAGAAAAATGGTTTCCGGCTGCGAGAAAGACCAGCCAAAACTCTGGCTCAAACAACGCAAACTGCAAAGGGAAAAACCTCTGTGTCTGTGTATAAGACAGAAGTCGCTACTTTGCCCATGAAGAATTCAGGTGAACAATCATTTAACCCCTTAGTGACCGGGCGGTTTTACACAAATCCGTCCTTTAGTGACCGCTGCTGTTTTTTACGTTTCTGCGCTGTTAGTGTTTAGGTCAAATTTTCCTTTTACTCGTTTATTCGACCCACACATATTATACACCCTTTTTCCCGCCATTAAATGAACTTTCTAGAAATACCATTATTTCCATCATATCGAATAATTTACTATAAAAAAAATATGAAATATGATGAGAAAATGGTAAAAACACACTTTTTCGTAATTTAATCCCAAAAAATATACAACCACCAAAAAAGACCCCGGCTAAATAGTTTCAAAATTTTGTCCCGAGACTAGAAATACCCAATTTTTATATGTTTTTGCTTTTTAACCCCTTCACTGCTGAGCCAGGTCACCTATGTGCGCTATGTTCACCTATGTGCTCATTCTGACCATTTTGTGCTAATTATTTTGAGATGACAGCCTAGGTCCTATTTAACTAAACCCCCCCAGACAAAAAAACTTTTAAAAAAAAACATTTTTTTTATTATTATTTATTTATTTATTTATTTTTTAAATCAAACCTGGTCATGTTTGGTATCATGATCAGGCCTTTCCAATAATGTCAAATATGACCATCTAGCTGCCACGGATCAGGAGATAAGGGGATCCTAAGGATCCCCCTATCTCTACATGGCAGCTAGAGGGTTAACTGGCCCACTGACATCCTCACACATATGGTGAGGTTGTCAGTGGGTGGGGGGGACCTGGAGGCTTGGCTGACATCCAAGATGTCAGCCCTCTCCAGGTTCGAATCGCGTTTTGGCGCCAATTAGCACCAATCCGGCAGCGAAATCGTTAATGCTATACACCACTGAAAAGGGGAGACTCTCCCCTTTTCAGTGGTGCAAAAAGCATCTCCCTAGCTTCAATGGTTGGGGAGATAGAGGGCTCCAAAGGAGTCACCCAACGCTCCATTAATTTCAATGGGGGCGCCTGCTGATGACGTCACCACGCAGCGTGGTGACGTCATCAAGCTCGCTGGCCCATGCAAATCAGGAGGGAAGGCTTCCTCCCTGCCAGATCTGCGAGGGATCCAGCAAGTAAGGTAAGTATCGGGCGGGAGGGGGGTTAGGCGCCGCTGACGTACCATGTCCGTCCGCGGGTCTAAGGGAGACCCGTGGGCAGGACGTACATGGTACGTCAGCGGTCCTTAAGGGGTTAATAAAGTTCAACATAAACCTCTGACATCAAGAAATATCTGATTTGTCCACTCCACAAGACTTTGCATGTGCAGAGAATTCGGAAAGAAGTCCTTGGATGAAAGAAAAGCTTTGATCAGGGAGTACAAAGTATGTTACAAGTGTTGTGAGTCTACGGAACATATGGCCAAAGCTTGTCCAGCCAAGGTGCAGTGTCGCTTATGCAAAAGTGACAGACACCCAGGCGCCCGGCAGCCAGACTCTGAGTCGCTACAACTTGCAACTCCTACCTCTCCTTCAACCAAGGAACCTCAGCATGACACCCAAGCATGCCCAGAGGCGACCGCGAGTGGAAATTGCATGTCTGTATGCGGTGATTCACCATTCCCTCGCTCATGCCATCAAATCTGTTTAGCTAAAGTCTACCCCGCTGGACGCCCAGAAAAGGCCGTGAAGATGTATGTTATAGTGGATACGCAAAGTAATCACTCATTACGAGGACAGCTTTTTTCGACCTGTTTGACATCCAAAGTGAGGAAACGCACTTCTCGATATCAATGTGCACTGGGCCTCATCGCACGGCCGGGAGGAAAGTTACTGGACTCTGCATAGAATCATTAGATGGGAGTTCACGCTTCCCGCTGCCGCCATTGCTAGAATGGGACACTTTACCAGATAATCACAGTCAGATTTCAACACCAGAAGTAACGAGCACCAAACCTCACCTGAGGCACATGGCTAATCACTTTCCTTCCTTAGATCCTGAAGCCAAAATCCTGCTCTTGTTGGGAGTGAACGCACCTGATGCTTTCGCCTGCCATGGAATAGTGAGAGGCCCTATAGGCTCCCCACTCGCCCTTAAGACAGAACTCGGATGGGTCATCTCAGGAACGGTTTGTGTCGATCGGCTGCAGACCCCAACCCAGGTGAATGTCTTTGCGACGTCTATTCTCAGTAATGGAAGAGCATCCCACATGAAACCATGCCAAGAACATTTCACGATTTCGACAAGCAACCCCGTCTTAGGAGCGTCAGTGTTTCAGACCAGCAAAGAGGACAATGACTTAGCCTTGTCGATAGAGGACAAAGAATTCCTGCAGCTCATGAACAAGGAACTTCAACAAGATGCCACCGGGAGCTGGGTAGCCCCATTACCCTTTCGCATACCCAGGAACTGTCTACAAAGCATCCGTGTGCGACGCACGTATGTTCCTGTCTCACCTGCCGCTGCACCGAAGAAAGAATTGCACATCTTCTCAGACGCGTCAACGAACGCAATAGCAGCCGTAGGATACATCAGGGCCTACGGCGAGGAGAACGACATTTACGTTGGCTTCGTTATGGGAAAGGCAAAACTAGCACCACAACCAGGTCACACCGTACCAAGATTGGAACTCTGTGGTGCCGTATTAGTAGTAGAACTCGCAGACTTAATAACGAGAATGACAGAGCAGAACCCAGCGGATCATGCTACGCGCTCTATTCCTGCATCTCCGTTTTCAGCATCAACCTGGCTAAAACGTCCGGAGTTCTTAGCTCGCCCAGATACCTTAATGTCACAAAGATCAGAACATCATGAGCTTCTGGATCCAGATCGAGATGCCAATATTAGACCTCAGGTGCCCAGCGAATTGCCCAGACAAAACAAGAAGACGACTACTCAGGTCAGCTGTTTGTCGACAATGGTCAAGGAGACAGGGAAACTGCCCCTAAGCCATCCCCTAGAACCAGCTCGCTTCAAACGATTCTCTAGACGGAGACCTCTCATATTGGGTGTAGCCGTTATCGTTCGTTTCCTGCACCGCGACATAAACTTTCCAGATAGCTGTCTACAAGCAGAAAGAAGGATTCTACGAAGCGTGCAACAAGATGCTTACCCGGTAGTAGTTGAGTGTTTAAAAACTATGAAACCTATCTCGAAGTCTAGTTCCCTCCTGAGGCTGAACCCGTTCCTTGATAGACACGGCTTACTTCGAGTAGGGGGACGTCTAGATAAAGCTAAAATAGCCTCGAATATCAAATACCCTGTCATCCTTCCTGCTCATCAACATGTAACGAACTTGCTAGTCCAACACTACCACGAAACCGTCCACCATCAAGGCCGGCACTTCACAGAAGGTGCCATCAGACCTGCTGGACTCTGGATTGTGGGAGCCAAGAGGAACATTGCTGCTGTCTTGTTCAGGTGTCTGCATTGTCGAAAACAACGAGGTACAGCCCAACATCAGCGGGTTGGCTGACCTGCCAGCCGAGCGTCTTAGTCCTGAACCGCCGTTTACCAATGTAGGTCTAGACGTCTTTGGACCTTGGACTGTGACTGCCCGTCGGACCAGAGGTGGTCAAGCTGTCTGTAAACGTTGGGCAGTCCTCTTCACATGTCTCAGCATTCGAGCAGTTCACATTGAAGTCATTGAATCTATGGACTCCTCCTGTTTTATTAATGCTCTAAGAAGGTTCCAAGCCTACAGAGGCCCAGTCAAGGTATTTAGATCAGACCGTGGAACAAACTTTGTGGGAGCCTGCAAAGAATTACAGTTCGATGAAGGCCCTAACTGTGTATGACAGGTGATTGGCCAGCTCCATTAGGAAATTTTGTTCCAAACGGTATGTATAAACGACAATGGAGACAAGTTCAACTACTTGCTGACACCTTCTGAAAGCGCTGGAAGCAGGAGTACTTGTCTATCTTACAAGATCGCCGTAAGTGGAAGGTCAAAGAACCTAACCTAGAAGAAGGAGACCTTGTCTTGTTAAGAGAGAAAGATGTGCATCGGAACTCGTGGCCCATGGGGCTTGTGCACCAAGTTCTACCCAGTTCTGATGGGCTAGTTCGCCAAGTCGAAGTTCAGATAGTGAAGTCACAAGAGTCATGCTGCAACTCAGACTTTCGCCAAGAAGCTTTACATTCGGCCAATTACTGACCTGGTATTGCTGCTAAGGAAGACTTGAAGATTGAACCTCGAGCTATGCATGCCTTGTATCTCTCCTATTGTTTATTGTTATGCCTGTTTATTTTATTTAATAGTGGAATTTTATAATTCCATGCGGGGAGTGTGCTGGGTGTAGTAAACAGTAGGGATGAGCCGAACATCCTTGAGTTCAGTTCGCATTCGAATTCGAACTTTTCAAAAGTTAGAAATCGAACTCGAACACGAACTCAATACAAGTCAATGGGACTCAAAGTTCGATTTTTAGAGTGTCCTCCAAGAGGGCATATATGCAAGATATTTGCCATAAAAGGTGTTATGGGGGTCCAGGTAGTGCCCTGGGGGACAGGAAACAAGGACAAAAAGTTTTTTTAAAAAAAACGTTTTTAAAGGGACAGTGAGTTTTCCATGAAATAAGGGTTAAAAATAAAAACGAAAAATTCCTTTTAAATATCGTGCCTAGGAGGTCCCCATAACCTGCCCCTGAAGTGGCGGATTTCTAGGATGTATGGAAACATTTAAAAACAATGTCCGGGTCGGGCTAGTGCCCTGGGGGACAGGAAACAAGGACAAAAAGTTTTAAAAAAGACGGTTTTAACTGCTGACGACGCGTGGGACACGTCCTCAGTTACTCCCGCTGTATGCTGAGGAGGACGTGTCCCACACGTCATCAGCTTTGCGGGACCCCCGACGGAGATATTCACCTCTATGTCTGGGGTCCCGCGACGTTCTGACTTCAGCGTCCTCAGACGCTGAAGTCAAGCTCCTCCCGACGTAAATGACGTCATCGCGCCATGCGCGATGACATCATTTCCAGGCGACCCCCGGCAATCCCGGGACATCACCTGGAAGGGAGGGGGTGATCCGTTCAGATCCCTCTCCCTCCCAATCGGGAGGTCCCACAAAAACAAGTCAGGCACCGCTTAAAAGGGGAGAGTCTCCCCTTTCAAGCGGTGCCTGGCTTTAACCCCTTAGGCACCGGGTCGCACTTCGGCGCCTTGCGGCGCCGAAGTGCGGCCTACCTCCGGTGGGGGCCGCCATCTTGGATGGCAGCTCCACCCCGGGTCCCCCCTCACTGCCCGACGTCCTCACGCATAGCATGATGACGTCAGATAGCCAGGGAACCCCTAGCTGCCCGGAATCCCCTGGTGGAGATAGGGGGTTCATTTGAACCCTGATATCTCCAGAACCGTGGCAGCTAGGGGGTCATGAGCATGGCCTTTCGAATGATACCCAACATGACCAGGTATAAAGTAAAAAAAATAAAAATAATAAAAAAAAAAACATGTATTTTTTTGGTGTTATTTTTATTAATCAACACTCCTTACTTGCTCTCTGAGGGTTAATCCCTCATTCTTTTTCCTTATTTTTATTAATGCAGCAATATTGTTCACATTTCAATTATAATGTGAACAATGATGCTGCACTAATGATATTTTTCTATGGTGTGCGTTTGCTAAAAATCACATAATTCCCCCCAAAAAATTTAATAAGTCCCCATTTCTAATTTTTGTACAAGCGCACCCCATAGAAAATATAACCGCAAATGTTCATGTGATAAAAGGTGAAAAAAAACACTTTACACGCTGCAGATGATTAAAAATTCAAGTTTTATTGCATTTTTTGTTATAATATACAGTCACAAAATGACGTATACATATAAAAATGATATATTATGAATCTGCCGAGTCTGCCGGAAAGAACGATATATAATATGTCTGGGTCGTATAAAAAATGTGGCTTCAAATCGCGTTTAAACATGATGAGCGAAAGCGGTAAAAAATTAGCTCAGCACACAGGGGTGAAATGCCTCAGCAGTGAAAGGGTTAAAGGAACAGTGAGTTTTCCATAAAATAAGGGTTAAAAATAAAAACGAAAAATTCCTTCACATATCGTGCCAAGGAGGTCCCCATAACCTGCCCGTGAAGTGGCGGATTTGTAGGATTTATGGAAACATCACCATCACAGACCCACACACGACACCTAGCACTCCCAGTCTGCATACAATGTATCAAATTCATGAGACCGGACTAATTAGAAGCACATGTTATTTCCAAACACTAATTAAACACCTGTTGTTTACGCCGTTTGAGAACACAGGTCATTTAGAGGTGAGAATCTTTGCACCTAGACAATAGTTTTTAATTCAATATCTAATAAACCGTTGCTTATAATATTCTGCAGTAAAGAGTCTCTTTATTTCTAGATTTTTTAGTAATTTTTAAGCATTTTTTTATACTTTTTTCAAAAAAAAAATTTCGAACACGCCAAAAAGTTCGAAATTTGCGAACTTTCGAACTGCCGATGTTCGAATCGAACTCCGAACTGATCAAACCGAACAGCGATCCCTAGTAAATAGCAGTTAAGAACTGTCCCCTTAAGGGGTTGCATTCTGGAAAAAGTAGTTTATTCCACATGGTCACATCAGCGTCTCTGATTGGCCGGGGTTTTTTCATGAAGTTATGAATCTAAGATGGAGTTGTGTTTATGCTCTCGAATCTAATCTAACCTAAAGAACATTACTTTGTTTCACACTACAAGAAAGGGAAGAATCTCTTCAGTAATCGTGAGTTGTTGTTTTGAGAATGGCTGAAGAATAAAGTTTATAAAGTGACTAGAAGTCCTCTCTGCGGAGTTTATCTGTCATTAAGCTGCCTGTGCTTCTAGAACAGATCAAGTGTCAGGTCTTATTGCCTAAACTGATGGATTGAGTCACGTGTGTATAATATATATGTGTATGCGTCAGGCGAACAGGGCATTGTATGTGGGTGTGAGCCCAATATGCAGAGAAGCTTGAGATAGACAGGTTACAGGGCTAATCAAGATGCTTTATTTAAAGGAAAGCACAGAGTAGAACTAAATGAACAGGAACTGAATCAAGAGGTGTAGAGGAACGAGGGTGAGGTAGGCAATTACTAAAGCAGAGAGAAGACACAGGAAAAGGGGCTGAAGCAATCAAAGGATGGCTGAGAGTATTTAATATGTGAGTAGAGGTGAGAAACTAGATGCTACAGGGAGCTAAAGATAGGGGGAGGCAGGGAGCACAATAACAACAGGATAGACCGAAACACAAGATGAAGAAGCACAGAACTAATAGTACAAGCAGGGCAAGAGTAATAGGGCAGACACTGGATAGATAATAATAATACTGACAGCGGAATGAAACACAAATACTAAGGAACTGAATCAGAGTCCGAGCCTAAGGGATCCAGATGGGGGCAGGCAAGATCGTTGACAGGTTTCCAAGCAGAGGTCGTGGTAGGCAGATAGGAGAATAATCAAGTCCGTAGCCAGGGGTGTGATACACTCATAATCCAGCAGATGGGGAACAACAGATAAAAGGTACTGGTAAGTATGGCAGAAGTAGTTCAGGTATGGTTCACATGAGGTTGCCAGATGGGTTCTCGATGCGGTTGTCAGATGGGTTCTCGATGGGGTTGTCAGATGGGTTCTCGATGCGGTTGTCAGATGGGTTGCTGGTAACTCCTCCTCTTCATTGCCTCTATCTGTTGGTGTACCTCAAGGCTCTGTCCTTGGTCCTCTGCTCTTTTCCATCTACACCTCCTCCCTGGGCAAAATCATCAACAGCTTTGGCTTTAATTACCACCTCTACGCTGATGACACTCAGATCTACCTCTCTACCCCTGATCTCTCTCCCCCTGTCCTTTCCAAAGTCAGTGACTGTTTATCTGGCATCTCCTCCTGGATGGCCTCCCACCACCTAAAGATCAACATGTCAAAGACTGAGCTCCTACTTATTCCTCCCTCCAATGCCTCCCCACCTCCTGACTTCTCTATCACGGTGGAGGGTATCACCATCTCCCCATCAAACCAAGTTCGCTGTCTTGGAGTTACACTTGACTCTGCTCTTTCCTTCATCCCCCACATCAAGTCTCTTTCCTCCTCCTGCCGATACCAACTGCGTAATATTTCCAGAATTCGGCCATTTCTTACCGCTGTCACCACAAAACAACTCATACACGCCCTGGTAATCTCCCGACTCGACTATTGCAATAATCTCTTATCTGGCCTCCCTCTGTCCCGCCTCTCCCCCTACAATCCATCCTGAACGCCTCCGCCAGGCTAATTCACCTCACCCGCCGCTCTGTCTCTGCCGCTCCCCTCTGCGAGTCCCTTCACTGGCTCCCCATCCACTGCAGAATTAAGTTCAAAATCCTTATCCTTACCTACAAAACCCTCACTAACTCAGCTCCCCACTACCTGTCCTCACTAATCACCAAATACACCCCAGCCCGCTCCCTAAGGTCAAACAGTGACCTGCGCCTAGCTTCTCCCCGCATCACCTCTTCCCATGATAGACTGCAGGATTTCTCACGCGCAGCCCCCACTCTCTGGAACGCTCTCCCTCGTACTGTCAGACTTTCCCCTAACTTCTCTTCCTTCAAACGCTCCCTTAAAACATTCCTATTTAGGGAAGCCGACCCCCCCAACTCACTGACGCAACCATCAATCACTCTCACCTTACAGTCCTCTCCTCCTGTTTCCAACCCCAACCCTCCTAGATTGTGAGTTCCTACGGGAATAGGGCCCTCATCTCCTCCTGTACTGTTTGTCAAATGTTGTTCAATGTATTGTAACCCTGTCTATACTGTGCTTATTGTACAGCGCTGCGGAATATGCTGGCGCTTTATAAATAAAGAATAATAATAATGGGTTCTCGATAGGGTTGCCAAATGGTTTCTCGATAGGATTAGCAGGTGGGTTCTCAGCGAAGTATCAGATGAGGATCAGAAGGGGAGCCAGATAGGTATTTAGTAGGATCAGGAAGATTTACAGGACACAGGTTAGCTTAGTTGCACAGTTCAGACTCCAATGAGGAAGCTTGGAATGAAGGGCATAGCTTCCTCATATGCAGGTCTCATCAACCTCAGATCAGAAGAACCTGAGGTCTCTTGAGGTGCATGCAGGTTACAGGCAAGTCCACAGGAACCTGCTTTAAACAAGCGTGCAGGGTTTAAAGGGGCTGCCAGAGGTTAAAACATGTAGTTACTGACAGTATGTGTGTATATATGTGTGTGATTTATAGAGTATGTTTGTATATATCTATGTGTGTGTATATGTGTATGTTTGTATATGTGTATATATATGCTTTTATATGTATGTGTATGTTTTGTAGGTGTGTATGTATATATGTATGTATGTGTGTATATGTGTGTATGTGCATATGTGTTTGTATATGTGTATATATGTCAGGGCTTGACAAATTTGCTCTGAATCTAGGAGCCAGCTACAAAAGTTAGGAGCCAGTTTTTGCTTCAGACCAAGCTTTACTTTCAGCTACTAAAGATACACAATACCATTTTTAGACCGAGTACGAGTGCCAATATTATTTTTGCTGGGTACTCACTGATACTTTTATTTAATGTCATGCAACGCTTTTCAATAAAGTTTTTGCTGAAAGCCTGTCCAATTTATGACGGTATTGACATGTATGGCCAGACACCCTATTTACCCACTGCACACACACACACCACACATGCATGTATACCCCTGCACACCAGACCATCCATACATACATACCCCTGCACACCAGACCATTCATCATACATACCCCTGCACACCACACCATACATACATACCCCTGCACACCACACCAGACCAACCATACATACCCCTGCATACCACACCCTACCATCCATCCATACATACCCCTGCACACCACACCATCCATACCCCTGCACACCACACCATCCATCCATACATACCCCTGCACACCAGAAAATCCATACATCCATACCCCTGCACACCAGACCATACATACATACATACCCAACCCAAGCACACCAGACCATACATACATACCCAGGCACACCAGACCATACATACATGTAGATCACTGTATTGTACTGTATATAACATGCATGTTATACAGTGCCTGTGTAGTTCTTCCTCCTTCCCTCACTCTTCGCTGTGGCTGCCTCTCCCTCGCATTCCCCTTGTATCTTGGGATGTAACTTTCAAAGTGCCTTTTTTTATCAGTCCAGGCTGTTATTCAGTGTCTGGCCGGCTGGCCTTTCAAATTCCTGCCCCCCCCCCGACTCCAGACGCACTTTTGACACCGAACATAGCTGCTCCATCTAAGGGCTGCGTGCTGCCATGTCGGGGCGGACCAGGAGCTTTCTCCTGCACAGTCCGTCACACTGGAAGTTTGATACAATGTTTCAAACTCCCGGCAGACGCGCTGGACAAACTCTGCATGAAATGCAAGTCTAATTGCATAGTGCGATCCTCACAGCATGCGGTCAGCCGGGGGACAGAGCCTTAAGGCTGGGTTCACACCTGGGCGTTTTAACGCGCGTTCGTGCGCGCTTTAAAACGCAGGAACGGGGAAATCCCATGCTTTGCTATGGGACCCATTCAGACCTAAGCGTTTTACAGCGCGCAGGAACGCGCGTTAAAACGGCCAACGCAAAAAGAAGTTCGAGAGCTTCTTTTCGGGCATACAGCAGCGCGTTCGCGCGTTTTTTGTATGAGTGAAGGCGCGTAAAAAAAACGCGCGCATTGCGCAACGCAGCGCTACGCCCAGGTGTGAACCCAGCCTAACAGCATCCTCTTCCACATTGTTGCCGGGGGACTGGGTGTCCGGCTAAATTAATTGCCCAATCCTGCTGTATGCAAACCAGGACATTTGTAGTCGCCATGGCGACCTAGCGACCGGGGTTTGTCGAGCCCTGATATATGTGTATGTATATGTGTGTCTATATATGTGTATATAGATTATTGCTTCTACCAACTGTCAATAAAGCTGATTCTCTATTTTATTCTGGTTCCGTGTCTTCTTGTTCAGACAATACAGATCTTCACGGGGATGTTCAGTCCGTACGGGCCCTTCTGTCCCTTTTGCTGCCTCATGGTCTCTGCTAAATCATGAATTCTGCAGCTTCTCAATAAACAAATACTGAACCCGGCAACCCCTCACTGAATGAATACTGAACCCGGCAACCCCTCACTGAATGAATACTGAACCCGGCAACCCCTCACTGAATGAATACTGAACCCGGCAACCCCTCACTGAATAAATACTGAACCCGGCAACCCCTCACTGAATGAATACTGAACCCGGCAACCCCTCACTGAATGAATACTGAACCCGGCAACCCCTCACTGAATGAATACTGAACCCGGCAACTCCTCACTGAATGAATACTGAACCGGCAACTCCTCACTGAATGAATACTGAACCCAGCAGCCCCTCACCGAATGAATACTGAACCTGGCAACCCCTCACTGAGTGAATACTGAACTTGGTAACTCCTCACTGAATGAATACGGAACCCAGCAGCTCCTCACTCAAGGAATACTGAACCCAGCAGCCCCTCACTGAATGAATACTGAACCTGGCAACCCCTCACTGAGTGAATACTGAACCCAGCAGCCCCTCACTCAATGAATACTGAACCCAGCAGCCCCTCACTCAATGAATACTGAACCCAGCAGCCCCTCACTCAATGAATACTGAACCTGGCATCCCCTCACTGAGTGAATACTGAACCCGGCAGCCCCTCACTGAATGAATACTGAACCCAGCAGATCCTCACTCAATGAATACTGAACCCGGCAGCCACTCACTCAATGAATACTGAACCTGGCATCCCCTCACTGAGTGAATACTGAACCTGGCATCCCCTCACTGAGTGAATACTGAACCCGGCAGCCCCTCACTGAGTGAATACTGAACCCGGCAGCCCCTCACTGAATGAATACTGAACCCAGCAGATCCTCACTCAATGAATACTGAACCCAGCAGCCCCTCACTCAATGAATACTGAACCCGGCAGCCCCTCACTCAATGAATACTGAACCCGGCAACCCCTCACTGAATACTGAACCCGGCAGGGCCTCACTCAATGAATACTGAACCCAGCAGGGCCTCACTCAATGAATACTGAACCCAGCAGATCCTCACTCAATGAATACTGAACCCAGCAGCCCCTCACTCAATGAATACTGAACCCGGCAACCCCTCACTGAGTGAATACTGAACCCGGCAGCCCCTCACTGAATGAATACTGAACCCAGCAGATCCTCACTCAATGAATACTGAACCCAGCAGATCCTCACTCAATGAATACTGAACCCAGCAGATCCTCACTCAATGAATACTGAACCCAGCAGATCCTCACTCAATGAATACTGAACCCGGCAGCCCCTCACCCAATGATTACTGAACCCGACAGCCCCTCGCTGAATGAATACTGAACCCAGCAGATCCTCACTCAATGATTAATGAACCTGGCAGCTCATCACTCAATGAGTACTGAACCCAGCAAGGACTGTATCTCCCATCATGCACAGCACACACAGGAGGCCTGTGATTGGCAGGTCCTTCTCGTTGTCTAAAATGGAACGTGGCGGGAGGGTGCTGGCAGCTCTGGCCTGTTTATTAATGACCCCCCCAGTATTGGGAGATTCGGAGGACCCCCTCCCCCACAGTTAGTGCTATATTAGCAGCAGTCGGATTTAGTGCATGGACATGCAGCTCAGAATGTCCAAAGACTCCAAGACCCTCAGCATTACCACTGTGTGTTCTGATGTCTGATCTCAGGCCTCGCTGTGTGTCACGGATAAGGCTTCACTATTTAGTGAATAGTCCCCTTTGCGTGGCTGTAATGTGCATGAAGCTGAAAAAACAAGTCTGCAGGGGACACTACCGGCAATGAAGGGTTAACAGTGGACTTCATTGGTAAATCCCATTTCTGCCCCATTTCCCCCCAGAACAGGCCGGATTCAGGTCCCCCTCACATGCCGGTATAATGACCCTGCTATGTATGCAACGACACAGCTGGTGGGTTAGCAGTGATCAGCATGAAGCCCCCAGCCCTCTCCATCGCTGCATTTATCCGCGCAACGCACGACACGGGCCCCTGGTAACAAATTATAGCGACGTAAAGTGCATCTTACAGAGATCTCGAGTGCCGCAGCATAATCACTGAATTTCAATTATTGGCCTCAAATTACCGCAGTCAGTATCGCAGAGATTTGATATATCAGGTGTTACATTTAACCCTTCAAACAGCGAGGAGAAAGCCTTTTATATTATGTGTGTCCACATGATATGACTGTGTAATACATGCACCGATATCCCTGTATAATATACTGTGTATTACATGTACCGATATCCCTGTATAATATACTGTGTATTACATGCACCGATATCCCTGTATAATATACTGTGTATTACATGCACCGATATCCCTGTATAATATACTGTGTATTACATCCACTGATATCCCTGTATAATATACTGTGTATTACATGCACCGATATCCCTGTATAATATACTGTGTATTACATGCACCGATATCCCTGTATAATATACTGTGTATTACATGCACTGATATCCCTGTATAATATACTGTGTATTACATGCACCGATATCCCTGTATAATATACTGTGTATTACATGCACCGATATCCCTGTATAATATACTGTGTATTACATGCACCGATATCCCTGTATAATATACTGTGTATTACATGCACCGATATCCCTGTATAATATTCTGTGTATTACATGTACCGATATCCCTGTATAATATACTGTGTATTACATGCACCGATATCCCTGTATAATATACTGTGTATTACATGCACCGATATCCCTGTATAATATACTGTGTATTACATGCACTGATATCCCTGTATAATATACTGTGTATTACATGCACCGATATCCCTGTATAATATACTGTGTATTACATGCACCGATATCCCTGTATAATATACTGTGTATTACATGCACCGATATCCCTGTATAATATACTGTGTATTACATGCACCGATATCCCTGTATAATATACTGTGTATTACACGCACCGATATCCCTGTATAATATACTGTGTATTACATGCACCGATATCCCTGTATAATATACTGTTTAATACATGCACTGATATCCCTGTATAATATTCTGTGTATTACATGTACCGATATCCCTGTATAATATACTGTTTAATACATGCACCGATATCCCTGTATAATATTCTGTGTATTACATGCACCGATATCCCTGTATAATATACTGTGTATTACATGCACCGATATCCCTGTATAATATACTGTGTATTACACGCACCGATATCCCTGTATAATATACTGTGTATTACATGCACCGATATCCCTGTATAATATACTGTTTAATACATGCACCGATATCCCTGTATAATATACTGTGTATTACATGCACCGATATCCCTGTATAATATACTGTGTATTACATGCACCGATATCCCTGTATAATATACTGTGTATTACGCACCGATATCCCTGTATAATATACTGTGTATTACATGCACCGATATCCCTGTATAATATACTGTGTATTACATGCACCGATATCCCTGTATAATATTCTGTGTATTACATGTACCGATATCCCTGTATAATATACTGTGTATTACATGCACCGATATCCCTGTATAATATACTGTGTATTACATGCACCGATATCCCTGTATAATATACTGTGTATTACATGCACCGATATCCCTGTATAATATACTGTGTATTACATGCACCGATATCCCTGTATAATATACTGTTTATTACATGCACCGATATCCCTGTATAATATACTGTGTATTATATGCAACGATATCCCTGTATAATATTCTGTGTATACATGCACCGATATCCCTGTATAATATACTGTGTGTTATATGCACCGATATCCCTGTATAATATACTGTGTATTATATGCACCGATATCCCTGTATAATATACTGTGTATTATATGCACCGATATCCCTGTATAATATACTGTGTATTAATGCACCGATATCCCTGTATAATATACTGTGTGTTACATGCACCGATATCCCTGTATAATATACTGTGTATTACATGCACCGATATCCCTGTATAATATACTGTGTATTATATGCACCGATATCCCTGTATAATATACTGTGTATTACATGCACCGATATCCCTGTATAATATACTGTGTGTTACATGCACCGATATCCCTGTATAATATACTGTGTATTACATGCACCGATATCCCTGTATAATATACTGTGTATTACATGCACCGATATCCCTGTATAATATACTGTGTATTACACGCACCGATATCCCTGTATAATATACTGTGTATTACATGCACCGATATCCCTGTATAATATACTGTGTATTATATGCAACGATATCCCTGTATAATATTCTGTGTATTACATGCACCGATATCCCTGTATAATATACTGTGTGTTATATGCACCGATATCCCTGTATAATATACTGTGTATTATATGCACCGATATCCCTGTATAATATACTGTGTATTATATGCACCGATATCCCTGTATAATATACTGTGTGTTACATGCACCGATATCCCTGTATAATATACTCTGTGTTACATGCACCGATATCCCTGTATAATATACTGTGTATTACATGCACCGATATCCCTGTAATAATATACTGTGTATTACACCACCCGATATCCCTGTATAATATACTGTGTATTACATGCACCGATATCCCTGTATAATATTCTGTGTATTATATGCACCGATATCCCTGTATAATATTCTGTGTATTATATGCACCGATATCCCTGTATAATATACTGTGTATTACATCCACTGATATCCAGGGCCGGATTAAGCCCTCTCTGGGCCTGGAGCTGAATATTTTGGTGGCTTTTTTTTTCTTAAATATAGTGAAATTAAAGCATATTTTAGGTTATTTGATAGTGCGGATACGGCTATATCGAACCAGACGGATACGGCTATATCGAACCAGATGGATACGGCTATATCTAACCAGACGGATACGGCTATATCGAACCAGACGGATACGGCTATATCGAACCAGACGGATACGGCTATATCGAACCAGATGGATACGGCTATATCTAACCAGACGGATACGGCTATATCTAACCAGACGGATACGGCTATATCTAACCAGACGGATACGGCTATATCGAACCAGACGGATACGGCTATATCGAACCAGACGGATACGGCTATATCTACTAACCAGATGGATACGGCTATATCTAACCAGACGGATACGGCTATATCTAACCAGACGGATACGGCTATATCTAACCAGATGGATACGGCTATATCGAACCAGATGGATACGGCTATATCGAACCAGACGGATACGGCTATATCGAACCAGATGCATACGGCTATATCTAACCAGATGGATACGGCTATATCGAACCAGACGGATACGGCTATATCTAACCAGATGGATACGGCTATATCTAACCAGACGGATACGGCTATATCTAACCAGACGGATACGGCTATATCTAACCAGATGGATACGGCTATATCGAACCAGATGGATACGGCTATATCGAACCAGACGGATACGGCTATATCGAACCAGATGCATACGGCTATATCTACCAGATGGATACGGCTAATCGAACCAGACGGATACGGCTATATCTAACCAGACGGATACGGCTATATCTAACCAGATGGATACGGCTATATCGAACCAGACGGATACGGCTATATCGAACCAGATGCATACGGCTATATCTAACCAGATGGATACGGCTATATCGAACCAGACGGATACGGCTATATCTAACCAGATGGATACGGCTATATCTAACCAGATGGATACGGCTATATCGAACCAGACGGATACGGCTATATCGAACCAGATGGATACGGCTATATCTAACCAGATGGATACGGCTATATCGAACCAGGCAGTTACTGTGTGAGGAAATTTCCATTCAGATTTCAATGTGTAAAATATTTTTTTTTAAATTTAATCATCCAAACCTTTGTGGTTATATATTTGTTAGAATATTAATTCTTATATATTCTATAAGGAATGAAATTAGAACCTGTTACTGCATTTTTCTGAGAAAATATACAATTTTAACCAAAATATTTAAAATATATATTACTAGCTTTTGCCCGCGGCTTCGCTTGCGTGGATTTTAAGATTTGATAAAATAGATTTTTAAAAGAGACTTGAGGTTTTTTTGGTAGAACCCCCTCCCCCCCCCCCACTTGGGAATTTTGGAAAATTGTAAAACACATGCAGGGTTTTCCAAAGAGATTCGAAAAGTCACGGCACGTTCGGTGACTTTTCGTTCTCTTCAATTCGGTTCCTTTTGCCGATCCCATTTCGGTGACCCTGCGGTGTATTCAGCAACCACCACAGGGTCCCCGAATTGCAGGGAAAAGCTGCCGCAAACCTGACGAAAACTAACCGCAAAACCCACCGAATGCACGCAGAAAACCCGCAAAAACATCTGGATTAACCCGTCGAAGACGCCGGAAAAACCCGAGCAGGAGCCAATCACACGCAGCGAAGCCGCCAGAAAAAGCCGAGAAAAAGCCGAGACAGCAGACAGAGGGAGGTGAATAAATTAGCAAAACCATTTGTATGAATGTGTGAAAGTGAAAAGCTGTTTGCAAAGAAACTACTGAGCGAAAATGTCTGAAATTTACACAGGAGATCCAGGGAATGATAATAAAGAGGGCTGTTACAGAAAAAATAAGTAAACTTAAAAAAAAAAAAAAAAAATTGGACTTTAAAAAAAAAAAAAAAAATTAAGAAAAATGCTTAAAATATCCTAAAAAATCTATAAATAAAGAGACTCTTTACGGCAGAATTTTATAATGAACGGTTTATTAGATATTGAATTAAAACAGGAATATTTTTAACATTGAAGCCTATGGGATTCTCCTGAATTAACCTGCCGAATTAAACCACCGAATGGCAGGGCATTAGGGGAACCTTTCACTGCTGGTTTGTGTTCTCTGAATAGACGAAGCATTGCTTCTCTATGGGGATTTCACTGCTCTCGAACAGGCACCGAACAGGCACCGTATGTGCAGGCAATTTGTCAGGATTTGGTGAATTGCCTGCTCTCTGGATAGCCGAATGGCCAGGAATGGTAACCGAACGCTGATTTTCAGCGTTCGGTTACCTTTCTCAAGCAATTCGGATCTCTTTGGATAACCCTCTTGTTTTTTTATTTTTCAATAAGAATGTAAATACCAAATTTCACACCTGTAACATCTTTGGTTTTTGAAATATAAGTATACTGATAAAAGTTTTCACATCCCTTTCCCCACCCCCCTTAACTGGATTTTCGGAAAATGGTAAAACATGGGTTTTTTTAGCACGAAGATTGTAAATATTGAATTTCACACCTGTAACATCATTGGTTTTTGAAATATAGGTATAGTGATAAAGTTATTCATCCCCCTTTCCCCCCCACTGGATTTTTGGAAAATGGTAAAATATGTGTTGTTTTATTTTCAAGACGAATCTAAATACCAATTTTCACATCTGTAACATCTTCTGTTTTTGAGATATAGGTATCCTGTTGAAAAGTATTCACCCCCCCTTTTTTTTCACCCACCACGTGGGATTCTTGGAAAATGATAAAACATGTGTTTTTTTATTTTTTAAGAAGATTGTAAGTGCCAGATTTCACACCTGTAACATCTTTGGTTTTTGGAAATATAGGTATACTAATAAAAGTATTCAACCCCCCTTTTCCCCCCTCCCACTGGATTTTTAGAAAATGGTAAAATAGGTGTTTTTTTGTTTCTCAAGACAAATCTAAATACCAATTTTCACGTCTTTAACATCTTCTGTTTTTGAGATGTAGGTATCCTGTTTAAAAGTATTCACCCCCTTTTTTTTTACCCCCCCCCCCACTTGGATTTTTGGAAAATGGTAAAACACGTGTTTCTTTATTTTCATGAAGATTGTAATTACCAAACTTCACACTTGTAACATCTTGGTTTTTGAAATATAGATATACTGATAAAAGTATTCAGATCCCTTTCCCTCGACCCCCCTCCCGGCTAGCTGGGTAACGCAGGCGGCTCGAACCGCCGAGGTTAGCATAGGGCGATATCTCTTGCATGAGAAATTTTCTCCTTATTACAACCGTCTGCCCATCGCTATACCTATACCCACTCCTACTCTATTTTCCAACCATTGGAGCTATCCTTCATAAAGAACCTATTATAACTGGTTATAATCACTAATACATATAGGGCATCCAGCAATTTCCTAAAAGCAAAAACCGATCTATATTCTGCTGAATAGATACCCATTTAGGAATTGCTTCAACAACAATTTCCTATAAATGAAACCCAAGTCATATACGCACCCGTCTGCACATGCTCCTCCCATACTTCATTATGTGTGTTAGGTTACGAATTTTGTTGTATTAACTATTAAAAGTTACGTTTTAACGGTACACCTATTACCGAATAATTGGTCCATATACCAATATCCATTTTTTCGCTTTATTAACGAGTTTGTCTCGGGGTTACGTCCCCTCCTCTGGTAATAGTACCCTGCGGTACTTTGTGTACCAACTTCCTCTCTTCCCTCCTCGAGATTATACACCTGGCTGTTTGGAGTCCCACTCCGTTTCTTATCAGTCAGTCAGTCAGGACTTTCGCATTTATAAATATAGTTGTATATAACCCCCCATTTGCCCCCCCCCCATGGAATTTTCAGAAAATGGTAAAATACGTGTTTTTTTATTTTTCAAGACGAATCTAAATACCGATTTTCACGTCTGTAACGGTTTCAGCTGGGCGTTGATGAGTCAGTCAGTCAGTCAGGACTTTCGCGTTTATATATATGGATTTCTCTTGTGTTTTGGAGGATGGTGTTTTATGAATAATACTAGGTGGAAAGCGTGCCCAGAGGACAGTCTATTGTTTTTGTCGCCAGCTCAGAATTCATGTCCACATAGTTTTTTTTCAATGTCCTATCCAAGAGTATCTCTCTATATAAATGCGTTTGTAACGCGTCCATCGCCATCCCATCCGCAACAGGAGGGCCAACTGAGCAGCTGTGATGGGCGGCGCAGCTGACAGCGCATTACAAAGGCATTTATATATTAGAGCAGGTTCCTCTTCCCTCTTAGCATGGCATGTCAGGCTGGTATTTAGGCACACTGGTATAATAAGACACCGGTATTATGCATGGCAGACTGGTAATATGGCTGGTAGACTGGTATTATGCATGGCAGACTGGCATTATGGCTGGCAGACTGGTATTGTGCATGGCAGACTGGTAATATGGCTGGCGAACTGGTAATATGACTGGCAGACTGGTATTATTCATGGCAGACTGGTATTAAGGCTGGCAGACTGGTATTGTGCATGGTAGACTGGTAATATGGCTGGCAGACTGGTTTTGTGCATGGGAGACTGGTAATATGACTGGCAGACTGGTATTATTCATGGCAGACTGGTATTAAGGCTGGCAGACTGGTATTATGCATGGCAGACTGGTTTTGTGCATGGGAGACTGATATTGTGCATGACAGACTGGTATTATGCATGGCAGACTGGTATTAAGGCTGGCAGACTGGTATTGTGCATGGTAGACTGGTAATATGGCTGGCAGACTGGTATTATGCATGGCAGACTGGTATTAAGGCTGGCAGACTGGTATTGTGCATGGTAGACTGGTAATATGGCTGGCAGACTGGTATTGTGCATGGCAGACTGGTATTGTGCATAGGCAGACTGGTAATATGGCTGGCAGACTGGTATTGTGCATGGCAGACTGGTATTGTGCATGGCAGACTGGTATTAAGGCTGGTAGATTGGTAATATGGCTGGCAGACTGGGCACGGAGGAGATGGAGGCTGGGCATGGAGGAGATGGAGAGCGGGCACGGAGGAGATGGAGAGCGGACACGGAGGAGATGGAGGCCGGGCACGGAGGAGATACACAAAACAAACCCAACCCATTGGAGAGGCACTGTGCTGTGCGCCTCTCCAATGGATCGGATTTGATTTGTCCCTCGCGCACGCCGGCTGTGCGCGTGCCGCGGCTGTTGGATGCGCGCGCAACCAACCGCCCCAGGTTGCGCGCGCATGCGCAGTCCGTTTTTTGGGTGATGGACACGCCGGAACTCATTGTTTTATGGTATAGATGACTACCAGGGTTATTCAAAGAGATCCGAATGGCTGCCGAAAGGGAACCGAACACTGAAATTCAGGGTACGGTTACCTTTCTTGGCCATTCGGCTATTCAGAGAGCAGGCAATTCGCCAAATGTTGGCGAATTGCCTGCACATACAGTGCCTGTTCGAGGGCAGTGAAATCCCCATAGAGAAGCAATGCTTCGTCTATTCAGAGAACACAAACCAGCAGTGAAAGGTTGCCGAAATGCCCTGCCATTCGGTGGTTTCATTCGACAGGTTTATTCAGGAGAATCCCATAGACTTCAATGTTAAAAATATTCCCCTTTTAATTCAATATCTAATAAACCGTTGATTATAATATTCTGCAGTAAAGAGTCTCTTTATTTATAGATTTTTTAGGATATTTTAAGCATTTTTCTGGATTTTTTTTGCAAAAAATCTTTTTCTTTTTCCTGTAACAGCCCTTTTTATTATCATTCAATAGATTTTATATGTAAATTTCAGACATTTTCACTCAGTAGTTTCTTTGCAAACAGCGTTTCACTTTTCAAACATTCAAGCGTAGCGTTTTGTTTTTTCCACTCCATTCATCTGCGGTGTCGGGTTTTTCCGGCAGCTGCGCTGCGTGTTATCGGCTCCTGCTCGGGTTTCTCCGGCGTGTTCGGCAGGGTTAATCCAGATGTTTTTGCGGGTTTCGGTATGCGTTCCCCCAGGTTTTGCAGTGAGTTTTCGGCGGGTTTGCGGCGACCTTTCCCTGCATTACGGCGGCCCTGTGGTGCTTGCTGAATATGTGTGACTGAAATGGGTTCGCCAAACCAAGCTGAATTGAAGAGAACGAAAAGTCACCGAATGTGCAGTGACTTTTCGATTCTCTTTGAATTACCCTGTAAGTATAAAATACTGAACTTGCTCCCTGCGTGGGAAATGAGAAGGTGAGTAACGGCAGTGGTATTGCTCATCTTATACGTGACAAATGAACAATGCCATCGCTTTGGAACTAAAAATATATAAATAAAAACAGCTTTTTAGTGTTTTTTTTAGATTTTACATGGTCACATTTAGACTCTGTCCTGTCCAATGACGCCTCACTTGACCTTGTGAGGTGTAAAGATTAGTGACACAGGGTTCCAAGTCGTCCCCCCAGTGCTTTTCACTGCAGTGCGGCATTTAGGTTTTTGATGTAACAATTTGTAATAATGGATTGTGCCATCACCTCCACACTTGTTGGTGACATGAGAAATTAGATGGTGAGTTAGTGCAGCATCATTTTTCACTTTAAAATAGTAAATTGAAAAATATTGCCTTGTTAAAAAGAAAATAAATATTATTTTATTTTTATTGTTACGTAAAACCTGGTCGTGTTTGGTATCATTCGAAAGGTCATGCTCTGGATACCTCACAAGACCCTGTAGCTTATATGGAGCGGGAGATACAGGGGTCCAAATGCCAATCAATGCAGACATAGTTATCCTTTCTCTGGGCCTATTCTGGGACATGGGTCTGGAGCTGCTGCTCCATCAGCCCCTATGTTAATCAGCCCTGCTGATATCCCTGTATAATATATTGTGTATTAACACACTGATATCCCCATATAATATACTGTATATTACATGCACCAATATCCCTGTATAATATACTGTGTATTACATGCACAATATCCCGTATAATATACTGTATATTACATGCACCGATATCCCTGTATAATATTTGTATTGGTCAGGCCCCATAATCAATATTAGTTAGTGGCCTTTTCTGTGCAAAATGTTTGAGTAATCTGTGATAATGCAAAAATTCTATTGTCTGGTCCATGTGTATCTGTTATCTGTTAAAAGGATTAGCCTTCCCGCCTACCCTTGTCTCTGTAATGTGTTTGTCTGTTTATATTTGAATAGTTTGTAAAGTACAATAGTTTGTAATAAATGTTCGCATATCCCAGTATCCCCATGTAATAAATGTTCATATATCCCCATATCCTCATGTAATAAATGTTCGTATATCCTCATGTAATAAATGTTCGTATATCCTTGTATCCTCATGTAATAAATGTTCGTATATCCCAGTATCCCCGTGTAATAAATGTTCGTATACTTCCAGTATCCCTGTGTAATAAATGTTCGTATATCCTAGTATCCTCATGTAATAAATGTTCGTATATCACAGTATCCCCATGTAATAAATGTTTGTATATCACAGTATCCCCATGTAATAAATGTTCGTATATCACAGTATCCCCATGTAATAAATGTTTGTATATCCCAGTATCCCCATGTAATAAATGTTTGTATATCCCAGTATCCCCATGTAATAAATGTTTGTATATCCCAGTATCCCCATTGTAATAAATGTATTGTACAGTATCCCAATATCGGCATGTAATAAATGTTTGTATATCCCCATATCCCCCATGTAAATTAAATGTTGCTAATATCCCAGTATCCCCATGTAATAAATGTTTGTAATATCCCAGTATTATTCCCATGTAATAAATGTTTGTATATCCCAGTATCCCCATGTAATAATCATGTTTGTATTATCCCAGTATCCCCATGTAATAAATGTTTGTATATCCCAGTATCCCCATGTAATAAATGTTGTAGTATCCAAACAAGTATCGGCGTGTAATAAATGTTTGTATATCCCAGTATCCCCATGTAATAAATGTTTGTATATCCCAGTATCCCCATGTAATAAATGTTTGTATATCCCAGTATCGGAGTGTAATAAATGTTTGTATATCCCAGTATCCCCATGTAATAAATGTTCGTATATCCCAGTATCCCCATGTAATAAATGTTTGTATATCCCAGTATCGGCGTGTAATAAATGTTTGTATATCCCAGTATCGGCGTGTAATAAATGTTTGTATATCCCAGTATCCCCATGTAATAAATGTTCGTATATCCCAGTATCCCCATGTAATAAATGTTTGTATATCCCAGTATCCCCATGTAATAAATGTTTGTATATCCCAGTATCGGCGTGATATTGAGTGCCATATCCGGAAGCTGTACGTGATTGAAGAAGCTGCCTGTGCCGGGGCTTTGCCGCTCGGCTAATGAATATTCAGCTCAGAGCTCAGGAAGAGCCGCAGCATCTTATTCCCATTTTATCATGAAAAGACAGGGCTTTTATTTTGTTTTTATCGTCACGGTAATGCTGGCCGTGGGGAAGGGGAGCAGCGCACACCTCCCTGAATTTGCATGGAAGGACTTTGGTGTTGGAGCAGAAGGAAGCCGTCTCCTCCGCCAGCTCCCGCTCTGCAGCCTCTGAATACAAATTGCAGCAGGCAGGAGTTGGGGCGCCCCTCATTAGGCGGGATTGGCTGTATTGGGGGGGCTGTGAGGATGAGCAGCGCAGTGTCCCTGCGTCGCCTCCTTCAGGGGGTGTTATTAATCCAATAATTAAACATTTATTGGTGCCAGCACCTGCTTGCTGCCTTTTCTGCGGTCCTCCCCGGGGAGTAGGAGGGAGGGATGGAGGACTGAATGGGAAAAGAGCATCAATTGAGAGACAAGACGTCTCAGAGCTGAGCTGTCTCCGAGCTGCCTGGACCATCTGAAGTTATTCGCGGAGCCCCTGCCTCGCTGCCAGATGCCTCAACATCCCCTGATCAGGCTGAATCAGGGGGTGCAATGCCAGGCGTACACACCCCTCAGCGCTAACCTGCACACCACTTCCACAACACGGGCATTTTCTGGATCCGGGGGAAGGACTGGCTCCTCCACTTCATCCCTTCATTGAGAGGTGTCCTTTCATACAGAGATACTCCAAAAATTGGGGACCCCTGCAGCTTATCCTCATTAAAGGGGTGCTCCTATCAGACAATAAACCTGGGGTGACTAGACAATTTCCAGAAAGGGGGTGACTGCACATCCCCAGTCTCCTCAAAAGGGAGAACGCAACCTGAAACCTCCAGAAAGGGGGAGACCAGCACCTGAAACCTCCAGAAAGGGGGAGACCAGCACCTGAAACCTCCAGAAAGGGGGAGACCTCAAACTGAAGTCTCCAGAAAAGGGGGAAGCCCTGGTCTTGACGATTCCAGAAAAGGTGGAGACCTGAACCTGAAGGGTCCAGAAAAGGGGGAGAGCTAGACTTGAAAGCTTCTGGAAGCGGGAGACCTGGATCTGAAGCTTCCAAAAAAGGGGAGACCTGTACTTGAAGCCTCCAGAAAAACGGGGAGACCTGAACCTGAAGCCTCCACAAAAAGGGGGCGACTGATCCTCCACATTTTACAGAAAGGTGTTTTTTTTACTAACTACCGTTTCCAGAAAAGGGGGTGACTGCACATCCCCAGTCTCCTCAAAAGGGAGAACGCAACCTGAAACCTCCAGAAAGGGGGAGACCAGCACCTGAAACCTCCAGAAAGGGGGAGACCAGCACCTGAAACCTCCAGAAAGGGGGAGACCTCAAACTGAAGTCTCCAGAAAAGGGGGAAGCCCTGGTCTTGACGATTCAGAAAAGGTGGAGACCTGAACCTGAAGGGTCCAGAAAAGGGGGAGAGCTAGACTTGAAAGCTTCTGGAAGCGGGAGACCTGGATCTGAAGCTTCCAAAAAAGGGGAGACCTGTACTTGAAGCCTCCAGAAAAACGGGGAGACCTGAACCTGAAGCCTCCACAAAAAGGGGGCGACTGATCCTCCACATTTTACAGAAAGGTGTTTTTTTTACTAACTACCGTTTCCAGAAAAGGGGGTGATCTTTCTTCTCAAGGGTCCTGAATTGGGAGCTCCCCGTAGCCTTATTATATGGAACAGGGTGACCGTATCCATCATTTTAAGGAAAAGCTGCGTTCCTGATCATCACATATAAAAGGGGTCGACCTAGCTTCCAGTAGCCACGAAAGGGGGGCCCTCTGATTTCAATAAAAGGGGAGCACAAACCCCCTCGCCAAGGCCATGATGTTGCGATACCTGTTGAAGACCTTGCTGCAGATGAACCTCTTTGCGGACTCTATCCCGGGGCAAAACCCCAATTCTTCCGACTTGTTCCTGCACTTTAATTCCTCTTTCTCGACTTTCAACGAGACTTTCCTGGATTTCAGGAACATGTCAGAATTTAACGGTAAGAAATCTCTTTATCCTGAATTGTCTCTGCAGCCGGGTGCTCGCCAGGTGAGCTTGCACTCACTGAGCGACCCCAGGCTCTGCACACCGTAATGCTCTATTTAATGCCGTTATATGCCATATCCTGTGACTTGCGGAGTGAAATTTTGCTGGGCTCCACAGATTGGCTTCTTCCTCGCAGTGGGTTTTAAACGCTGTGTTTAGTGAATAAGCCCTGGCAGGATTTGAGTCCCAGTCTGCAGAACAGGCAGAGACTCTGCAAACACCTTCAAAGCAGAAAACGGCATGTAGGATGAAAGAAATGTGCAGATTTTGCAATTTCTTTTTTAATTTGCAGTTTAGTGAATCGGCCCTATATCTGGTGTAATGAATGATTGTAACCTGTTGTGATCCGCTGGATCTCAGAATATTCATGGGCTGGAATCTCCTGTATGTTTTCCTCTGTGATATCTTCATTTGCTGATTTACTGGAGGAAAACGAGGAGTTTCACCCAAACCCATGAAGTGAAACATGTGACTGAGTGTGGCGCGCCAGGATCCTGCTGCAGCTCTCACTGTGGGCTTATTCACTAAACAGTGAATTGAAAAGCTTACTTTATGATTCTGAGCAAAGGAACCAATTTGGGAAAGTTCCACAGCAAATTTTAGGCGCCGAGTGGTGTGAGTGGATCACCCTGCGGGCTCTCGCGGTCTGAGAGGATCACCCATCGACTCTCACAATGAGTGGATCACCCAGCGGGGTCCCATGATCTGGATCACCCGGCAGGGTCTAACAGTCTGAGTGGATCGCCCTGTGGACTCTCACAAGTGGATCCCTCCGTGACCTGTCCCAGTCTGAGTGGATCGCCCAGCAGGGTCCCGCGATCTAACTGGATCACCCGGCGGGGTCCCGTGATGTGGGTGTCGTTATAAAGACTGTGAATATGAGGGGTAACGCGGGGAGGAGGGGGTCTCAAGACATTCTGTCGCTCATCTTTAGGCACCTCACTAGCAATAAGTCTGCGCACCCTGGGTTCATGTTCCGCTACACGTTCCGTTGTAGGAATTTAGCCGGAATACACGGAATCTGTGATGAGTGGGAGGAGCCAAACCTCACCTCCATAATCTCTGCAATGCAGAGCGGCGCCCGGACGTCCGAGCCGGCGGCCAATAAGCACATTGTATTCACACGGACGTGGAACTGTCTGTTGTGGACCTGGTCCCTCCACGTGGAGGAAAATGTGATGGGGGAGTGTCCGAGGGAGGAGCTTGTGACACACACGTATCCTGTGATGACACGTGCAGCCGCTCCAAACATCAACATTAAACTCAGCCCTAAATTCACCTGAAATTACTCTGAGATACAGACTGACACACAGTGACCCGTACAACACGACACACAGTGACCCATACAACACAGTGACCCATACAACACAGTGACCCATACAACACGACACAGTGACCCATACAACACAGTGACCCATACAACACGACACACAGTGACCCATACAACACGACACACAGTGACCCATACAACACGACACACAGTGACCCATACAACACAGTGACCCATACAACACACAGTGACCCATACAACACAGTGACCCATACAACACAAGACACAGTGACCCATACACACAGTGACCCATACACACGACACAGTGACCCATACAACTCGACACAGTGACCCATACAACACGACACACAGTGACCCATACAACACAGTGACCCATACAACACGACACACAGTGACCCATACAACACGACACAGTGACCCATACAACACGACACAGTGACCCATACAACACAGTGACCCATACAACACGACACACAGTGACCCATACACACACAGTGACTCATACACACAGTGACCCATACAACACGACACACAGTGACCCATACAACACACAGTGACCCATAACAACACGACACACACAGTGACTCATACAACACGACACAGTGACCCATACAATACAACACACAGTGACCCATACAACACGACACAGTGACCCATACAACACGACACACAGTGACCCATACAACACGACACACAGTGACCCATACAACACACAGTGACCCATACAACACGACACAGTGACCCATACAACACGACACAGTGACCCATACAACACAGTGTCCCATACAACAACGACACACAGTGACCCATACAACACGACACACACAGTGACCCATACAACACGACACACAGTGACCCATACAACACACAGTGACCCATACAACACGACACACAGTGACCCATACAACACGACACAGTGACCCATACAAGACGACACGCAGTGACCCGTACAACACGACACACAGTGACCCATACAACACACAGTGACCCATACAACACAACACACAGTGACCCATACAACACACAGTGACCCATACAACACACAGTGACTCATACGACACACAGTGACCCATACAATGCAACACACAGTGACCCATTCAACACAGTGACCCAAACACACAGTGACCCATACAACAAAGACACACAGTGACCCATACAATACAACATGACACAGTGACCCATACAACACAAAACACAGTGACCCATGTGACACGCGGTGACCCGTCTGACACGGTGACCCATACAACACAACACGATACACAGTGACCCATACAATACAACACGCAGTGACCCATACGATACAGACTGATACACATTCACCTAAGTGATACAACACACAGTGACCCATACAATACAACACAGTGACCAAAAATGCAGTGACCCATACAATACAACATGCAGTGACCCATACAATACAACACAGTGACCAAAAATGCAGTGACCCATACAATACAACATGCAGTGACCCATACAATACAGACTGATACACATTGACCTAAATGATACAACACACTGGCCCCTATTACATTCCTCATGCATTTTCGCAAAACCCTTTGCGCTAAACGTCGTATTACAACGTTCGCGCAAACGATGCTCGTTATTGTTTAACGCGGATGGACCTGCACGAGCGTGATGAACTGTGCGCGTCCTATACTTAACATTGTGAGCGCAAATGCGTTCGTGCGCTGGTACGTGGATGGTATTACAATCAATGCGCATCTTTTTACGAACGACGTTTGCACGCATAATTTTATCGTCTTTTAAAAACTGGTGGTAACTGCATCGAAACGAAAAACACCAGCACGAAAAAAAAAATACAACACAGTATAGTTACACATTCTACACATACCCAAACAATAAAATTGTGAATTTGTGTGTGTTTTTATTATTGCTGCAGCATATATACACAGATTTACTTTGACAGGCGCAAAAACTTAAGTGAGTCAATTAAGGTTCTTAATTCTGATTGGCTGAATCCTGCGAAAAAAACAGTCCACACACAGATTTACGTGCGCTACGTTACTGCGCACGTATTACTCTTCGTTTTGCGCGTCGTTGTTACGAACGTTATTTTCGGGCGGATGAGAAAATGCGTTCGGATCAGAATACTCCGTTAAGTTTTGCGCGATAATGCCGGACGATGCGCGCAACAAAATTTGTGCTGCGCGAACAAAATTGCGCGAAGAATGTAATAGGGGCCACAGTGTCCCATACAATATGACTTGCAGTGACCCATACAATACGGACTGATACATATTGACCCAATGGGTGAGAATGTACCTGTGACAGACCACCTGGCACACCGACCGTGTGCCTCTGTCAAACACTAGCTTTCTCCAAGCTGGACCCCGAAATCCAGACTCTAGCAGCCACCCCAAGTTTCTCTACAATGACCAGGCAGGACCAGTGATGTTGAGCAGCAAAAAACAAAGACTGACTCTTTATTTGAAAAAGCACATAGGTAAAACCAGTTGAGAGACAACCCCCTCCCTTCCAGAATACATTACAGATTAGATCAGATAACGTCAGTACAGAACAATGGAATAGACCTGGCGGGGGGGGGAGGGGTTGAGGGAAGCAGGGAAAACAAAGAAATCTTCTTACTGCAAGTGAAAGTGTACAATATATAGACAGAGGACGGCTAATACAGAAATGTACACTATACAGAAAGACATTTAACATAAATACTGGGTTCCCTGGGCAATCCAGTTGGCAAACCCCAGGTTGCACCTTGGTCAAGTCAGTAGGCTAGCCCCCAGTCTCCTCCAACTGCCCCAGAGACAGCTGAGTCTGCCACATTTCTCCCCTCCCAACGGTAGACTAACCAGGTACCAGATCAAAAACTGGTCTGGACCTGTGAGTCTGCACCCAAGTCCCAAAAAGTTTGCTTCTTTCCATTGGCAATGTGGTTTGCTCCACACCCGCAGATGCCCTCACCCCCTCCTTATATTCCTACAGGAGCCACAAAGGGGTAACCGTGTTTGCAGCACGGCATGGAGACATGTCTCCAGTGCCAGGGAGTCTTGCTTAACTTTCTGGCCACTTGCCACAGGCCTCAAGCCCACCAACTCCCCAGTCCTTCCACTCACCATCCTGTGGGGTAGCGTGTTGGAGACAGAGCTCGGCTGCACTCTGTCCCATTGCCAGCGGTTCTCTCAAATCCGCTGACAGCTGTTCAGGCTCTTTAAGCTGGGGATCCAGGCTGACCGCTCTGCATCCTGGAAGCACAGTGTGGACAGCCGCAGTCTCGTCCACAACCATAAAGTCCATTTCTGGCCCAAACAAATCTATGCCTTCCAGTTCCATCAGCCATCCGTGTCCTGGAGCACACTGTGGGGCCTCTGGGTCAGCTGTCCCGTATCCCAGTAAATCGCTGGTGGGATCTCAGTCTCTCCCCCCATCACCAGGCAGTCCTTCTTCCGCAATGCCACAATGTCTCCAAGGCTCTCGCTGGTGGAAACTGCAGTCCCATCCACCGTTGCAACGCATATCTCCTCGGCATGTGGCCAAAGAACCCTGGCACCCTGCTCCGTTGCAGGCTCTTCAGAAACTTTACTTGCCCAGGCTGCCGCTTTGTCCGGTTCAGTTGGCCTGCTGTGCTGCAGCTGTAAGAGCTTTGCCTCCTCGGTAGCAGTAGAGGCACAAAGCATTGTCTGTAGCTGGGGTGTGGGGCCGACTGCCTCCTCTCCCTGGTGAACAGGAATAGCTGCAGGCCCTGGGTATAGGCTGGCGAAACTGGATCTCATCAGCTCATCCTCTGTGAATCCAGACTTTGCGGCCTCCATAACGGCTGGAGCAAACTGTTGGGCTTTCTTAAACAGTCTTTTGTAGTCCTGCTCTTGCTCCCATTCTTGGGTGACCAGCCAGTCCAAGTCACCTCTCAATCCAATCTCACTTGGGAACTCCATATCCCTGAGATCACAAATATCATCCCATCTCCACTCTGAAGCACTGCCGAAATGGGGGTCTCCCTGGAGAGCATCAAATACCAATCCCGGACCGCTGAAGTCATAGCCCTCTGTGGGATTGTTCCTCCCCTGCATTGGAAACATCTGGGCGATATACCAGTCCATCGCCCGATACCCGTCATCCAGTACCATCTCTGTCCAGATCAAGTCATCCAGCTCGAACAGCCATTCTTCCTGGGGCTGCTCTCCCGAGGATCTGTAACCGCAAGTCCCAATGTGCCTGGAATCTTTCCTCATAAGTAGGGATAACTTTGCCCAAGTAGATCTACTCAACTTGCAGAACCTCCCTCCAGAGCTTCTGCCGGGCAGAGTTTCTCTCCTCCAGCACACCCTGGGCAGAACCAGGCTCCTTGTGCTGCTTGGCGCTTCCATCCCTCTCTCCTCTGATGGTAGCCGGCTCTGGATCCTGTTGGTGGTTTGGACTGCACAATGGAAAAAGCAAACATGGGCTTAAACTGTGCATGCAGCATCAACCCATCCCTCTGACCAAGCACTCGCAGCATCAACCCATCCCTCTGACCAAGCGCTCGCAGCATCAACCCATCTCTCTGACCAAGCACTCGCAGCATCAACCCATCCCTCTGACCAAGCGCTCGCAGTATCAACCCATCCCTCTGACCAAGCACTCGCAGCTTCAACCTATCCCTCTGACCAAGCGCTCGCAGCATCAACCCATCCCTCTGACCAAGCGCTCGCAGTATCAACCATCCCTCTGACCAAGCGCTCGCAGTATCAACCCATCCCTCTGACCAAGCGCTCGCAGTATCAACCCATCCCTCTGACCAAGCACTCGCAGCATCAACCCATCCCTCTGACCAAGCGCTCGCAGCATCAACCCATCCCTCTGACCAAGCACTCGCATCAACCCATCCCTCTGACCAAGCGCTAGCAGCATCAACCCATCCCTCTGACCAAGCACTTGCAGCATCAACCCATCCCTCTGACCAAGCATTCGCAGCATCGACCCATCCCTCTGACCAAGCACTCGCAGCATCAACCCATCCCTCTGACCAAGCACTCGCAGCATCAACCCATCTCTCTGACCAAGCACTCGCATCAACCCATCCCTCTGACCAAGCGCCCGCAGCATCATCCCATCCCTCTGACCAAGCGCTCGCAGCATCAACCCATCCCTCTGACCAAGCGCTCGCAGCATCGACCCATCCCTCTGACCAAGTGCTCGCAGCATCGACCCATCTCTGACCAAGCACTCGCATACCTTGTGTGAAAGTACGCAAGACACGCAATTTGCACATGTATGTACGAAAGTTACGTACAATACGCAAATTGCTCATGAAGAAAGGGGGAGGGGTTGTTATTTTTTTTACATAAAATTTCTTTAAAGTAAATAAATTTCTCTCTTTTTTTTTATCTGATGAATCTATTAATCAAAATAATAAATCGGCCAACTAATCGATTATGAGAATAATCGTTAGTTGCAGCCCTACTCTAAATTCCCCATCACGTTGTATGACATCACCCATGTTTGATAAATCACCATTTCTCCTCATTGGAAACTATATATTCTTAATAGATTTAACTCCTACTTAGGCTTTGACGTAATATATATATATTCATGGTATGTTCTTCCCCAGGTGGTTTTTGAGCTTTGGTTTTATCATATCGGTGTTATTTGTGTGTGTTTGGTTATTGTGGCCACGTTTTTTAGATACAAAGTATCAAACCTGTGTAGAACTTCAATAAAATTTCAGTTTTGTCGCCACCTGGTGGGGACTGGAGCTATATCAGCTGCTAGCTCTGATGTTTTCAATTCTATGTACAGGGTTGATTCTCTGATCCCGTTTACCCCACAGGGAGCTGTGACTATTAGTAAACATGATATGCACCACCTCTGTCTATAGTCTCGCTCCACTGGGTCACGCTTCTGAGTTCTTCTCGGTGTCTATAGTCTCGCTCCACTGGGTCACGCTTCTGAGTTCTTCTCGGTGTCTATAGTCTCGCTCCACTGGGTCACGCTTCTGAGTTCTTCTCGGTGTCTATAGTCTCGCTCCACTGGGTCACGCTTCTGAGTTCTTCTCGGTGTCTATAGTCTCGCTCCCCTGGGTCACGCTTCTGAGTTCTTCTTGGTGTATATAGTCTCGCTCCACTGGGTCACGTTTCTGAGTTCTTCACGGTGTCTATAGTCTCGCTCCACTGGGTCACGCTTCTGAGTTCTTCTCGGTGTCTATAGTCTCGCTCCACTGGGTCACGCTTCTGAGTTCTTCTCGGTGTCTATAGTCTCGCTCCACTGGGTCACGCTTCTGAGTTCTTCTCGGTGTCTATAGTCTCGCTCCACTGGGTCACGCTTCTGAGTTCTTCTCGGTGTATATAGTCTCGCTCCACTGGGTCACGCTTCTGAGTTCTTCTCGGTGTCTATAGTCTCGCTCCACTGGGTCACGCTTCTGAGTTATTTTCGGTGTCTATAGTCTCGCTCCACTGGGTCACGCTTCTGAGTTCTTCTCGGTGTCTATAGTCTCGCTCCACTGGGTCACGCTTCTGAGTTCTTCTCGGTGTCTATAGTCTCGCTCCACTGGGTCACGCTTCTGAGTTCTTCTCGGTGTCTATAGTCTCGCTCCCCTGGGTCACGCTTCTGAGTTCTTCTTGGTGTATATAGTCTCGCTCCACTGGGTCACGTTTCTGAGTTCTTCACGGTGTCTATAGTCTCGCTCCACTGGGTCACGCTTCTGAGTTCTTCTCGGTGTATATAGTCTCGCTCCACTGGGTCACGCTTCTGAGTTCTTCTCGGTGTCTATAGTCTCACTCCACTGGGTCACGCTTCTGAGTTCTTCTCGGTGTATATAGTCTCACTCCACTGGGTCACGCTTCTGAGTTCTCGGTGTATATAGTCTCACTCCACTGGGTCACGCTTCTGAGTTCTTCTCGGTGTATATAGTCTCGCTCCACTGGGTCACGCTTCTGAGTTCTTCTTGGTGTATATAGTCTCGCTCCACTGGGTCATGCTTCTGAGTTCTTCTCGGTGTCTATAGTCTCGCTCCACTGGGTCACGCTTCTGAGTTCTTCTCGGTGTATATAGTCTCGCTCCACTGGGTCATGCTTCTGAGTTCTTCTCGGTGTATATAGTCTCACTCCACTGGGTCACGTTTCTGAGTTCTTCTCGGTGTATATAGTCTCGCTCCACTGGGTCACGCTTCTGAGTTCTTCTCGGTGTATATAGTCTCGCTCCACTGGGTCACGCTTCTGAGTTCTTCTCGGTGTATATAGTCTCACTCCACTGGGTCACGCTTCTGAGTTCTTCTCGGTGTATATAGTCTCGCTCCACTGGGTCACGCTTCTGAGTTCTTCTCGGTGTATATAGTCTCGCTCCACTGGGTCACGCTTCTGAGTTCTTCTCGGTGTATATAGTCTCGCTCCACTGGGTCACGCTTCTGAGTTCTTCTCGGTGTATATAGTCTCGCTCCACTGGGTCACGCTTCTGAGTTCTTCTCGGTGTATATAGTCTCGCTCCACTGAGTCACGTTTCTGAGTTCTTCTCGGTGTATATAGTCTCGCTCCACTGGGTCACGCTTCTGAGTTCTTCTCGGTGTCTATAGTCTCGCTCCACTGGGTCACGCTTCTGAGTTCTTCTCGGTGTATATAGTCTCGCTCCACTGGGTCACGTTTCTGAGTTCTTCTCGGTGTATATAGTCTCACTCCACTGGGTCACGCTTCTGAGTTCTTCTCGGTGTCTGTGGTTTAAAGCAAGACTAAATATTTTTTTAAAAAATGGGGATATGAAGGAAATACTTATAAAAAACCTGCCTGGAAACAAGAATTAACACATGTCTGAATGTTACAGCCTCAGCCAGTCCTGAAAAAGCCCCCAGAACCCCTGACCCGTTCATACACAGACCTGGAGGGAATCTTGTGAGCAGAGCACCCCCTGTCAGCAGAGGCTGGAAACGCAACATCACAGCTTCACTCCATGAACCCTGCGCCGAAACACCGCACACAATAAATCCCATTAAACAATCCTGACACTAATACTTGTTAATTAAACGCAAGGGGCTTTAGTCCAGGGTTTCTCAACTCCAGTCCTCAGGACCCTCAGCCAGGCCAGGTTTTACAGATCACCTCGGGGAGATACAGACTGAATCCTGCAATCACTGAGCAGCAAATTATATCACCTGTGCTGTGCTTCACATATCCTGCAAACCTGGCCTGTGAGCGGCTCCTGAGGACTGGAGTCTAGTCCATAGTGAACGGTAACTGTAGCGTTGGGATGAGTGTTAATGTCAGAATAAGTGACTTTAACGCCCCCCCCCTCCTGATGCTAAACCCATTAGTAATCCGTTAGTGTATCAGTGATGGCGCCCTCTTGTGCGAGTTACTGTACTTTGTGCATCCTATACTTAACATGGGGAGCCAATCAGTGATTAGCATTAGGATAAGTGAAGTATTACAGAGTGCGAGCGCTAATTACCACAGCGATGCACAAACCTAAAATTTATGGTCACCTAGAAGCTGGTGTGGTTTCCATTCCGCGGAATCATTTATCACCCTCTAAAAACCCCATACTAACCTCTCATCCGGCAGGGAGCCCGGCGGCCCGATCCACTGCTTCTCTGGCTACGAGCAGATTGAGACTGGAAACAAATACTCCCCAGTCGTCCCCTCCTCCGCGATCGACGAGCAGGCACAGGATTTCCCTGTTTTAGCGTGAACGTAGGAATAGGGCCCAAGGTGTTGCACTTTAACTCTTTCACTGCTAACAGGGTAATTCAAAGAGATCCGAATTGCTTGAGAAAGGTAACCGAACGCTGATTTTCAGCGTTCGGTTGCCTTTCCTGGCCATTCGGCTATCCAGAGAGCAGGCAATTCGCCAAATCCTGGCGAATTGCCTGCACATACGGTGCCTGTTCGGTGCCTGTTCGAGGGCAGTGAAATCCCCATAAATCAATGCTTCGTCTATTCAGAGAACACAAACCAGCAGTGAAAGGTTCTCCTAATGCCCTGCCTTTCAGTAGTTTAATTCGGCAGCTTTATTCAGGAGAATCCCATAGGCTTCAATGTTAAAAATATTCTCATTTTAATTCAATATCTAATAAACCGTTTATTATAATATTCTGCAGTAAAGAGTCTCTTTTATTTATAGATTTTTTTAGGATATTTTAAGCATTTTTCTGATTATTTTTCTTTAAAAGTCCTATTTTTTTTAAGTTTACTTATTTTTTCTGTAACTTCCCTTTTTATTATCATTCATTGGATTTTATATGTAAATTTCAGACATTTTCGCTCAGTAGTTTCTTTGCAAACAGTGTTTCACTTTTCACACATTCATGCAAACGGTTTTCTAATTTATTCACTTCGCTCTGTCTGCGGTCTCGGCTTTCTCGGCTTTTTCCGGCGGCTTCACTGCGTGTGATCGGCTCCTGCTCGGGTTTTTCCGTGGTTTTCGGCAGGTTAATCCAGATGTTTTTGCCGGTTTTCGGCGTGCATTCGCTGGGTTTTGCAGTTAGTTTTCGGCAGCTTTTCCCTGCAATTCGGGGACCCTGTGGTGCTTGCTGAATACACCGCAGGGTCACCGAAATGGGATCGGCAAAACAAACTGAATTGAAGAGAACGAAAAGTCACCGAACGTGCCGTGACTTTTCGATTCTATTTGAATTACCCTGTAAGTGTTTTTTGTTTTAGAAAAAAAAAAGGATTAAATCCTGTCGGTTTCCATTTTTCCTGAATGTTGAGTAAATATTAACCATTAATGCGCTGAACAGCCTGACACGTCATGCAGAGAATCCCACCTCTTACTCTGCTGTAGGTGAAATCTCTCTTCTTTGAGTCTCAGTGTGTGGCCTCTTCTCCTTTTCATGGTCCTCTGTGTGTGTGTGGGCTGGCTCTGGATACCTCACGGAGGTTTGCGGTGATCGGAAGGGGTTGTGCTTGAAACTTTGGGTCACTGGGTTTGATGGGGGTTATGTATGAAGTCAGGGGTTTGTTAGGGTGTTGAGGATGGGTTTGGAAGGTGCTGTGAGTTAACCCTTTGTAGTGTGGGTTCAAGTTAACCCTTTGAATCCTGCAGGAGGTTACCTGTTACATTTATCAGTCACAGGAAAATCCCAGGTGTGAATTTGCGTCTGGTATATCATTAATGGATCAAACTATCACCTGACGCAGGTAACAATCCCGACTGGAGCCCAGTGACACACAGCACATATTCCCAAAGTGAGACATAAAGATGCATGAAGTTACCAGCAGATTAATGATATTTATTTGCCACAAACCAAACTGCAGCTTTCAGTGAAGACACATAAAGGCAGCGTCAGCTTATGACATCAGGCAGGGTGTGCAGTAGTGGTTACATGGGGAGACTAGAAGATGTAAAATTTCTGGAAATTTTGAAGCCATGGAAAAAAAATGTTTTTTCCCCTATTTTTTCAGGAAAAATTGAAAACCTGCAGCATTGAGTAGGTTTACAAATTAAAATTTATTTTGTCTCCCTTGAAATAAAAGTGCAGTTTATTTAGTAACTTGAATTTGCTTTTAATAACCATCTTTTGTTTCAAGTGGAAAAACGAGCAAAGACTGTGTGTGATAGTGTGAGAACAAGTAACCGCCATGAGAACAAGTAACCGCCATGAGAACAAGTAACCGCCATGAGAACAAGTAACAGCCATGAGAACAAGTAACCGCCATGAGAACAAGTAACAGCCATGAGAACAAGTAACAGCCATGAGAACAAGTAACCGCCATGAGAACAAGTAACCGCCATGAGAACAAGTAACTGCCATGAGAACAAGTAACCGCCATGAGAACAAGTAACCGCCATGAAAACAAGCAACCGCCATGAGAACAAGTAACAGCCATGAAAACAAGTAACCGCCATGAAAACAAGTAACCGCCATGAGAACAAGTAACAGCCATGAGAACAAGTAACAGCCATGAGAACAAGTAACCGCCATGAGAACAAGTAACCGCCATGAGAACAAGTAACCGCCATGAGAACAAGTAACCTCCATGAGAACAAGTAACCGCCATGAAAACAAGTAACCGCCATGAGAACAAGTAACCGCCATGAGAACAAGTAACCGCCATGAAAACAAGTAACCACCATGAAAACAAGTAACCACCATGAGAACAAGTAACCGCCATGAGAACAAGTAACCGCCATGAGAACAAGTAACAGCCATGAGAACAAGTAACCGCCATGAGAACAAGTAACCACCATGAGAACAAGTAACCACCATGAGAACAAGTAACAGCCATGAGAACAAGTAACCGCCATGAGAACAAGTAACTGCCATGAGAACAAGTAACCGCCATGAGAACAAGTAACCACCATGAGAACAAGTAACCGCCATGAGAACAAGTAACCGCCATGAGAACAAGTAACCGCCATGAGAACAAGTAACTGCCATGAGAACAAGTAACCGCCATGAGAACAAGTAACTGCCATGAGAACAAGTAACCGCCATGAGAACAAGTAACCACCATGAGAACAAGTAACCACCATGAGAACAAGTAACAGCCATGAGAACAAGTAACTGCCCCTCCGATTCCTAAAGAGCAACAATAAAAGCAGGAAACCATCAACATAAAAATACATAGAAATATGTATATTTCTATATCAAATTTGCCCCTTAGCACCAATACAAAAGGAAGTAACTGCATTATTTGTGCCTGCAAGATATGGATCAATATTGAGGTTTAACTTTCGAGCGGTGCTATAAAAAAAATAGAGAAAAGGAAACAAAAGACACAACATATACAATACATGCAATTTAATCTCATTTTCTGATCTATCATTTCCTGTTTCTTCTTTTTCTCCATATTTGTCATTTTTCTCATTGACTTCTATAAACGTACGGTTTGCACGGATTGAAACGAGCGTTTCTCCCCTGTCACGGGTCGGTTTGCTTCTTGATTTGGTTTGAATATTAGTAAACACAGAGCAGATTCTGTCACAGCAGCAGCAGCAGAAGATGCAGAATCTGCAGGGAGTGAGATGCAGGAGGGGTCAGAGGTCGTGTTGTGCAGAGACATTGTCACAATGTTGCAGGAGGGATATGATTTGCAGAATCCCAGACTGTACTGAGAGAACATTAACAGGGATCAAATAGGGACAAATTTAACCTCTTAACTGTCAATTAAGGCCTGAGAAGACAGAAACTATTGTAGCGCTCACTCCCGGAGGAGCTGCTGAATTTAACCTCGGGTCAGTCTCCCCGCATTAGGGAATAAATATACACCAGCACTGTTGTGGATTTTATAAGTTATATAGTTTACTGGTCTCAAATAAACTGGCATATATAAAGCAAACAGGGTATATATATATATATATTTACAGGAATTCGTAATGCGAGAAACGCGCAGCGGTAAAAAAAAAAGGACATTTTAACCCCTTCGTTGCCGGAGTGTAAGTCCCGTACAGGTTGTGTCCCAAGAAGGTGTGCGTGTATGTGTGTGTTGGTACCCGGGTACCAGATTCGACTGGCCAGTGAATGGATTCAGTGTATCTTCGACTAGTCACGTTGGGGCCCTGTAGATTTAAACAAACTGCAGCGTGCTTTGTTAACTTTACTGTGGCCGGGAAGGCCTCTCACCCATCCGCCAGACAATCTGCTCCGCTGCTCAACCAAGGACGTCTCTCTGCTCGATTTGGCTGGGACTCTGTGCCACCGGATCCGCTGTTCTTGCTTGTCCGTCTTTGCAACAAGGTTTTCAGCTTACCGCCTGCACTCCCATTGGATCATCGCGGTCTCTTAACTCGGGGTCCAATCTGCAGCTCTGTGTCTGTGCAAACCTCTCGGCGGTGGATTACTAGGTCTCTGGCAAGTCACTGAAACCGATCTCCAGCGTCCGCAAGGCAGCACTTGCTCTCCGTCCTGGTCACAATTGTTCCCTGTCTCACGTGCGTCTTGCTCTGTTCACCCCTCGGCGCGCACTGCTCTCCCTGCACGAGGCTGCAAATGTCTGTCGGTTCTCCCCACCCACTTCCTGTCTCTGCCCCAAAGCATGCTGGAAAACGTAGTCCCAATGTGTCCAGTATAGTTTACATTGCGCTTGTCTCCCCCTGGTGGCCAAAAATGGGTAATTACAGCAACAAAACTAAAACAGCGCTACACTATCATCAACTGTATCCCAACAAGCACTGTAAGGAGGTACAAGATGGACCTCACCATCATGCTAAACTGAAGCCTTTTCCCCTGCAGCACCCCCTGGAGGCTGAAATGTATATTTTTTTGAGTATTGCATTGAGACGTGTTACTTTATGGCTCCGATCCATAACGCTCCTTTAATCCAGAAAACAATAGAATCTACGGGTCCCCGAGGATTCCCTGAATGAAGCCTGGAAATCAGCGTGACAGGAACAGTCACTGCCTGACCTTTCACAAAGCTTCCTGTAAGAGACAAGGCATTGATTCACTTACTGTCTCCAGGATTAACCCTATAGTGACCAGAGACTGAGTGTGTAACCTGTCCATTATCACACGCACTGCCTGGCCCAAAAATAAGCCCCCTCCCCGGCCCCCAGATGTAACTCAGCCAATAGGATAATTACTGCAGTGATTAATAGGTTTCAGCATAAAATTAGGTCATGTGACTCCCTGAATACACTGAATGAGCAGGTTTTCCCATCAATGGGTTTCTTCTCCCCTGATGGCTCAGCGGGCATATTCCAAGATGGCAATGCCAGGATTCATCGGGTTCAAATTGTGCGAGAGTGGTTGAGGGAGCATGAGACATCATTTTCACACATGGATTGGCCACCGCACAGTCCAGACCTGGACCAGGTCAAAGAGCTGGTATCAGGCGCTAGTATCGGCTCCAGTAGGAATGAGAGCTGGTGTATCGTGATACAAGTCCTCAATAAAGAAACAGAAGAGAGAAAAATACTCTGTGTAGACGGTTTATCAGACAGAGTGAATGAGTAAAAGAGATTATACTCACATTTTTCAGTGTCAATTTTAACAAAAACGGCACCAAACGGCAGACGATCGGTGAATTTAACGAGGGACACCAATTCCCCTTCTTAAGATCCAGGTATCAGGGATACGAAAGAAGATGTCTTCCCAGGATATTCCAGATTTATTCACCAAGAATCACTCGATGATAAAATCTATAATCAGTTTATTTAAAGGCAAGTAATAAAAGTACACCTCAAATGCGTTTCGCTGGACGCAGCTTCATCAGGGGGTGTCCATGATGTGTCCAGACCTTAACCCCCATTGAGGATAATCTTTGGGATAATGTGCTGGAGAAGACTTTACGCAGCGCCGCGACTCTCCCATCATCAACACAAGATCTTGCCACAAATTAATGCCGCTCTGGACGCCAATAAATGCCACTATAATACTTGTACACACCGAGACATGCAAACCCCATAAAAAGAGGGGTGAGACCCGAGCGGCATCAGCAGCAGAACCTGCATCTCCACTACACATCACCAGGTTAACGTGTAGTATTTTTGCACATTATCCTGGTGATGGGGAGAGTGACTGCTCTGGGGCCTCACCCCTCTGTTTTGGGGGATCCACATGTCGTGGTGCACGGTATCTCCTGGTGACGGGGAGTGTGACCGCTCTGTCGCTGCTCTGGGGCCTCACCCCT
Organism: Leptobrachium leishanense; assembly: GCA_009667805.1. Classification (NCBI taxonomy): domain Eukaryota; kingdom Metazoa; phylum Chordata; class Amphibia; order Anura; family Megophryidae; genus Leptobrachium; species Leptobrachium leishanense. Next base: position 18,625,615 of record CM019073.1, read on the forward strand.
CTGTTTTGGGGGATCCACATGTCGCGGTGCACGGTATCCTGGTGACGGGGAGTGTGACCGCTCTGTCGTTGATGCTGCTCTGGGGTCTCACCCTTCTGTTTTGGGGGGATCCACATGTCATGGTGCACGTTATCCTGGTGACGGGGAGTGTGACTGCTGTCGCTGCTCTGGGGCCTCACCCCTCTGTTTTGGGGGATCCACATGTCGTGGTGCACATTATCCTGGTGATGGGGAGTGTGACTGCTCTGTCGCTGCTCTGGGGCCCCACCCCTGTGTTTTGGGGGATCCACATGTCGTGGTGCACGTTATCCTGGTGACGGGGAGTGTGACCGCTCTGTCGCTGCTCTGGGGCCTCACCCCTCTGTTTTGGGGGATACACATGTCGTGGTGCACGTTATCCTGGTGACGGGGAGTGTGACCGCTCTGTCGCTGCTCTGGGGTCTCACCCCTCTGTTTTGGGGGGATCCACATGTCATGGTGCACGTTATCCTGGTGACGGGGAGTGTGACCGCTCTGTCGCTGCTCTGGGGCCTCACCCCTCTGTTTTGGGGGATACACATGTCGTGGTGCACGTTATCCTGGTGACGGGGAGTGTGACCGCTCTGTCGCTGCTCTGGGGCCTCACCCCTCTGTTTTGGGGGATACACATGTCGTGGTGCACGTTATCCTGGTGACGGGGAGTGTGACCGCTCTGTCGCTGCTCTGGGGCCTCACCCCTCTCTTTTGGGGGGATCCACATGTCGTGGTGCACGTTATCCTGGTGACGGGGAGTGTGACCGCTCTGTCGCTGCTCTGGGGCTCACCCCTCTGTTTTGGGGGATACACATGTCGTGGTGCACGTTATGCTGGTGACGGCGGGGAGTGAAGATGGCGGTTCTGCCGCTGATGCCGCGCTCCATCATGTTTGCTCCCAGTTTCCTGTTGGTTCTGAATCTGTAATTAAACCATGATCTGATGTGGAGTAACCCCGCGAGCGCTGGTGTGCGCAGTCAGGCCTGGTTTCACCGGCTGGTGATATTGGTGAGGTTAATCCTGGGAGGGATTTGCGCTGTGTGGAGTGCTGCACGCTCGGTACGCACTGATCGAGATGCTTGCGGTAAATGCTGCCTCTCGCGTGTTTGCTGTAATTGACTCTGATTAAAGGATTGTCATGGAAATGACTCCCAGCGCCGGCAATCAGCGTCCAGCGAGGGGCCCGCACCCCCCGCCACGCAGACCCCCACTCACTGAGTGCTTAGAACCAAGCGAGCCTGCAGAAAGGAAGTGCATGGGGGTAATGGGGGCCGTGTATGGCGGAGCCACCGCTGATTGTAACCACAGCTTTAACGCTCTGCACACTGACCCCCCCCCACTACACCATGGTCCCTGATCTAGCTCTGCCCCCTGCGCTCGGGGCATCACTGGCCACGCGCAAGCGTCTCCTTATCACCTGACAGTTAATCTGCAAACAGTGGGAGGAATTCCCTGTACAGGGGCTTATTCACTAAGCAGCGCTCTGTCCCACACCTCGGGGGAATCGTAATGTTTGGTTTGGTGCTGCTGAGGCGTTTGTGAAAGTGACTCTCGGTGCAGAATTAAGGATAAACTGGAGCTGCTTTCACACAGAGAGGCAAACTGCCAACTGACACACACACAGTGCAACGGTCACCAGACAATCTCAACACTGCCATATGATTGGTTAGGATATACATATGCAAATATTACAGGAATACGGTAAACGCTCGATTTGGAGAGCAGCGACGCACTTCGCAATACATTTTACCGTAACACCTGCTGCAGTTTGTCACTGTTGTTTTTACCAAAGTTTCTACAGAGATCATCACTTTACAATCCCTGTGGTATATTCCCCGGCGACACACACACATTCCCCGACGACACACACACATTCCCCGACGACAAACACACATTCCCCGAAGACACACACACATTCCCCGAAGACACACACACATTCCCCGAAGACACACACACACATTCCCCCATGACACACACACATTCCCCGACGACACACACACATTCCCCGACGACACACACACATTCCCCAATGACGACACACACACATTCCCCGAAGACACACACACATTCCCCGAAGACACAAACACATTCCCCGAAGACACACACATATTCCCTGACGAGACACACACATTCCTCGATGACGCAAACATTCCCCGACGACGCTGCGGAATGTTTTGGCGCTTAATAAATAATCTAATTAATTCCCCGGCGACACACACACATTCCCCAGCATACTCCTGTCACACACACATTCCCCAGCATACTCCACTGTCACACGCACATTCCCCAGCATACTCCACTGTCACACGCACATTCCCCAGCATACTCCTATCACACGCACATTCCCCAGCATACTCCTGTCACACGCACATTCCCCAGCATACTCCACTGTCACACACACATTCCCCAGCATACTCCTATCACACGCACATTCCCCAGCATACTCCTGTCACACACACATTCCCCAGCATACTCCTGTCACACGCACATTCCCCAGCATACTCCTATCACACGCACATTCCCCAGCATACTCCTGTCACAGCACATTCCCCAGCATACTCCTGTCACACGCACATTCCCCAGCATACTCCTATCACACGCACATTCCCCAGCATACTCCTGTCACAGCACATTCCCCAGCATACTCCTGTCACACGCACATTCCCCAGCATACTCCTGTCACACGCACATTCCCCAGCATACTCCTGTAACACGCACATTCCCCAGCATACTCCTATCACACGCACATTCCCCAGCATACTCCTATCACACGCACATTCCCCAGCATACTCCTGTCACACACACATTCCCCAGCATACTCCTGTCACACGCACATTCCCCAGCATACTCCTATCACACGCACATTCCCCAGCATACTCCTGTCACACGCACATTCCCCAGCATACTCCTGTCACACACACATTCCCCAGCATACTCCTGTCACACGCACATTCCCCAGCATACTCCACTGTCACACGCACATCCCCAGCATACTCCTATCACACGCACATTCCCCAGCATACTCCTGTCACAGCACATTTCCCAGCATACTCCTGTCACACACACATTCCCCAGCATACTCCACTGTCACACGCACATTCCCCAGCATACTCCACTGTCACACCCACATTCCCCAGCATACTCCTGTCACACGCACATTCCCCAGCATACTCCACTGTCACACGCACATTCCCCAGCATACTCCTATCACACGCACATTCCCCAGCATACTCCTGTCACAGCACATTTCCCAGCATACTCCTGTCACACACACATTCCCCAGCATACTCCACTGTCACACGCACATTCCCCAGCATACTCCTGTCACACGCACATTCCCCAGCATACTCCTATCACACGCACATTCCCCAGCATACTCCTGTCACAGCACATTTCCCAGCATACTCCTGTCACACGCACATTCCCCAGCATACTCCTGTCACACGCACATTTCCCAGCATACTCCACTGTCACACGCACATTCCCCAGCATACTCCACTGTCACACGCACATTTCCCAGCATACTCCACTGTCACACACACATTCCCCAGCATACTCCTGTCACACGCACATTCCCCAGATACTCCTGTCAAACGCACATTCCCAGCATACTCCACTGTCACACGCACATTCCCAGCATACTCCACTGTCACACGCACATTCCCCAGCATACTCCACTGTCACACGCACATTCCCAGCATACTCCACTGTCACACACACATTCCCCAGCATACTCCTGTCACACACACATTCCCCAGCATACTCCTGACACACGCACATTCCCCAGCATACTCCACTGTCACACGCACATTTCCCAGCATACTCCACTGTCACACACACATTTCCCAGCATACTCCTGTAACACGCACATTCCCCAGCATACTCCACTGTCACACACACATTCCCCAGCATACTCCTGTCACACACACATTCCCCAGCATACTCCTGTCACACACACATTCCCCAGCATACTCCTGTCACACACACATTCCCCAGCATACTCCTGTCACACACACATTCCCCAGCATACTCCTGACACACGCACATTCCCCAGCATACTCCTGACACACGCACATTCCCCAGCATACTCCTGACACACACACATTCCCCAGCATACTCCTGTCACACCACACATTTCCAGCATACTCCTGTCACACACACATTCCCCAGCATACTCCTGTCACACACACACTTTCCAGCATACTCCTGTCACACGCACATTCCCCAGCATACTCCTGTCACACACACATTCCCCAGCATACTCCTGTCACACGCACATTCCCCAGCATACTCCTGTCACACACACATTCCCCAGCATACTCCTGTCACACGCACATTCCCCAGCATACTCCTGTCACACACACATTCCCCAGCATACTCCTGTCACACACACATTCCCCAGCATACTCCGCTGTCACACACACATTCCCCAGCATACTCCTGTCACACACACATTCCCAGCATACTCCTGTCACACACACATTCCCCAGCATACTCCTGTCACACACACATTCCCAGCATACTCCGCTGTCACACACACATTCCCCAGCATACTCCACTGTCAGACGCACATTCCCCCATACTCCTGACACACGCACATTCCCCAGCATACTCCACTGTCAACACACATTCCCCAGCATACTCCACTGTCAGACGCACATTCCCAGCATACTCCACGTCACACACGCACCTGCACATTCCCCAGCATACTCCACTGTCACACACACATTCCCCAGCATACTCCTGTCACACACACACATTCCCCAGCATACTCCTGTCACACACACATTCCCCAGCATACTCCTGTCACACACACATTCCCCAGCATACTCCTGTCACACACACATTCCCCAGCATACTCCTGTCAAACGCACATTCCCCAGCATACTCCACTGTCAGACGCACATTCCCCAGCATACTCCTGACACACGCACATTCCCCAGCATACTCCACTGTCACACGCACATTCCCCAGCATACTCCTGACACACGCACATTCCCCAGCATACTCCTGACACACACACATTCCCCAGCATACTCCTGTCACACACACATTTCCCAGCATACTCCTGTCACACACACATTCCCCAGCATACTCCTGACACACACACATTCCCCAGCATACTCCTGTCACACACACATTTCCCAGCATACTCCTGTCACACGCACATTCCCCAGCATACTCCTGTCACACACACATTCCCCAGCATACTCCTGTCACACGCACATTCCCCAGCATACTCCTGTCACACACACATTCCCCAGCATACTCCTGTCACACGCACATTCCCCAGCATACTCCACTGTCACACACACATTCCCCAGCATACTCCTGTCACACGCACATTCCCCAGCATACTCCACTGTCACACACACATTCCCCAGCATACTCCTGTCACACACACATTCCCCAGCATACTCCACTGTCACACGCACATTCCCCAGCATACTCCTGTCACACACACATTCCCCAGCATACTCCTGTCACACACACATTCCCCAGCATACTCCGCTGTCACACACACATTCCCCAGCATACTCCTGTCACACACACATTCCCCAGCATACTCCGCTGTCACACACACATTCCCCGGTGTCTCACGCACTGCATGTAGAATATCCGCGTGTCGCGCGTTTTCTGGTGGAAATTCGGTGATGCCGCTGGTCACCTTCTCCTGCCGGGGCTGGGATTTTCATTCTCTGGTTCTGAAGCTCAGAGAAACCACAGTGATTAGTGACTCAATCATTAGAGCGACACATGGAGTAAGTTGCAGATCTGTCCATCTCTCTACCAGCTCATCTGTCCCTCATTCTGTCAGTCTCATTCTTTCAGCCTGTCTGTCCTTCATTCTGTCAGTCTGTCCCTCATTCTAGAAATCTGTCCCTCAGTCTGTCCATCTGTCACGTTAGGGATTAGAGGCTGGTTTCTCATGCCATGCGTTTCGGTCACATGATCTCGGGATACAGCAGCCAGTGATTAGTAAGTGAAGAGGTTCACATTCAGATAATCATCACTGCCGGCCGCTCCGTCACAGATAATGATCACTCCATGTCACGTCAGTAAATAGCGGGATAAGCAGCGAGCCGTGTAATTAGCGTGTTTATATAATTCCATGTCATTATACCCAGGCTCCCACATAATGATATCAACACACTATGAAAACAGCCATCATCCCGCCTGTGACATCACACAACCCAACACCATGACATAACCAGCCTAGCTGCACCTTAACCCTTCATGTAGGTCTTCCTCCCACATGCAGAATTCCGTTATGAAATAGTAACTATTATATCCGGAATATTCTGTTATCCCATAGTAACTATTATATCCGGAATATTCTGTTATCCCATAGTAACTATTATATCCGGAATATTCTGTTATCCCATAGTAACTATTATATCCGAATATTCTGTTATCTCATAGTAACTATTATATCCGGAATATTCTGTTATCCATAGTAACTATTATATCCGGAATATTCTGTTATCCCATAGTAACTTATATATCCGGAATATTCTATTATCCCATAGTAACTATTATATCCGGAATATTCTGTTATCCCATAGTAACTATTATATGCGGAATATTCTGTTATCACATAGTAACTATTATATCCGGAATATTCTGTTATCCCATAGTAACTATTATATCCAGAATATTCTGTTATCTCATAGTAACTATTATATCCGGAATATTCTGTTATCACATAGTAACTTTTATATCCGGAATATTCTGTTATCCCATAGTAACTATTATATCCGGAATATTCTGTTATCACATAGTAACTATTATATCCGGAATATTCTGTTATCCCATAGTAACTATTATATCCGGAATATTCTATTATCCCATAGTAACTATTATATCGGAATATTCTGTTATCCCTAGTAACTATTATATCCGGAATATTCTGTTATCCCATAGTAACTATTATATCCGGAATATTCTGTTATCCCATAGTAACTATTATATCCGGAATATTCTGTTATCCCATAGTAACTATTATATCCGGAATATTCTGTTATCCCATAGTAACTATTATATCCGGAATATTCTGTTATCCCATAGTAACTATTATATCCGGAATATTCTGTTATCCCATAGTAACTATTATATCTGGAATATTCTGTTATCTCATAGTAACTATTATATCCGGAATATTCTGTTATCTCATAGTAACTATTATATCCGGAATATTCTGTTATCACATAGTAACTATTATATCCGGAATATTCTGTTATCTCATAGTAACTATTATATCCGGAATATTCTGTTATCACATAGTAACTATTATATCCGGAATATTCTGTAATCCCATAGTAACTATTATATCCGGAATATTCTGTTATCCCATAACTGTGGGCGCTCAGTCTGTAGCTTCTCAGGATCTGTCTGTCCTTGGGGTCTTGTAGTAAGTAGCTCCAGGTATGGGGCCAGTTTGTATTCCCTAGGTAAGGATTGGTAAATGGTGAGTTTCTGGGAGTTTGCTATATCATGTCTCCATTATCTGATATAGTTTTCCCTGGAATCATTAATTAGGGCCTTTATTTGATATTTTGTCAGGTTGCATTCATGGGGGCTTTGGATGATCAGGGTGGATATGCGTTGTTGCAGCTCACATGGTTTGGGGTGGTCCTTGTTGGCCAGTAGGGCTTTATGGTGGTATGAGTTGAGGCTGCTGATGTTTAGGTGGTCCCAGTATGATAGCGCCCTCTTCTGTACTGTAAGAAGTAAGGGGAGTCTGCCCAGCTCGGCCCTGTGTATCACTCTCCCTCTCTCTAAATAAAAAACACACAACAAAAGTATTGGCGGTTTGAAAAGGTCACGTCTTTTATTTATTAATTAAGGCCAAAAAAGTCATTGCCTTTGTGGCAGAATTATCAGCGATCTTCGCTTTCTTGGAATAGGTAACACCAGATAACACTGGCAACCGCAATGAAACACCAGCATTGCCCAGAAATAGCGGTCGGCCCCATGTGGCTAAGCTAGCGCGACCACACGCTGCTCTCTTTATAGCAGATAGCAGGCCGAGAGGATCTGCAAACCAGGAGGCACCTGTGTTTGGCCGCACAAACCACAACACAGACCCCTAGACCCTCCCCCTCTATCGCCTCTCCACGTGCCAGGGCTGCATATTTCACCGTCCGAAGTAACTGTTCATATAATCCCTCAGCTTTGGCCGCACAAACCACCAAATGGCTTCATGTAACATGGTGAAATTATCTGACGGCACCTCAACTAACCATGCCCATATCTAAAGCAATCCACCGGTTTTGGCCGCACAAACCACCAACCGGCTTCCTGCAACATGGTATGACTCCATATGGGAACCCACGGGCGGTCTTGAAATGACTGGCAGAATCACCACTTCATTTGCCCCTATCCGTGGTCAAGCTGCTCTATGACGACGTGACCTTTTCGACCCGGTAAACAGGCAGTAACCTAAAAACAGGGTGGTATGGTGGGAAAAAGAAAAAAAAGGTTAGACTGATTTTTCTGTCCCTTGCTTTCCCTTCTTTATTACTCCTGCCCCTCCCCTTTCTGTTATCTGCCCCGAGACCCAATCCCAGCGATAATCCTAAAACAAAAGGGGAACCAATTGTAACTCCTCCCAACTTTCCACTTTTTCTTAAACAGGGAAATTGCTTAAGCTTCTTCGCTTCCATTCAGTCTCTCGTCAGTACTAAGCATTTTACCCTTATTTCTCTTCCACCATTACCTTTCTCTTAAGTTACCTTTACTTCCCTCCAACAACCCAAACCCCCCCACCCCTCACCCCGCTCTCCCCATAAATAAAACACACCACAAAAGTGTTGGCGGTTTGAAAAGGTCACGTCTTTTATTTATCAATTAAGGCCAAAAAATCATTGCCTTTGTGGCAGAATTATCAGCGATCCTCGCTTTCTTGGAATAGGTAACACCAGATAACACTGGCAACCGCAATGAACCACCATCATTGCCCAGAAATAGCGGCCGGCCCCACGTGGCTAAGCTAGCGCGACCACACGCTGCTCTCTTTATAGCAGATAGCAGGCAAACCAGGAGGCACCTGTGTTTGGCCGCACAAACCACCACAGACCCCCTAACCTACAGACCTTCCCCCTCTATCGTCTCTCCATGTGCCAGGGCCGCATATTTCACCGCCACCAAAAAGGAGGACCCTCATTTTCCGCCACCAATAAAAGACCGTGACCCTTTCACTTACCTTACCCAAGGTTCTTTATCTCACCTTCGGTGTCGCCAACGAAAATGTTGCTCCCCCTCAGACAAATGGACCCCTCTTCCCTATCCCCTTAATGCCCACTTTAGTGAGGCTGACCTAGGTTCACTCCCCTCTTTGTGCCCGCAGCGTGAATAGCCGCCCAGCGCACATAGGAGTGTCCCAGGATCCATACGCTCTTGGCCCGTTCTGAAAGAAACCCAAAAATAGAAGCTATTAACGCCCAAAATACATACTTTTATAGCAACTGAAATTGACCAAACCTTAATATAGAATTTTTTTTTATTCCCCCCCCCTCATTTCTGCGGCGGCCTCACATAACACCTATACGCATCCGACCTTCATCTCCACAGGTTTTAATATATAGAGACATATAAAATGTCGGCAGATAAGAACATTTCTGCCCATCTAGTCGCCCAATTACATGGATACTTTACCTGGATATATCTTTTGTTTAGGATAGCCTTATGCCTATCCCATGCCTGCTTAAATTCAATCACTGGTTTGGCCTCTACCACTTCAACTGGAAGGCTGTTCCATGTTGTGACGGAATGAGGTGTTATCCGTCTGTGGGTGTGCTCCAATCTGACCCCCTCTTGATGGCGTCAGGCCCGACTAACGAGTGTCACGGCACTCGGCGTCTCGAGCGGCCTGAGATGACCCTGGCGTTACTTGGCGAGATGGTGCTGCCGAATTAAGTTGACCCGTTCTGCGTAGTGGGGAGCTAGGCGACCGCAGAGTGTCTCCTGCACTGTGATTTTAGCTATGAAATGACGACACCAAACGGGGCTGTATGCTTCAAGTCAAACGCAGTTGAACTGACCCATTACTCAAATGGGACACGCATTTAAACATCTCACACACAAAGGAGACATGCCCAGGCTTGAATGGGAACTCAATTTGCATACAATGGCATGCTTGCATCATCAGATTACACACCCACACAGAGCTAATGTACACAGAAATTAGCATACAATTGAATTTCAACACAGCCTTTCACTCCTAGCAACAAAGGGGAAATATAATACCTTTAAATGCATCACACAATTACACATCTGAATCCACACTCATACAATACAGGATACATGGTAATACATCACACCAATAAAACCACATCTAGAAAAGGTATAACTGTTCATTTCAACACGCAAAACCGAAAGAGTCTCAAATAAAGAAAAAGGTCTTTGAAATGTCCCAGGCTGTTAGTTCTGGGGCTCGCTGGTCAGAGCCCCTATGTCCGTTCCATGACATTCCTCCCCCCTTCAAACGAGTCCGACGGACCCGGTTGGACCCACACGGGTCCGTTCTGTGGCCCGGGCCGGTATTGGATAGAGAAGTTAAAAGGTTGGAGGGCCAGGCTCCACCGCAACAGGCGGCCGTTCTCCCCCGCCACCCGGTTGAGCCACACCAGGGGGTTGTGATCCGTCATTACGGTGAAGGACCGCCCGTACACATACGGCTGGAACTTTCGCAGGGCCCAAACCAAGGCCAGACATTCTTTCTCAACCGCTGCGTATCCCACCTCCCGGGGTAGGAGTTTGCGGCTGATGTAAGCCACCGGATGATCCCCCCCGTCGTCCCCCACTTGGCTTAGTACGGCTCCCAGTCCGAACATCGATGCGTCTGTATGGACAATGAAGCGTTTGTTATAATTGGGAGCTGCCAAGAGGGGTGCTTGGGTTAGGGCGGTCTTCAGTTGTTGGAAGGCGGTTTCGCACTCCGGGGACCACAGGACTTGGCGGGGCAGGGTTTTCTTAGTCAGGTCGGTCAGGGGTTTGGCGAGGACGCTATAGTTGGGAACGAATTTCCGGTAGTACCCTGCCGTGCCCAAGAAAGCAAGGACCTGAGTCTTGGTGATGGGTCACTCCAGAATGGCTTCTATCTTGGCCGGTTCTGGACGCTGGGTTCCCCGACCCACCCGGTGGCCGAGGTACTGTACCTCAGACAACCCTATCCTACACTTCGCGGGTTTAAGGGTCAGGTTGGCGTCCCTTATCCGAGCGAATACCACCCCCAGATGGTGAAGGTTTTCCTCCCAAGTCTGGCTGTAGATGGCAATGTCGTCCAGGTACGCGCAAGCGAATTCCTGGAGGCCGAGGAGGCGATCGATCAACCGCTGAAAAGTGTCCGGGGCGTTCTTCATCCCGAACGGCATGACCCAAAACTTGTACAGGCCGAACGGGGTGATGAAGGCCGACTTCGGGGTCGCCTCCTCTGCAAGGGGAATCTGCCAGTACCCCTTGCACAGATCTACCATGGTCAAGAAATGGCCCTGGGAGATCTGATCCAACAGCTCGTCGACTCGGGGCATGGGGTAAGCATCCGTGACAGTGCAGTCATTGAGCCTCCGGTAGTCGACACAAAACCGGGTGGTACCATCCTTTTTGGGGACCAGGACTACGGGCGAGGCCCATGGACTGGCAGAGGGCTCGATAACTCCCAGCTCCAGCATCTCCCGGATTTCAGCCCGCATGGATTTGCGTACTGCCTCCGGGAGTCTGTATGCCGGTTGCCGAAGGGGACGCTGGCCGGGGGTTTCCACCTGGTGCACGGCCCGGCTGGTGTAGCCAGGGAGTGCGGAGAAGAGCTCCTGGTGCTCTTGGAGCAGCTGCCTGGCCTGCTCCTGCTTATGGGGACCCAACCCTTCCCCTAGCTGCACTTGTTCCACCCCTGAGGGCTGACCGTCTATCCCGGGGAGGTCTACCAGGGGGAACTGTTCTGCCTCCTCGGTCGCAGGAGCGCAGATGGCAGATACCGTCTCGGGGCGCTCGTGGTATGCCTTCAGCATATTGACATGGAACGTCCGCTGGATCCTGGTGTCGGTACAGCTGACAACCACGTAGGTGGTCTCTCCCACTTCGGTGACCACCCGATAGGGGCCCTGCCAGGACGCCTGCAGCTTGTTCTGCCGCTGTGGTTTCAACACCAGGACCTTCTGCCCCACGAGAAACGAGCGGCTGCGGGCAGAGCGGTCGTACCATGCCTTCTGCTGGGCCTGGGCTGCCTGCATGTTCCCCTGAACCATCGCCGTGAGTTCGGTCAAGCGCTCTCGGTGCTCCAGGACGTAACTCACAGCGGGGAGCCCTTCGGCTTCCTGTCCCCCCTCCCACTGCGCACGGACTAAGTCTAGGGGGCCTCGCACCCGTCGCCCGTACAGGAGTTCGAAGGGGGAGAACCCGGTCGACTCTTGGGGGACCTTCCGGTAGGCAAATAACAGGTGGGGTAGGTATTTCTCCCAGTCTTTCCTCTCTTGGGTGTAAGCGCGGATGAGCTGTTTCAGGGTCCCATTAAACCGCTCGCACAGCCCGTTCGTCTGCGGGTGGTATGGGGCGCTGTGAAGCGCCTTAACCCCGCACAGACGCCAGAGCTGTTGGGTTAGGTCAGCGGTGAATTGGGAGCCCTGATCAGACAAGATTTCCTGAGGAAATCCTACCCTAGAGAACACCTGTAGGAGGCCATCGGCGACGGTGTCTGCCTGAATGTTAGACAGGGCCACCGCCTCGGGGTATCGGGTGGCGTATTCCACCACGGTGAGAATATATCTCTTCCCGGTGGCGCTGGGGCGGGGTAAGGGACCAATTATGTCTACCGCCACCCGACTAAAGGTTTCTTAAATGATGGGCATGGGGTGAAGGGGGGCTTTCGGGTGGTCCCCAGTTTTCCCCGTTTTCTGGCAGGTCAGGCAGGTGCGGCAGTACTCCCGGACATCCTCACTAAGGCGAGGCCAGAAGAATGCTCGGGTTAACCGGTGTCGGGTCTTGGCCATTCCTAGATGGCCGGCGAGGGGAATGTCGTGGGCCAGTCTCAGGAGTTCCTTTCTGGGGGCCTGCGGTACTACTAGCTGTTTGTGGGAAGCCCGTGGTTTCTGAGCATCTCCCCTATTGGTGTACCGATACAGTAGCCCATCTTCCCACTCAATGCTGTCGTCCCGTCCGTCGCCGGGACCCTGGCCGGCCCGGTCGCGGTACCTTTCTAGGGTGGGGTCAGTCTGGGTCTGGTGCCGGAGGGTGGCTGGAGAGCTCCACGTGAGGGGGTGGTCCGGGGTAGGAGATGTGGGTTCGTCCGGTCAGGGGGGGAGGTCTGGGAGGCTTGGGGGGTTTGGGAGGTCGGAGAGGTCTGGTTGGTCTCACCTGGGTCCCGACCGGAGTGCCTTGGTCGATCCGGTGGCTTTGTTGCCGGGTGGTCACTGGGGCGGCCGCGTCCGTGGCGTAGGCTGATACCAAGCGTCCCAGGTCGTTCCCCAGGAGGATTTCTGCCGGTAGTTGGTCGAGTAACCCCACCCGCACGGATCTCTCCCCCGACCCCCAATCCAAATGGACTCGGGCGGTAGCGAGTTGGAGCACCTTGCCTCCGGCTACGCGAACAGCGACGGTGCGGTCCAGCCGGTCCTTTCGGGGAATCAGGTGAGGCCGGACAAGCGTGATGGTAGCGCCGGAGTCGCGGAGACCTTCGGCGGCCTGCCCGTTAATCCATACCGCCTGTCTGTGGTGTTGGCGGCGGATGCAGCCTGCACGGGATCGGCCTCATGCAGCATCCCCCATTCCTCCTGTGGGTCCCAGTATGGGGATTCCTCCTGGTAACAATGAGCCGCGGGTGGGGCTCGGATGGGGCCCCGCGGAAGGGGCGGCTGGTTGGGGCAGTTCTGGCGGTAGTGGCCCATCTGGCCGCACCCATAACAACGGATGGTAGCCGTGGAAGGGGCCCGGGTTTGGGACCAGGGGTGCGGGCCAGCGTGTTGTTGGCTCCGGCCGGGGAGGTGAGGGTGTGGCACGGGGAGGTGGTAGGGTCGATCGGGAGGGTGGAGGTCGTTCCCCCGTGGGACGTGCGCGTGTCCGTATACTCATCGGCCCAGGTGGCCGCTTGCTGCACCGTCTGGGGCTTCTTGTCCCTCACCCACTCCCGCAAGGCCGGGACGGTGTGGTCGAAAAACTGCTCGAGAAGGAACAGCTGAGTGACTTCTTCGAGGGTGCGAGCCTTGCTTCCGGCGAACCAGGTCTTCATGTCCCGTTGCAGCCAGTGCGCCCACTCCACATGGGTAGTACCGTGGGGCCGTCGGGAATTTCGGAATTTCATCCGGCTGGCTTCAGGGGTGATGGCATAACAGGCCAGCAGGGTTTGTTTCACCTGTTCGTAGTCCCGGGCTTCTTCGTCTGGGACAGTTCTGTAGGCCTCCACAGCCCGCCCTGTTAGTTTACACGCCAGGATCCCAACCCAAGCGGCCCGTTGAACCTCGTGTAGTTGGCACGAGCGTTCAAAGTCCTGGAGGAAACTTTCTATTTCCTCCTCTGCCTCGTTGAAGCTCTTGAAGGCCTGGAAGGGCACCTTCCGTGCCGTTGGTCTTTCCCAGTTGGGGTTTCCTCCCTGTTGGTACTGGATTTCCGCCAGCCGTATCTCATGTTGGCGCACCCGCTCCTGCTCTTCTTCATGGGTGATGTCCCGGACGAAGTTCTGGAAGGTGGTTTCTGTCGGCGCGGCTCCGCAAGCCGCTGCCCGCTGCTGTACCTTCCTCTGTAAGGAGTTTTCAGGGCTGGACGCCTGAGCTACGATCGGTGGTGAGGTTGCGGGCAGGTCCCTGGTCTGCTGATCCAGGGCCGCCAATTCTTCGACCAGGGCATCCTTGCTCTTTGAGCCCACGGTTCCTCCACGGTCCTCCAGCATGCCCTGCAGTGTGTCCCATTTATAATTGCCATATGCTGCCATGATGAGGGTCTTCTGGGGGTGCAGAGAGCTATCCTCACCGCTTTCCACCAGTGTGACGGAATGAGGTGTTTCCGTCTGCGGGTGTGCTCCAATCTGACCCCCTCTTGATGGCGTCAGGCCCGACTAACGAGTGTCACGGCACTCGGACTCTCGAGCGGCCTGAGATGACCCTGGCGTTACTTGGCGAGATGGTGCTGCCGAATTAAGTTGACCCGTTCTGCGTAGTGGGGAGCTAGGCGACCGCAGAGTGTCTCCTGCACTGTGATTTTAGCTATGAAATGACGACACCAAACGGGGCTGTATGCTTCAAGTCAAACGCAGTTGAACTGACCCTTTACTCAAATGGGACACACATTTAAACATCTCACACACAAAGGAGACATGCCCAGGCTTGAATGGGAACTCAATTTGCATACAATGGCATGCTTGCATCATCAGATTACACACACACACACACACAGAGCAACACAGCCTTTCACTCCTAGCACCAAAGGGGAAATATAATACCTTTAAATGCATCACACAATTACACATCTGAATCCACACTCATACAATACAGGATACATGGTAATACACCACACCAATAAAACCACATCTAGAAAAGGTATAACTGTTCATTTCAACACGCAAAACCGAAAGAGTCTCAAATAAAGAAAAAGGTCTTTGAAATGTCCCAGGCTGTTAGTTCTGGGGCTCGCTGGTCAGAGCCCCTATGTCCGTTCCATGACACATGTATCCACCACCCTCTCAGTAAAATAATGCTTCCTGATGTTACTTTTAAACCTTTGCTCCTCTAATCTAAGACTATGTCCTCTTGTCTTGCTCCTTAGGGTAACCAAACTGCGCTACCGTGGTGGCTGCACCCATTCTGAGAGAATGCGGGGCAATGCCATCCCCTTTCCATCCCAGCAACATTACAGCCTTTTCCAAAGTCGCTTTGAATTGAAACCTGGACAAATTGGTTCCATCCTCATGCCTCAAAAAACATATGGGCATTTGCAGGAGCTGCCTCCAAATAACCTCTTACACATAACACCGGGCATGCCTCCGCTTAACCTCTGTATTACGCTCCAGTCTTTGTATAGTATACACCCCCCTCTAAGTAATGGATTCCTTTTGTTTTCACATGCTTCCGTCAGCCCCTCCCCTCCCCCAGCAACTGAGGTCAGCCAGCGCACGGTTATCTGATCCATTGATCCTAGCTGGGTGCGATTACATGGTCTCTGCACCTTTCCTCTCTGTGTGTGTCCCTCTTGCAAAATGTAAATAAATGCAGTCTCCATTTTGAGTTGAAAAAAGCAAGGATCTTATGTATGTTATTTCCCGCATTCTGAGCCAGAAGCAGTACTACTGCGGAATACTGACTTCAAGGGGAGCAGTCTGCACGTGGACAGGAACCCCCACGTTACAGCCTCGTTCCCCGACTGCCCTCTGGGTTAAGCTAAATAGGGACTTCTCCAAAGGACCAGCCATTCTACCTAACAGCACCTCCTTCCCCCACTTTTCTCTCAAGATTTCTGCCAGTTCATATACTGATTTCAACTGCTTTACTTTCCTACCCCCCCCCCTTTGCTTCACCACTAATTAGTATTATGACGGAATGGAGATGTTGTTCCGCCTGCGGGTGTGCTCTATCTGCGTGACCCCGTCGCTTACCGCTGGCCCGACTACCGAGTGGCGCGCACTCGGCGTCTCGTGCGGCCTGGCGTGACCCCGGGAAGGGGTTAGCGGGCGGTGGAGGGGACCCCTGCCTAGAACCAGCCCGACCACTGAGCCATACGGCACTCAGCGTCCCGAGCAGCTGGTTCACTGACCTTGTGGGTGTGGGACGTCTGTGGAGATCGGTTCTGCCGCGGAGGAATATTCGTATCTGATGTGGGAAACGTTTCGGATCTTGCGGGAAACGTTTCCGATCGCGGTGCGGGAAAATAGTCGGATCTTCAGCGGATGACTTTTCGGATCGGATCGAGGATGAAGGAATCTTCGGATCCTCCGGGATCCTCGGTGCAGGCACAGAGCGCTCGGTTCGGTTCGGATCTGAACGCCGCACCCTGAGACCACGAGGGGTTCTCAGATACGAAAATACGGCGGAGACAAAGTCACATCAGTCAAAGCTGGATGCACTGCAAAATCTGCCTTTATTATGCACGGTTCAAGCATTTAACAACTTCACATAAATTAGAATACAATGGGACTCCTTGCCCGCCCTCCCAGGACCCATTGGCCCTTGGCCTTCAGGGAGTCGCCAATTCGGACCGGATGGTCCGAATCGGCCATTTTACGATTCGAACCGGATGGTTCGAATCGGCCATTTTCCGAATCGAGAATTCTGACTGCGCCACAAGGATCGGAAAATGGCGGCGAGCAAGGCAAACAAAGGAAAAATACATTACACACTAAACCAACGGGGAACACTTTATTACACCACACAATAATCACATCTAAATAAAATACTGGTAAAACGGGGTGCGTGCCACCACACCCAAGTGTCCATGTCACCACTGTCACTGCACCGCCCCTGGCTGAGGGTGCTGGGCCATCCCGTGACAAGTATCTTGAAGCCTTCCTTAAAAAACCCTTACTCCATTCGCTTACTTATCCTCCATCTTAAGACTCACCAGCCCTGGAATCCTTTACCAATAGTACAAGGCTACACATGTGAAAGTCTTTAACCCACGTCCACCAATGAAACGGTTTCTTGCTTAGTATATTAATCTATAGGCCCGATGTTAAGTCAACCTACCCAAAATAATGAAAGAGCATTTGCGAACATACAAAATCACTGTTTAGTTGATACGCCTCTTCAGAAATTATAAACAGCATAAATAAATTCCAAGAACCCATGTATTAAATCAAAAGTGGATTTATTCCAGCACCAACAAGGATGACGTTTCGACCAGAACTGGTCTTTGTCAAGTCTTCAGACATTATAACAGACACATTTAGATGTGTACTTGGTTAGTAATTGTTATATGTTCATAAGTCTGGCAGAAACGATCTGGATTAATTTAGCTGTGCAAATCTAAGATTAAACAGATTGTACAGTTACTGCTGCAGCACTTCCTCATTGACAGCAGAACATGTGACTTTTTGAGGGTTAAGATGGCCGCCCGCCATGCGGTCACTGATTACCTATGTTTATAAGATCATACAGACTATACAAATAATAAGGTTTGATCAAGTATTACAAAGTGAAGCAAATATCAACGAGCATATTCTAGCTAAAAATGCAAATCACTACAACGGGAAAATTAGCGCGTATTTAACCCAATAGATTAGAGAAAAATTCACAGAATTAATACACTTAATACTCATCCACTCCCAGGCTTTCTTATGATGATGGTACTGTCGAATATAATCTCTGCACATGATTACAACACGTTATATATTGGATTTATCAGCCAAGCCTCCAATATGTCTATATTGGACTTACTGGACCTATCTCGGCAGTTGCCTCCAATATATCAGGGATTATTATTTCATAAGAAACTTATACGAGACACAAATATCAATCGTTTATATTTCCTATAAATTCTCCTGAATTCTCTTAATTGTCTGTGTTTTGCTTTGAAAAATACAATAATCAATAATCGGATAAAAATATATATATATTTATTACGTATACAAAAAGTTTCAAATCTCATATCATAAACAAAAATTTACAAACCACAATCCATCAGCATATAAAAACTAGCTTCACAATATATGTATCTCCGGTTAGTAACTGCATATAGGATTAATATCATTTACCTTATCAGTTAGTAACTAATACACAAATGGTTAATAAACATTTCTGCTTAATACAACATGCATTTCCCAGCAAACAATGTTTAACCAGCCAACTCTTATAGATATATATATATAACTCTATACTACATGGATCAACAAAAGATGAGCCAATTTAATGATAAGTAATAAAAACTTATTTAGTGAATCCTCCCCAATCGAGAATTAAACTTCTAATCTTTTGCTTTTTTATTTTGTAGTTATATAATTCTTTGCCTATTAATTATAATCACAGTAATTTCCAAATTCAATATATATTGGTATCAATCTTACAACATTTCTTTTAGGATAAATCCTTATATCCACTTCTTCACATCTTTATCTGCAGAATAAAGATATTTAGATTCTGGATCTAACAGTATCTGAGAAATCTCAGTCTACGTTGCAAGAATATCTACAAGTACAGTTGTGTTCAAGATGATTCAACCCCCAATGCTGTAAAGGGTTTTAGGGAATTTAGTGACATTTGTAATTGTATTCAGAATGAAATCCTACAAGGACTTTTTAAAGAACCATATGCAACTAAAATGACATCAATTGGTTTTGTAATACAGTAGTAAATGTTTCTTTTGTGAATTCTTCATTGACACAATTATTCAACCCCTTAAAGACTACCACTCTGAAGAACAGAGGTTCATTCAAGTGTTTTCAATCAGGTATTGAAAACACCTGTGGATGTCACGGAGCAGCAATAAAGCATAATAATCACCAATTAGGCAGCTTTAAAATGACTGTGATACTCAGCTCCTTCTAGACATTTACTGGTGTGGTTACAAACATGGTGAAGTCAAGAGAATGGTCCAGGAAGACAAGAGAAGATGTGATTACTCTTCACAGGAAGGGCAATGGCTATAAGAAGATTGGAAAGATGTTAAACATACCAAGAGAGACCATAGGAAGCATCATTTGCAAATTCAAGGCAAAGGGCACTGTTGAAACGCTACCTGGTCGTGGCAGAAAGAAGATGCTGACTTCGACTGCTGTGCGCTACCTGAAGCGTAGAGTGGAGAAAAGTCCCCGTGTGACTGCTGAGGAACTGAGAAAAGATTTGTCAGATGTGGGTACTGAAGTTTCAGCTCAGACAATACGGCGCACACTGCGTAATGAAGGCCTCCATGCCAGAACTCCCAGGCGCACCCCCTTGCTGTCTCCAAAGAATAAGAAGAGTCGACTGCAGTATGCCAGAAGTCATGTGGACAAACCACAGAAGTTTTGGATAGTGTTCTGTGGACTGATGAAACAAAATTAGAACTGTTTGGGCCCATGGATCAACGCTAATGTTTGGAGGAGGAAGAACAAGGCCTATGAAGAAAAGAACACCTTGCCTACTGTGAAGCATGGCGGGGGGTCAATCATGCTTTGGGGCTGTTTTGCTTCTGCAGGTACAGGGAAGCTTCAGCGTGTGCAAGGTACCATGAATTCTCTTCAGTACCAGGAGATATTGGATGACAATGTGATGCAGTCCGTCACAAACCTGAGGCTTGGGAGACGTTGGACATTTCAACAGGACAATGATCCCAAGCATACCTCCAATTCCACTAGAGCATGGTTGCAGATTAAAGGCTGGAACATTTTGGAGTGACCATCGCAGTCACCTGACTTAAATCCGATTGAGAACCTCTGGTGGGACTTAAAGAAAGCAGTTGCAGTGCGCAAGCCTAAGAATGTGACTGAACTGGAGGCTTTTGCCCATGACGAATGGGCGAAGATACCCGTAGATGGCTGCAAGACACTTGTGTCAAGCTATGCTTCACGGTTAAAAGCTGTTATAACTGTAAAAGGATGTTGTACTAAGTACTAAGATTGAATGTCACTTGGGGGTTGAATAAAACTGATAATGATGTGAGCACAGAAAAGACATTTGTGGTTATTTCATTATAAATGTTATGTTATATTTGTCTGACCTACACGTGCCTCTTTGATTTAATTGTAAGCAAGATGACTGAATGATCAAAATCAATGTCAAACTGGCCAAAACACTCAATTTCAGTGGGGGTTGAATAATTTTGAACACAACTGTATATATAATTACATTAATTCCTTAATTTCATACATTACCTGTCCAATTTGGATTTTGATAAATCTGCCTTGGAATTCCTGATGTAATATTTTTGGAATGTGTGAAGATTATCGATATCAGATAATCAATGCATGTGAGTTAGAGATTTAGTGAGAATCTTGATTGCCTCATGTCCTGGGATCTGCTATGTGTACTAGACATGTGCAAAGCACAAAATTTCGTTTTGAACTAATGGATTAGTCCTAAAATGCAATTTATTTAGTTGCTAAAGAAATTCGTTTTCAGTTCTTTAGTATGAAAACTAATTTCATTCATCCGAAAACCAGCGGATACAATTACTATTGTAGTGGCTCCTCAGAGGGCTGAGATCGCTGCTTGTTACAGTATCTCTCACTCTCAGCACAATGTGGGCCATATTACATAGTTGGTGCTAACTTAACCAGAGCTGTTGTAAACTTCCCAGAGCCATAATAGCCTATAGAGGTTTTCAGCTCTGGTTAAGTTAGCACCAACATTGTAATACTACACTGTGTCAGGCAAAGCTGTTACAGTAACTGACTGCTGCTCATCACAGCACTCAGAGTTTCAGTAAAACTAGTAAATAATATTTTTATATATAAGAGGTTATAACAATATTATTTCCTTGTTTTACTGAACCTCTGAGTGCTGGTACAGTCAGTTACTGTAACAGCTGAGCCTGATACATTGTACTGAGAGATTATATAACAAGCAGCCGATCTCAGCGCTCACAGCCACTGGATTTAAAGGGCTAAAAAAAAAAGGCTCCTCTCTGTATAATGTTTAGAACATCCTCCTGCCTTAATTAATACCCCTCTCTGTATAGGGACATCCTCCTCAATTTATACCTTTCTCTGTATAATGTATATAACATCCTCCTACATTAATACCCCTTTCTGTATAATGTATAGAACATCCTCCTGCATTAATTAATGCCCCTCTCTGTATAGAACATCCTACTGCATTGGCATGTGGAGGGTGCAGAACTTCGGATGTTGCGCTCTTCATTGCTGGTCTCCTTCACTCAATGTAATATCACAAAAAGGACTGAAACTAAAATGTAGTGCATTTTATTTTAGTTTCTTTCGTTTTTTGTACTGAGCAGTTTCGTATCTCTTGAGTCATATGAAAACTAAATTATCCCAAAATTCGGACTAAATTGTTTTAGTACTAAAACGAATGCACATGTCTAATGTGTACTGGACATCTGAATACATTGCGGTGTGAGTCTGAATGCTGGAATCTCCGACTGACTTGCAACCAACATTGCTACTTATTATAGCCAATTTGACGTCACTGGCAATATTATTAAATCTAATATTTACTATCCTCTAGAGGGCAGTATTGCACTTCTTAATTCCACCATTTCTTTTTAATATTCCTATCTCGGGTCAAAAGGTCAATCTGACGTAACAAAGAACCTCTCTCTCAGTCACTAGACACAGTGTCTCCATCTAAATTTATATCCTCACTCCCTTTTGGTTACTCAGAGTCCTATCAGCTGAATTCTTTTCTGGTTAACTCAACAGAATCTATTCTTTAGTAATTTTTATTATTTACCAATTATATACTTTCTACAATATTTATTGGAGTATATATTTCCTACTGTAAATATAATAAAATATACCTTGATTATAAACATATATTTTGTGAATATAAATCTATATTAGAGATATTAACTCTTATTCCTATACCCAAAAGACAAAATATCTTTTGTTTTAAAAACTTAAGACAGACCAATAAATTTAATTATGACACGTCTTAGCACTTAACTCTAGCCTTATCACACAAAAACATTCTAGGTTCCTTCATGTCTGGCACTTCTTAAAAAAAAATCTAAAAGACTTCACCCAGGAATGAACTCTGTAAAAAAAAATCTCGTTCATTTCAAAACTTAGAGGAAATTGAAAGAAAAAAAAACTGTCTTTAAAAACAAAATGGCTACAGACATCCATTTTAATTTTTCCTTTGTGTAATATACCCGACAGTACGAGTGGGAAAGATGTGGGAGTTGCTGCTCAGGTTTCCTCCATTTCGGACATAAGTCTATCCTCTCCCTCAATAAAGACAAAGTTAGCGTTCTGAAATAATTATTTACTCAACTGTAGCAAGTGCGCAAAAAATATTGTACATTACTGCGGTGTCACTTCAAAAATTGCCTCAATTAGTATAGTGAACTTAAATACAGTATCCAAATTAATTTATTAACTTATTGCTTAGCTCTTGGGGTTACTTTATTTATTTCAAATACACACAGGTGAGACAACCCTCCTCCCTTCCAGAATACATTACAGATAACAACAGGCTCCAGCCACTGGACAATAGAAAAGCTCCAGTCACTGGACAATAGAAAAGACAGTCAACACAATGGAATGTTTACCCAATGCGTCCTCTCTAAACAGTGTGCTTAGGGAAACCCAGGATGTTAGAGTGCAAGCTCTTGAGCAAGGGGCCTCTCCTACTGTTTAATGAGTGCAAAATATAACAACTTATAACTGTAACATACAGATACACACTTTGACAACAGCATAGCACATCACACAACACTCTACACTATATACAGAGACAATAAACTGTAAAGCAAAATACTTGCAAATAAACATTGGGGCGGCCGTTTTAGCACAGATTGCTTTGTATGCTTCCGGCCTGTTCAGCACAAAATGACTGCAGCTCATTAAATTTTATCTATTTTGGAGTGCTATTTGGTGCTAGAACACCCACTATTCATGTGCGTGATTCTTAAAATTGACCGTCAGTCATTTACTAGAGTGAGCACTTTAACTATAAAGGCACGGCTATCTTCAGACAGACACAGGCAAAATTACTGAACCCAAATGCACCTAATAACATACAAAACAACAAATCACTGAATTCTGGCCGAGTTATACCAGAACAATTAACCTATTCATAATTACTATCACGCAGATACTACACAAAATTAATAAGGGAATACAGTATTGCAAAGTGTAACGAATATCAAAAAGCATCTACTAAATAAAACCTACAAATCAATACAATGGAAAAACCTGCACCTATTTATCCAAGTATTAATAGAATTGGAATATATATATATTTAGCAGACTATAAGAATAGGGAATATATAACAGATTGATACATCCAGTAATACTTATCCAGTCGTTGGTTTTCATATGATGATGGTGATGGTAAAATGGAGTTAGCTGTCCAGAAAGAAAAAAGGTTAGACTTTTTTCTGTCCCTTGCTTTCCCTTCTTTATTACTCCTGCCCCTCCCCTTTCTGTTATCTGCCCCGAGACCCAATCCCAGCGATAATCCTAAAACAAGAGAGGAACCAATTGTAACTCCTCCCAACTTTCCACTTTTTCTTAAACAGGGAAATTGCTTAAGCTTCTTCGCTCCCATTCAGTCTCTCGTCAGTACCACTCTCCATCTCTGTGTATCACTCTCCCTCTGTGTGTGTATCACTCTCCCTCTCTCTGTGTGCATCACTCTCCCTCTCTCTGTGTGCATCACTCTCCATCTGTGTATCACTCTCCCTCTCTGTGTATCACTCTCCCTCTATCTCTCTGTCTCTCTGTATTGCTCTCCCTCTGTGTATCACTCTCCCTCTCTCTGTATCGCTCTCCCTCTGTATCTCTTTCTCCCTGTGTATCTCTCCCTCTCTCTATCACTCTCCTTATCTCTCCATCTCTGTGTATCACTCTCCCTCTGTGTGTGTATCTCTCCCTCTCTGTGTATCACTCTCCCTCTGTGTATCACTCTCACTCTCTCTCTCCCGCTCTCTGTGTGTATCACTCTCCCTCTCTCTGTGTGCATCACTCTCCCTCTCTCTGTATCACTCTCCATCTGTGTATCACTCTCCCTCTCTGTGTATCACTCTCCCTCTCTCTGTGTGTCTCTCTGTATTGCTCTCCCTCTGTGTATCACTCTCCCTCTATCTCTCTGTATCGCTCTCCCTCTGTATCTCTTTCTCCCTGTGTATCACTCTCCCTCTCTGTATCACTCTCCCTCTATCACTCTCCTTATCTCTCCATCTCTGTGTATCACTCTCCCTCTGTGTGTGTATCACTCTCCCTCTCTGTGTATCGCTCTCCCTCTGTGTATCACTCTCACTCTCTCTCTCCCGCTCTCTGTGTGTATCACTCTCCCTCTCTCTGTGTGCATCACTCTCCCTCTCTGTGTATCACTCTCCCTCTCTCTGTGTGTCTCTCTGTATTGCTCTCCCTCTGTGTATCACTCTCCCTCTATCTCTCTGTATCGCTCTCCCTCTGTATCTCTTTCTCCCTGTGTATCACTCTCCCTCTCTGTATCACTCTCCCTCTATCACTCTCCTTATCTCTCCATCTCTGTGTATCACTCTCCCTCTGTGTGTGTATCACTCTCCCTCTCTGTGTATCGCTCTCCCTCTGTGTATCACTCTCACTCTCTCTCTCCCGCTCTCTGTGTGTATCACTCTCCCTCTCTCTGTGTGCATCACTCTCCCTCTCTGTGTATCACTCTCCCTCTCTCTGTGTATCACTCTCCCTCTCTCTGTGTATCACTCTCCCTCTCTCTGTGTATCACTCTCCCGCTCTGTGTATCACTCTCCCGCTCTCTGTGTATCACTCTCCCTGTGTGTATCTCTGTATCGCTCTCCCTTTGTATCTCTTTCTAACTCTGTATCACTCTCCCTCTGTGTATCACTCTCCCTCTCTCTGTATCTCTGTGTGTATCCCTCTCTGTGTGTGTATATCTCTCTCTCCGTATCGCTCTCTCTGTGTAAGCTCTCAATTCAATCCAAATGAGCTTTATTGGCAGGACCAAATACATTTAACATTGCCAAAGCATATGGGGAGGTTATAGGGAATGGAAGGGGGGAGGGTAGTGGGACATATATGGGGGGGAATAGGCAAGTCCATGGACATTATCAGGGGTAAGGGATAATGTGAAGGGGGCGAGTCCGTGTTGGGGATTTGTAAGTCCGGGATCTCTCATGTTCCACTCAGTCTGTGACATTCTGTGACATATTGAGCAGATATTTTCACCGCCAGCTCCTCTTCTCCCAGTATGATGTGGAGTTTCCTCGTCTCTTCTCCTAGTATGGTGTGGAGTTTCCTCGTCTCTTCTCCCAGTATGATGTGGAGTTTTCTCGTCTCTTCTCCCAGTATGATGTGGAGTTTCCTCGTCTCTTCTCCCAGTATGATGTGGAGTTTCCTCGTCTCTTCTATAGAGGTGAAGTCCAGGATGAGAGCGGAGAGTCTCTGGAAGTGAGTTTCCCTCAGTGCTGAGTACTTGGGGCACTGTAGGAGGAAGTGGACCTCATCTTCCAGGGCCCCCTGGTCACAATGCTGGCACAGTCTATTCTCCCTGGGCTTGTAGGTCTGTCTATGCCGCCCCGATTGGATTTCCAGGCTGTGGGCGCTCAGTCTGTACCGGCTCAGGTCCTTGGGGTCTTACCTCCAGGTATGGGCTCAGTTTGTATTCCCTCCAGGTATGGGGCCAGTTTGTATTCCCTCCAGGTATGGGGCCAGTTTGTATTCCCTCCAGGTATGGGGCCAGTTTGTATTCCCTCCAGGTATGGGGCCAATTTGTATTCCCTCTGTAAGGATTGGTAAATGGTGAGTTTCTTGGAGTTTGCTATATCATGTCTCCATTCTCTGATATCGTTTTCCCTGGAATCGTTAATTAGGGCCTTTATTTGATATTTTGTCAGGTTGCCTTCATGGGGGCTTTGGATGATCAGGGTGGATATGCGTTGTTGCAGCTCACATGGTTTGGGATGGTCCTTGTTGGCCAGTAGGGCTTTATGGTGGTATGAGTTGAGGATGCTGATGTTTAGGTGGTCCCAGTATGATAGCGCCCTCTTCTGTACTGCAAGAAGTAAGGGGAGTCTGCCCAGCTCGGCCCGGCAAGCATTGTTAAAGGTGCTCCGATGGACTTAGGCTATTTCTGTTGGGCTGGTGTCCCATTTGGGTTGGTCAGGGTAGGTGATGGGGCCCCATACTTCACTGCCATAAAGGAGGATTGGAGTGATGACGCTATCACAGATTTTAAGCCAGACTCTTACAGGCGGTTTTAGTTTGTAGAGTTTTCTCCTGATGGCATAGAACATTCTACACGTCTGGGGCCCCATTACATTCTTCGTGCACAATTGCGCGTGCGCAAAAACACATTAACGCGAGGGGCAAAACCCTTTGCGCTGAATGTCGCATTACGACGTTCTCGCACAAAATGCGCATTAACGTCTAACGCGGGTAACCCTGCGCGAACCCTTTGCGAGCGCAATTTACTGCGCGCATCCTATACTTAACATTGTGAACGCAAATGCGTTTGTGCGCGCATGGTATTACAATCTTCGCGCAAAATTTAGCGGACAACGTTTGCGCGCATAATTTTAACGTCTTTGAAAAAGCTGGTGGTAACGGCAAATTGTAAAAACCCGACCGCACCAAACTGCGGATTCACAACAGAGAACGTCGATGCGCACGTGTTTTATTTTTTTTATTAGATCCGTCAAAAATGACGGCCTTGTCTTCCATCAGAACGTACGTCTGTTATGCGCAGTCCGCACAAAATGACAGATTCGGGTTAAAAATTACATTGTGCTCACTGATTTCTGTGCGCAACGGTACTTTGCGCGCAATTTAGCGTGTCGGTTTTACGAGCACAGTTTCCCAACGGATGAAAAAATGTGCAAGGAATGTAATTCCAGCAGTGATTTTCGTGCGTTAACGTTTAGCGCTTCGTGCAAAAAAAACACCCGTTTTCCGTGCATTTTTGTGTTAAGAATGTAATAGGGCCCCTTGTCTCTTAGGACGTGTATGGTTGGTTTGAAACTTCCCGATTGGTTTGTTTGTAGGCTGAGGTTATCTCTCTGTGTATCTCTCTCCCTCTCTGTATCTCTCTCTCCCTCTCTGTGTGTATCTCTCTCTCTCCCCCTCTGTGTATCTCTCTCTCCCCCTCTGTGTATCTCTCTCCCTCTCTGTGTATCTCTCTCCCCTCTGTGTATCTCTCTCCCTCTCTGTATCTCTCTCTCCCCCTCTGTGTATCTCTCTCTCTCCCGGTGTATCTCTCTCTCCCTCTGTGTATCTCTCTCCCTCTGTGTATCTCTCTCTCCCTCTGTGTATCTCTCTCTCTCCCCTCTGTGTATCTCTCTCTCCCCTCTGTGTATCTCTCTTCCCTCTCTGTGTATCTCTCTCCCTCTCTGTGTATCTCTCTCCCTCTCTGTGTATCTCTCTCCCTCTCTGTATCTCTCTCTCCCCCTCTGTGTATCTCTCTCTCTCCCTGTGTATCTCTCTCTCCCTCTGTGTATCTCTCTCCCTCTGTGTGTATCTCTCTCTCCTCTGTGTGTATCTCTCTCTCCCTCTGTGTGTATCTCTCTCTCCCTCTGTGTGTATCTCTCTCTCTCTGTGTGTATCTCTCTCCCTCTCTGTATCCCTCCCTCCCTGTATCCCTCCCTCCCTGTATCTCTCCTCCCTGTATCTCTCTCTCCCTGTATCTCTCTCTCCCTGTATCTCTCTCCCTGTATCTCTCTCTCCCTCTATATCTCTCTCCCTGTATCTCTCTCTCCCTCTATATCTCTCTCTCCCTGTATCTCCCTCTCTCCCTGTATCTCTCTCTCCCTCTATATCTCTCTCCCTGTATCTCTCTCTCCCTCTATATCTCTCTCCCTGTATCTCTCTCTCCCTGTATCTCTCTCTCCCTGTATCTCTCTCTCCCTCTATATCTCTCTCCGTATCTCTCTCTCCCTGTATCTCTCTCCCTGAAGCTCTCTCTCCCTGTATCTCTCTCTCCCTGTATCTCTCTCTCCCTGTATCTCTCTCTCCCTGTATCTCTCTCTCCCTGTATCTCTCTCTCCCTGTATCTCTCTCCCCCTCTATATCTCTCTCCCTGTATCTCTCTCTCCCTCTATATCTCTCTCCCTGTATCTCTCTCTCCCTCTATATCTCTCTCCCTGTATCTCTCTCTCCCTGTATCTCTCTCTCCCTGTATCTCTCTCTCCCTCTATCTCTCTCTCCCTCTATATCTCTCCCCCTCTATATCTCTCTCCCTCTATATCTCTCCCCCTCTATATCTCTCCCTGTATCTCTCTCTCCCTGAATCTCTCTCTCCCTCTATATCTCTCTCCCCTGTATTCTCTCTCCCTGTATCTCTCTCCCTCTATATCTCTCTCTCCCTGTATCTCTCTCCCTCTGTGTATCTCTCTCTCCCTCTGTATCTCTCTCTCCCTCTGTATCTCTCTCTCCCTCTGTATCTCTCTCTCCCTCTGTGTCTCTCTCTCCCTCTGTATCCCTCTCTCCCTCTGTATCCCTCTCTCCCTCTGTATCTCTCTCTCCCTCTGTATCTCTCTCTCCCTCTGTATCTCTCTCTCCCTCTGTATCTCTCTCTCCCTCTGTATCTCTCTCTCCCTCTGTATCTCTCTCTCCCTCTGTATCTCTCCCTCTGTATCTCTCTCTCCCTCTGTATCCCTCTCTCCCTCTGTATCTCTCTCTCCCTCCCTCTGTATCTCTCTCTCCCTCTGTGTCTCTCTCTTCCTCTGTATCCCTCTCTCCCTCTGTATCTCTCTCTCCCTCCCTCTATCTCTCTCTCCCTCTGTATCTCTCCCTCTGTATCTCTCTCTCCCTCTGTATATCTCTCTCCCTCTGTATCTCTCTCTCCCTCTGTATATCTCTCTCCCTCTGTATATCTCTCTCCCTCTGTATATCTCTCTCCCTCTGTATATCTCTCTCCCTCTGTATATCTCTCTCCCTCTGTATATCTCTCTCCCTCTGTATCTCTCTCTCCCTCTGTATCTCTCTCTCCCTCTGTATCTCTCTCTCCCTCTGTATCTCTCTCTCCCTCTGTATCTCTCTCTCCCTCTGTATCTCTCTCTCCCTCTGTATCTCTCTCCCTCTATTTGTCCCACACCGTTAAATCAGGCCTGTGCCTCTTCCTTATGTCTGTGTAAGAGAATGATCTTAACCCTTTGCTGCCTGGCAGAGGCGGCTGGATTTGTGTGGCCCTTGTTTATCATCAGGGTGATGAGTCTCTCGCTGTGAGCGGGCAGAGGATTTATTAATTAGCAGCTTAATCTCCTGCAGATAAGGAGTGCGAGAGCGGCACAGGCTGGTGGGGAAGGCAACAATCAGACAGCAGGAATGAAGACAGTCAATGGCTTTTAAAGGAATCGAGAATTTCCTTGGAAACGCAGCGCTGAGGGCAAATATTTGAATAATTCACTGTTAATCCTCTCTCATGTTAATCCATTCATGCTGGCCTGAGGGCTTGGCCGGTCACTAGACACCAGGTATCCTGGCACCATGTGCCTGGCGCCAGGCTGCGGCGTGAAGATTTCTTCACATTTAATACGGGTAACCAGTTAATTTGTTCATGAAATCTCAAAATGGAATGTACTGAAAATGAGAGGATGGAAATGCCGCGAAACCGGTGAGAGGGAAATTACGGACATTACCCATCCAATCCACCACAAACCATAAGGGAAACTAACAGCGAGGGGCCGCGACCTGGCCTGTGGATACATTAAATGCAATTATTATTTAGGGTTACCAGGAAGCTGCCATGTGAGGGGACACAGAGGGGGACACAGAAATATAAAATAATGGAATCCTAGGGAAAAGTCACCTCATGGACGCGTTTGCAAAGGGCGCAACGGAAAAGTCAAGGATTGAAACCATTTCCTTCAGACGCCGGCTATAAAATGTATTTTATGTGGGAAAAAAATACAGTACACGTCGTCTTGGTACAACTTAGCGTCATACACGCATCGGTTTTCTGTGTCTCATCTCCATTAACGGAGCAGAATCTGCCTCTCGCGTCCAGTAAATGGAGCAGAATCTGCCTCTCTCGTCCAGTAAATGGAGCAGAATCTGCCTCTCGCGTCCAGTAAATGGAGCAGAATCTGCCTCTCTCGTCCAGTAAATGGAGCAGAATCTGCCTCTCTCGTCCAGTAAATGGAGCAGAATCTGCCTCTCTCGTCCAGTAAATGGAGCAGAATCTGCCTCTCTCGTCCAGTAAATGGAGCAGAATCTGCCTCTCGCGTCCAGTAAATGGAGCAGAATCTGCCTCTCGCGTCCAGTAAATGGAGCAGAATCTGCCTCTCGCGTCCAGTAAATGGAGCAGAATCTGCCTCTCGCGTCCAGTAAATGGAGCAGAATCTGCCTCTCGCGTCCAGTAAATGGAGCAGAATCTGCCTCTCGCGTCCAGTAATGGAGCAGAATCTGCATCTCGCGTCCAGTAATGGAGCAGAATCTGCATCTCGCGTCCAGTAATGGAGCAGAATCTGCCTCTCGCGTCCAGTAAATGGAGCAGAATCTGCCTCTCGCGTCCAGTAAATGGAGCAGAATCTGCCTCTCGTGTCCAGTAATGGAGCAGAATCTGCCTCTCGCGTCCAGTAAATGGAGCAGAATCTGCCTCTCGCGTCCAGTAAATGGAGCAGAATCTGCATCTCGCGTCCAGTAATGGAGCAGAATCTGCCTCTCGCGTCCAGTAAATGGAGCAGAATCTGCCTCTCGCGTCCAGTAAATGGAGCAGAATCTGCCTCTCGCGTCCAGTAAATGGAGCAGAATCTGCCTCTCGTGTCCAGTAATGGAGCAGAATCTGCATCTCGCGTCCAGTAATGGAGCAGAATCTGCATCTCGCGTCCAGTAATGGAGCAGAATCTGCCTCTCGCGTCCAGTAAATGGAGCAGAATCTGCCTCTCGCGTCCAGTAATGGAGCAGAATCTGCCTCTCGCGTCCAGTAATGGAGCAGAATCTGCCTCTCGCGTCCAGTAAATGGAGCAGACTCTGCTGCTCTTGTCCAGTTACGAAGCAGAATCAGCAGCTCGCGTCCAGTAATTTTGGCAACATATTTCCCTCAATATTTTATGCATCAGAAAACGCTCCAGTTCTAGAATTGATGCGAGCGCCACATAACTGAAGCAGAAATGTACATTAAAATATGGAGCGACCTGCAGTTGTGTCAAAAACAGGGAGCAGAATCTGCTCACCCCTCCCCCACACACACAGTTTTAGCATTAGGACGGTGACACGTTTAGTTTGATGACGGTAAATTTAAAATTTAAAAAAAATTGCCAGATTAAAAAAAGACAACTGAAAAAAATCTGAGTTTTTTGTAAATCGAGTGAGCGTCATGCGAGGAACGCGCAGACATTATTCTACACACTGACCCGATTGATCCTGCTCCGGCTTCTTATTTCAGCATCAGATTCTGCTCCCCTTTCTCCACGCAAGTCACAGCAATCAGGCGCGAGTGTGATACTACATTTTACTGGATGAAGAGGCGAGTGCGCGGTTTTTCTGCACAATATGACATTGTCAACGAGTGTGTGAACGAGAGGAAACGTTTAACACGTGACTTTTTGTTGCGTCACTCGCTGCATTAACTCTCTGACATTAATGTTACATTCATGTCTTTGCACTGACAGATGTCTCGCGTTGAGACTTTGTGTTGCGTGTGTATAGCCTGTCCGGGGTGCATCTGTCCATTTTCTCATGCGTTTGTCTTGCTCGGAGTGTCTCCTTCGCCAGGCGGGATGCCGGGTCACTGCTCGTTGCTGGTAGATCACTGGTGACGCACGGCCACTCCTCGCGGTTGCTGTCGCAGCGTTAATGGGGCCAGTGCAGATATTTGTTAAAGTCAGTCCGTCGTGTGGGTTATTGTTACTTTATCTCCCATTTCGTCCGCTGCTTGTTTTATGTGCTCACACTCTGCATTCGTCTTGCGATGGGCCTCACTGTCGATACGCTGCACTAGGTGCTTATCTTTCTTTTCTCTGAACGTATGACTTTTTCGTGTGCTTACAAATATTTTTGAAACATGTACATCCCCCCACACCAGCCAACTTTCCTCATACTTGCCGGCGAGTGCGAATTCCTAGAACGGTGAGCAGATCACGGCTTCACTGAGCCACCGCTCTTCATGTGATATTCGGCTTTGAACATGGGACCATCGCCAGGCTTAGTGAATCTAGTCCCGTGACGCCGCGAACGCTCCCACAATCGGTTTGATGATCCTATCCTGGGGTTCTGGTCCTCGTCCCGCGGCTCCATCCCACTTCATTCTTTTACGTGATTTTTCCAAATCCCTGGAATTAGGTGATGACTGTAAATCAGGCGCGGCGGGATAATTACAGCACGGATAATCGTTATTATGAAGTCAGTGGCCACTTCGCTTCTGATAGCGCGGTGTCACTGCATCTCATCACTCCCAGCTTTTCAATCCTCATTAACGTCCACATATTATAAAACAGAAAATAAACATCGGCAAGAATTTCTCAAATTTGATAAAAAAAAAACATCCTTCATCCTATTGGTGGAATTTGCAATGAATTTACCTCCAGAACGGGTGTTAATCGAGCTCGGGGCCACGTCCACCTCGTCCGCATACACTAACAGGTTTATACAAAGAAAAATATACAGAAAAGGTGGCGAACGTCAGGGGGAAGAACAAGACACGGTCACTAAAAACACCCAGATGTATCCCTTATGCACCTTAAAACAAACAATAAAAGAATAGGGGCCCGACTACAATCTTCGCGTTAAAACGCTCGCGCAACGCGTAAATTTGTGCGCCCAGCGTTAAACGTTAACATGCGTAAATCAACGCTGGAATTACAATCCTCGTGCATTTTTTCATCCGTCGAGCAATAACGCGCGTAAAACGGACACGTACAAACGCGCGCAGCAACATTGTGCGCAGAAATCAGTGTGCAGACTGTTTTTTCACGCGATTCAGCCAATCAGAATTAACCACTTCGCTGCTGAGGACGCGCTCAGCGCGTCCTCAGCAGTCCCGCTGGTGTGCTGAGGACGCGCTGAGCGCGTCCTCACATTGGGGTCAGCGTTCGGCCGGGTTCCGGCCGATCGCTGGCCCCTCCGGTGCGGGCTGACATCCTGGATGTCAGCCCGGCATCCGGACCAGCAGCCGCCAGAATTAGGTGTCATCGCGGGGGCGCGATGACACCTAATTCAGGCGCCCCCCCCGCATGTGCGGAGGAGGCGCCTGAAAGGGAGGGGGGGGGAGGTCCTTCGGACCTCTCTCCCTCCCGATCGGCGGCGCACAGGGGGTTAACCCAGGCATCATTTGGAAGGGCACAGCCTGCCCTTCCAAATGATGCCTGGCATTAACCCCTGGGGAGCTGGATCGCGAATCGGCGCTGAAAAGCGCCGGTTCGCGATCCTTTCCCGGAGCTGGCCGACATCTTGGATGTCGGCCAAGCCTCCGGGAACTCCCCCAGAGGACTGGCGTCATCGTGCGTAGCACGATGACGCCAGTCCTAGAGTTAACCCCTAACTGCCACCAACTGTGGAGATAGGGAGTTCCAATGAACTCCCTATCTCCCGATCCGTGGCAGCTAGGGGTTAAATTTTGGTATGGTTGGATCGGCCAGAGCATGGCCGTTCCAACGATACCAAACACTACAGTGAAAAATTTTGTAAAAAAAAAAAAAATAAAAATAAAAAAAAAAAAAATTAAAAAAAAAAAAAATTAAACACTTTTTTTTTTTTTTTGGGTTTGTTAATGCAGCAATATTGTTCCCATTTCAATTATAATGTGAACAATGATGCTGCACTAACGATTTTTGTATGCGGTGCGTTTGTTAAAAATAGTGTCATTTTCCCCAAAAAAAATGTAACGAGACCCCATCTCTAATTTTTTTAACAAGCGCACCCCATACAAAATATAACCGCAATTGCTCGCATGTTAAAATGTGGAAAAAAACACTTTACACATTGTAAATTATTGAAAATACATATTTTATTGCATTTTTTGTTATAATATACAGACATGACATAACGTATACATATAATAATGACATATTATGAATCTACCGAGTCTGACGGAAAGAACGATATATAATATGTCTGGGTCATATACTAAAATAAGCCTTCAAAACACGTTTAAACATGATGAGCAAAACCGGTAAAAATGACCTCAGCACAGGGGCGGGAAAAGCCTCAGCAGCGAAAGGGTTAAGAAGCACAATTGTCTCACGTTAAGTTTTTGCGCCTGTCAAAGTCAATCTGTGTATATATGCTGCAGCAATAATAAAAACACGCACAACTTCTCCATGTTATTGTTTGGGTATGTGTAGAATGTGTAACTATACTTTGCGGTGTTTTTTTTGGGCTGGTGTATTTGGGTTCGGCAGGTTAATAGAATTTGCCATTAACACCAGCTTTTAGGAGTTGTTAAAATTATGCGCGTAAAGCCTGTGCGTTACAAACTGCGCATAGATTGTAATACCATCCGCGTACCAGCGCACAAACGCATTTGCGCTCACAATGTTAAGTATAGGACGCGCGCAGTACAGTAAGCTCGCGCAGGTTCACCCTATAGACGTATACGCGCGTTTGTTGCGTTGACATTGTAATACGACGTTCAGCGCAAAGGGTTTTGCCCCTCGCGTTAATGCGTTTTTGCGCCAGCGCAAACGTATGCGTGAAGATGGGCCCTAATGTAATAGGTGTCCAGCGCACACTTGAATGTGCGATATATCCAGTAAATACAGCCTTAAATACAACCTTATACTCAAAGTAAGCAGAAAATGATGGCGCTACACAGTATCCATACAATATTCTTACGCACTCTTGCAAGTCCGATACTGTATATCTAAAAGGAGAAAAAGCAGACACAATAGTGAATTCCAGTAACTGTATGTATAAATAGATGGTCAAACTCGCGCTTTTCGGAGCCTAAATAGGCTCGATCGATGACACCCGTGGGTGCTTTATACGGCTCACCCACTAGCCCAAAGCGGTTCGGCAACTTCTGATCGACCAGGGTAACAGTAATGGACCCAAATCCGTCGGGGCGTCAAGTTCTGTGGAGTCCATTTGAACCAGACGGATTTGGGTCCATTACTGTTACCCTGGTCAATCCGCTCTAATTCATCCCAAAGGTGTTCTATGGGGTTGAGGTCAGGACTCTGTCAGGACCATGTTGACATTGACACACATACACCTACATCCTGGAGAGTGTTCTTGATCTGGCCAACTGTTGTGAAGGGTGTTTTCTTCACCAGGTTAAGAATTCTTCATTCATCCACCACAGTTGTTTTCCGTGGTCTCCCGGGTCTTTTGGTGTTGCTGAGCTCACCGGTGCGTTCCTTCTTTTTGAGAATGTTCCAAACAGTTGTTTTGGCCACGCCTAATGTTCTTGCTATCTCTCTGATGGGTTTGTTTTGTTTCTTCAGCCTAATGATGGCTTGCTTCACTGATAGTGACAGCTCTTTGGATTTCATCTTGAGAGTTGACAGCAACAGATTCCAAATGCAAATAGCACACTTGAAATAAACTCTGGGCCTTTTATCTGCACATTGTAATTGGGGTAATGAGGGAATATCACACACCTGGCCATTGAACAGCTGAGAAGCCAATTGTTCCATTACCTTTGGTCCCTTAACAAGTGGGAGGCACATCTGCAAACTGCTGTAAGTCCTACACCGTTCACCTGAGGTTGGATGTACATACCCTCAAATTAAAGCTGACAGTCTGCAGTTACAGCACATTGTGTTTGTTTCATTCCAACTCCATTGTGGTGGTGTATAGAGCCAAAGATGTTAGAATTGTGTCCATGTCCCAATATTTCTGGACCTGACTGTTGAAAGGGTAGTAGATACATGGAATCTACTACCCTTTCTAAAATCACTGTTACTGCCTCCACTGGGAGGCTATTCCATGTATCTACTACCCTTTCTATATCACTGTTACTGGGAGGCTATTCCATGCATCTACTACCCTTTCTGTATCACTGTTACATGGAATAGCCTCCCAGTAACGGTGATATAGAAAGGGTAGTAGATACCGGGAGGCTATTCCATGTAACAGTGAAGCAGTAAATTATTGCAGTAGGGTTATTTTTTGTAAAGTAACAGTGGGTTTTGGTGATCATCTTGTGTCTCATAGTGAATATTTCTGGAGCGGTCGCTGTAATGTAACTTGGTTTTCACCGTTGTTCCCATTGGTGCTTTTTTTAAGCACAGATTTCTCCATTATTATTCCACGTCTCAGGATGTGGCTGTTCCAGATCTAGGGTGTAATCATTACACGGCGTTCCAGGCCTCGGTTACAGTCAGGATGCGGCGGTTCCAGGCCTCGGTTACAGTCAGGATGCGGCGGTTCCAGGCCTCAGTTACAGTCAGGATGCGGCGGTACCAGGCCTCGGTTACAGTCAGGATGCGGCATTTCCAGGCCTCAGTTACAGTCAGGATGCGGCATTTCCAGGCCTCAGTTACAGTCAGGATGCGGCATTTCCAGGCCTCGGTTACAGTCAGGATGCGGCAGTTCCAGGCCTCGGTTACAGTCAGGATGCGGCGGTTCCAGGCCTCGGTTACAGTCAGGATGCAGTAGATCCAGGCCTTGGTTCTAGTCAGGATACGGCGGATCCAGGCCTTGGTTCTAGTCAGGATACGGCGGATCCAGGCCTTGGTTCTAGTCAGGAAACGGCGGATCCAGGCCTTGGTTCTAGTCAGGATACGGCGGATCCAGGCCTCGGGATAGTCAGGATAAGGCTGGGGAAATTGCTGGCGCACACATCATGTCGGTGTCTGTTCTTCCTGTGATTACGGACATTGTGAAGGTGTAATTATGTAAATGCAGTAATGGCGCCTTATTGATACAGGGGTCTCATACTGCGGCTGAAGAGGGTCACCACCGCGGCAGATGCAGCAGGGTTACCATGGAAACGTGCGTGGCTTGGTTAATTTCCAGGTGAAATTGTGACATACAATAAGAAGTGCTCCGCCCCCACACCTGCCCGTCCGATGCATTTCCTACAAATTAAGGATTATCTTCAGGAAATCTCAAAATAAATGAGGGGAAATTACCCGCCTGATAAATACGGCCATTTTCAGGCTTCCGATTTCTCTGTAAATTGCCGTCAGTAAAAGGGAAAATAAAGAAAGGATCCAGCTGCGCGAAAGCGAAAACCGAGATTATCCGCCCGTCTGACGTACTACGAGGGCTTCAGATTATACTGTGTCTGCTGGAACAGACTGTGTACTATAACTCCCATCATCTTCAGCCGGATTCCACTGATATTCAATGTCCCGAGGAAAGCAGATTCATCGTGACAACATCTTCACCCATAAATACCAGCTCTGAAGCCCCCTGGCTCTGACACTCTCCCCGAATATAAAGCTTTAAGGGATTATTCACATAGACCGATCTGTCCCCGAAATGTCACCGAACAGCGAGTTTCCCCGTACAGTGACATTTCGGGGCAATTCGGCTAGTCAGAGAGCAGACAGTTTGCCAAATTTTGGTGAATTAAATGTGAAATACGGGGTCTGTTCGGCGGCAGTGAAATTCGGTGCTGTTCGGCGGCAGTGAAATACGGTGCCTGTTCGGCAGCAGTGAAATACGGTGCCTGTTCGGCAGCAGTGAAATTCCCCCATAGAGAAGCAATGGTTAAAGGGATACTCCAGGCAATATGACCAACTCAGCTTTTTAAGGTGGTCATATTGCCTGAAGAATCCCATTTTTTCCCCAGCCTTCTACGTTTTCCCGATCGGCTGATATTGCTGAGAGAAGCGGTGGACTTCACTCCGCCCTCCCAGCTGTCAATCAGCCGATCGGGTTTCAAGGTCCCTCGTTTTGGAACTCTCGGCAAAGCTGGGACGTCATCGCGCTACAAGCACGATGACGTCCCACCGCTCCGGCAGAGTCGCGGGAACGCGCAGGAGAAATAGCCAGAGCCGCCTCCTCCTCCGCCTAAGAGTTTTTAGACGAGCAGGCGGGGTGAACTTCAGCTCACCTCGCCGCTCGTGAACGCGTGCTGCTCCGCGCATGCGAGGTTGAATGAGCAGGATTCCGGGAGGAAGCCTACTGATTGGCTGGTTTACGTGATAGGTGCGCATTGCACGTAAACCTTTAGCCAAGTTGCAACTTTACCATGACGGGAGCGGAAGAGGGCGGTAAAAAAAAAAAAAAAAAAAAAACGCTGTTGGAAAAGCGTCGTTTTTAGGGTAAGTATTACATTAAAAAATATATATATATACACTGAATGACTAGATAGGGCAATAGGTTTAATATAATGTAAAAAAAGGGGGGGGATTTTCAGTCTGGAGTGTTCCTTTAATCTATTCACATTGAACAGCGGAGAAATGTCAGTGAAGTGTCCTGATGTTCAGTGGTTTCATTTGACAGGTTTAATCAGACGAACCCCATAGGTTTCAATGATAAAATATTCCCGTTTATATTAAATATCTAATAAACCGTTTATTATCTTAATCTGCAGCAAAAAAGTCTATGTATTTGTTTGTAGGATTTTTTCGTGAAAATCTTTTCGTTTTTTTTTTGTTTAAATGGCGGTTCTTTCTGTAACAGACCTTTTTATTATCATTCATAGGATTTTATATGTAAATTCCAGGCATTTACGTTCAGTCGATTTTTTGCAAACAGCGTTTCAAATTTGACATTTTCAATCGTATTATGGTTTTGTTTTTTTTACCTGTTCGGCGGCTTGTTGCCTTTTTTTGTGACTGGTCGGCGCTGTGCTCGACGGCTCTTCGGCTGTGCTTGGCGGCTGTCCGGCGTGCTTACGGCGGATGTCCGGCGGGTTGGCAGTGGAGGTCGGCAAGCTTGCAGTGGCATTCGGTAGCCAATTCCCTGCACTTCGGAGACCCTGTGGTTAATGCTAAATTCAACCAAGCACAGCAGGGGGTGCATAACTCCGCCAGGTTTCCAGCCTCATGAAAGCTGCAAATGCAGGCAGAAAGATGTACGTCTCTGCTGCATCGCCACCTAGGGGCTGTTCCAAACGGCCTGAGATTCCTAGATAGCTTTGTTGCAGTGAAGGTTTATTGTAAATGTAAAAGATGTCTGATCTATTCCTCCGCTTCCAATATTCAGAACTTCTATGATAAATACATTAAAAAAAATGGTTAGAGGGCTGGGGAAGATTAGACATTTTCTGTGTATCATGAGTAGTGCTAAGGTTTGGTTAGGGTTACGGTTCTTGTGTGTCATATCATTAGGACTAAGGTGATTGGGTGAACATTTCTGTGTTATATGGTATGGGT
Organism: Leptobrachium leishanense; assembly: GCA_009667805.1. NCBI lineage: Eukaryota > Metazoa > Chordata > Amphibia > Anura > Megophryidae > Leptobrachium > Leptobrachium leishanense. Next base: position 18,665,353 of record CM019073.1, read on the forward strand.
TAGTTTTAGGGTTACAGTTCCTGTGTGTCATATGATTAGGGTTAGGATTGTGTTTTTACTATTCCGATTAAATCCAACCTTTTCTGCTTAGCGCTACTCATAATACACAGAAAATGTCTAATCTACCCCCAGCCCCCCTAACAATTTTATGTATTAATCATAAAAGTTCTGAATATTGGAAGCGGAGGAATAGATCAGACATCTTTTACATTTACAATAAACCTTCACTGCAACAAAGCTCTCTGGGATAGTGCGTGTGTATCCAGCGCCACCCAGTGGCCAGAACGAACTGTGCAATGATTTAAAACCAAAAAACAAAATAGTTTGTCCAGATTTAAGATTCATACATGAACTGTATCAGCAGCCGTGTCTTTCCACACAGTGGTATACCTCACCCCACCAGAACAGTTTATGGGGAAATTGTGGTAGAGACAGCGCTTCCTTCAAACAGAGGCAATGTTCCTTATTCCTATGTCCTTCGTATAGGTCTTCTTACCTCAAAGAAACATAGAAGGCAGAAAACATGGTGCAGCCAATTTGGTATAAATAAACCTATATATCATAAAAAATGTGCACTCACGTTTCCAGGTGTCACCTCTCGGACACCAGATGTATTCGCAGCCGGTAAAGTTGAAGGGGTACCGGATCCCCTCTGAACGAATGTTTGCAGAACTCCTTTGTATCAAACAACACCAGAACCATAAAGTAAAAGGGTTAAAAAAAATAATTTATTCCATTAAAATAAATAAATTATACAACTGAAACGCATTTTGCGATGTAATCGCCTCTTCAGTCAGTGTATATATAATGTGATACGCCCGGGCTTGACAAAGCCAGGAGCCTGGTAGCCACTGGCTCCTAGAATTTTACTTCTGGCTCCTAAATTTCCAGTTTATTTTACACTAATCTAAAAGCAGTCTTTGGCATCTAAAAACATCTCGTTGACTTCAATGTTTTCTTCCTTTCTCCTACATTTAATGTACATATACCCAGTCTTGGTGTATGTATTTATATATGAGGTCAGTTGTGTGAGTGTGGGGGGGAGGGGGGGTCTGTGTCTGCAGTGGGTAAATAGGGTGTCCAATGACAACTGTTACGTCTTCGGCCCCCGCGGCGCTTCCTGAGGGGGTCAGAGCATCGCTGGCTGGCCGGTTGCCAGTAGTTAAAGCTGGCAGATCGGCATCTGAGGGGGCGGGGCTTGGCATAATGAGGAGGAGCCACCAGCCTTTAAAGCAGGGCGAGAGGATCTGCTCCTCGACCTGACGTGGAGTAAAGTTCCCGCATTGCCTGCTATCTTGCTATACTCTATTTTGATACTCTGTAGATGACCTGTTTTTGTACGAGGACCCTGTATACGTTTTGACCCGGCTATCCCTATTGACGATTCTCTTGCTTATCCTTATTGTGCTTTTGCCTGAGCGGTTTGTTTTTCATGTTTATGTTTTGCCGTATGCTTTAGGTTTGCTGTTTGCTACATCTGGTGTGAGTCCTAATCGCAAGGCATCCTGTTTATTGTATATCCTTGCTGGTTGCAGCTTGGACTAAGTTGTATGATTTGAGTCCTGCCCTGCAGGTCGCTGAATATATATTTTCCTTCAAGTATCTGTGTATACCAACTGGCTATACAGAATCCAATCTCTGATTGTAGGCCTGCCCTGCAGGCTGCTGACTCAGTGAGTTCCTACTATGTATGCTTGTGAACAAATTTAAGGGTGTTGCCTCTGCTGTATGTGCTTCATGTACCACAACCATTGATATCAGCAAACTGTATTATATCTATGACCACGTTGTTCTTGTAATGTATTGTGTTTTGCCTATGTTTCTTTTTGTTTCATCCTGACCACCGTAGCTAGTCTGCTTGAGCCCTCCCTCCTGTTATGTTTGTGTAACAGAATAAACAGGAAATAGAGCAGGAGCTCAGCTCAGTTGTGAAGCTCTGTGTCTGTCACATTATTTTACATGGTGTCAGAAGTCTGCCTGGAAGAGATCTCACGCTTAGTATGGCCTTATTGCAATTTGAACACCCTAAGATTGACTGGGATGTTCTGGACTTGTACCAAGAGTTTGATAGATTTCGAAGCCACGTCACATTCGCGGTTGACAGACCACTCTCAGAACAAACACTGAAGCAGCGTGCAGGTTGGTTGGGTACGTGGATTGGCGAGCAGGGCAGAGAAATATATAAAACGCTTCTCTGGGGAGAAGGATGATCCATCTAAAGTACTGGATAAATTTGCCAGCTATATAAGGCCAAGAAAGAATAAGAGAATAGCCAGACATCGCTTTAAACTGAGAAAACAAGGAGTCACTGAGGGATTTGACCACTTTGTGAAGGATTTAAGACTCATGCTGATGGATTGCGAGTATGCGGATCCAGATGATATGTTAATCGATGCAATAATCGCTGGAGCCAGAGAAAAGTTCGTCCAAGAGAGACTTAGACAAAGGGGAAGATCTAACACTACCAAAAGCAATTGAAATCGCTCAACAGTTTGAACGGTCACAGAAGCAAATTAAAATTTATTTATTTATAAAGGATTTTACCAGGAAGGATACATTGAGATTTCTCTCGTTTTCAAGTATGTCCTGGGTTCAAGAACATTATTACAGAAATACAAAGTAGTAAAATGCAAGAAATTAACACAAAACAAATATACAGATTAACAGAAAATAAATATGTAGGAAATATAGTCATTATGTTACAGGTTTACAGGTGCATTTCTTATTGAGGTATGTTAATAGGGAAGTCTTAAGGGACTTTAGACTGGGGGAAGATTTGACGGTGTCTGGGAGGTTATTCCATAATTGTGGTGCTCTGTAGAAAAATGAGGATCGAGCCACTTGCTTTTTGTATTGTGGAATTGCAAGTAAGGTGCTGGTCCTGGATCGTAGGTTATAGGATGAGGGAACTGCCGGGGGAAGCAGCCTATTCAAGTAGGGTGGTAGCTTCCCAGAAAAGCTCTTAAACACCAGGTTGGAAAGGTGAAGGGTGCATCTAGAGTCCAGCGACGGCCAGTTTAGCTCTTAACATGTCACAATGGTGAGTCATGTAGTTACATTGTAGCACAAAGCGGCAGAATGAGTTATACAATGTAGTAAGTTTATGAAGGTGTGTTTGCGGGGCGGCTGCATACACTACATCTCCATATTCAATAGCCGGCATAAGCATTTGTTGCACAATCTGCTTTCTTACCGCGGGGCTCAGGCAGGATTTGTTTCTGTACAGGGCACCTAGTTTGGGGTAGAGTTTAGATGAGAGTTTTTCGATGTGGGGCCAAAAGATAGATTTTGGGTCCAACCACATACCTAGATATCTGAGAGAAGTGACTGTGGTCAGCGTGCCATTTAATTTTGTCCTGACACATAGAGCATCGTTACAGTTTTGTCAGCATTTAGAAAAAGTTTGTTATCTTTGATCCACTTTTCTACCTCTGTGAATTGGTCTTGCAGCACGGCCTCCAACTGTGGGAGATCTGGTTTGCTGATATAGATTACAGCGTCGTCTACGTACATGTGTACAGTTGAGGCTTTGCAGACATTGGACAGATCATTTATGAATATTGTAAATAGCAGGGGGCCGAGTATCGAGCCTTGGGGTACACCGCACGTGACTGCGTGAGAAGAAGAATCTCAGGTGCAATAAAAGGTGAATACACAATTCCAAACTGCAAATAAAAAAGCCTATCTACAAAATCAGACTAAATGTGTGCAGAAAGACATGTATACTAATCGAACATACAACTGTTTAAGTTGTGGCAGAGCTCCACAACATAAGTGGAGCCAAGGAAAATGTCCAGCAAAAGGTTCTGTCTGCTCGTACTGTCACAAATTAAACCACTGGGTGGCAGTATGTCGCAAAAGGTCAGTAGACACAGTGTGCAGCTGCAACCAGAAACAGAGGATGAGGAGGTGCTGAACATAAATCTCACACAAACAGATGAGCACGATAAGTGGACAGCGGACATTGAAAACCTGTCTTGGCAAGTACCATTCAGAATTGATACTGGTGCAAAGTGTAACATATTGACTTTAAGTAATTATCAGGCACTTCTGCATGTGGGTGAGCCTAAACGCTCTAAATCGGGTGCTAAAGTCCTACTCCAACCACAAGCTGAAGCCAATAGCTACAGTTGACATTCCGACTAAATTCAAGAATACAGAGATACCAGCAGAATTTGAGATTGTGGACATTATGCAAGAAAATGTGCTCAGTGGTGCAACAGCGGAAGCCTTAGGTTTAGTGATGCGGCTCAATGCACTGCAGACCGCTACGAAAAATGACACAACACACTCTGTGCCAGTTGGGCTAGATGATTATCCAGAGCTGACTCGCACTACTGGAACCTTGCCAGGCAAGTACACAATCAAAATTGATCCTGAAGCACAAGGTGTGGTTCATCCTATCCGTCGTCAACCAGCTGCACTGTGAGAGAAAATACTAGAAAAACTACAAGAGATGGTTAAAGATGGCTACATCACTAAAGTTAACCAACCACCCGAGTGGGTGAGTTCTATGTGGCAGCTGTGCGTAATGGCAAGATAAGGATCTGTATTGACCCGAGCGACTTAATGACTTTATTTAAGAGGGAACATTACCCAATGCGCGCCATCGAGGAGGTAGTCTCTACAATACCTGGTGCTAAAGTTTTCTCAGTTTTGGATGCAAAATCTGGGTTCCTACAAATAGAACTGGATGAATCCTCATCATTTCTGACAACCTTCAACACACCCATTGGCAGATTTAGATGGCTTAGGCTTCCTTTCGGTCTAAAATGTGCACCCGAAATATTCCAGCGTATTATGGATGAAATGCTTGAGGGCATTAGCGGCGCCATCAGTGTAATGGACGACATTCTCATTACGGCTCCTTCAGTAACGGAACACGAGGAGATCCTCCACGAGGTAATTCAAAGAGCCACAAGCTATAACCTGAGTCTCAACTTTGATAAATGCCACGTCAAGCAATCGTCCGTGCCCTATGTAGGACACCTGATAACAGCAGATGGCCTGAAAGCAGACCCTGCGAAAATAGAGGCGGTGAAATCCATGCCTGCACCAAAAGACAAGGATGGTGTTCGTCGCTTGCTAGGGTTCGTCACCTACCTCTCGAAATTCCTGCCAACCTCAGTGAAGAAGACGCACCTCTCAGACAGCTTCTGAAAATGGATGTGGAATTTGCGTGGCAACCAGCACAAGAACAAGCCTTTGACAGACTCAAAGACCTGTGCACGAAGTCTCCTGTGCTACAATTTATGGATCCAGCCAAGCCTGTCGAAATGTTCTGCGATGGCAGCAGCAATGGCCTCGGTGCTGTATTATTGCAGGACGGTCACCCCGTTGCCTTTTCGTCTAGGTCACTAACGGACACAGAAAAGCGTTACGCGCAAATCGAGAAGGAGACACTGTCAATTGTTCACGCATGTGTCAAGTTTCATAATTACATATTTGGAAACCACGTTACTGTGTACAATGACCCACTCTCTGGAACGCTCTCCCTCGTACTGTCAGACTTTCCCCTAACTTCTCTTCCTTCAAACGCTCCCCGAAAACATTCCTATTTAGGGAAGCCGACCCCCCAACTCACTGACGCAACCATCAATCACTCTCACCTTACAGTCCTCTCCTCCTGTTTCCAACCCCAACCCTCCTAGATTGTGAGTTCCTACGGGAATAGGGCCCTCATCTCCTCCTGTACTGTTTGTCAAATGTTGTTCAATGTATTGTATCCCTGTCTATACTGTGCTTATTGTACAGCGCTGCGGAATATGCTGGCGCTTTATAAATAAAGAATAATAATAAACCTCTGAATTTTTAGGAAGCCATTGCTCTCTACTCCCATGCGCATTCAGAGGATGCGCCTTCGCTTGCAGTGCTATGATCTCACCGTTAAGTACAGGAGAGGCAAAGATATGGAACTGGCTGATACGCTGTCAAGAGCTCAGTTACCTGTACACAAGCCTGAGATGGAAGGCTTAGAGTGCGTCTCCATGCTTAACTTTGTTTCAATCAGTGAACAGAAATATTCAGAGCTCCAGAACTGCACAAGAAAAGAGCTCAGCTGTCTTCAACGGACAATCCAAGAAGGCTGGCCAGACCACAGGCATGATCTGCCGAATGAAATACAACCATACTGGGACTCACAAAGCCAGCTTGTTGTCTCCGATGGTGTTGTGTACAAAGGCCTGAGTATAGTGGTACCCCCTTCTATGCAAGCTCACATGTTGAAACTCATACATCAGTCCCACCTGGGAATAGTGAAGAACAAGCAGAGAGCCCGTGAGGTCCTATACTGGCCAGGTAGGAGTTCTGTCATTGAGCAAATGGTGAAGAACTGCGGCAAGTGTGCAGACTTCCAGAATAAACTGCCGAGACAACCCCTTCAGCCTACAGAAACGCCCGATCTTCCCTTTGAAGATGTAGCCTCGGACCTGTTTGAGTTCCAAGGGACCCATTACATTCTGCTGGTGGATTACTACTCGAAGTTCATTGAAGTGGACGTGCTGAAAGATCTACATTGCCGCACTGTCATAGAAAAGCTGAAGGCCCAATTCAGTAGGCTTGGGATCCCTGTCATCCTCCGAACAGACAATGGTCCTCAATATGCAGCAGAAGAATTTAGGATTTTCTGCCAAAGGTATGGAATTACTCACAAAACGTCATCACCCCACACACCACATTCCAATGGCGAAGCAGAGCGTGCAGTCCAGACTGTGAAAAAACTTTAGGCCAAAGCGCCAGACAAACACCTTGCACTGCTTGACCACAGAACAACACCACTGGATTCTGTAGGCTTTTCGCCTGCTCAGCTGCTGATGGACAGGCGGCCCCGCAACTGCCTGCTTACTGCTCGTCTGCTGCTCGCACCTGCAGCGTATGATCCCGTCAACGTCAAACGGCGCCTAGACAGAAACAAATGCATTCAGAAGTTCTACTATGACCGCAAAAGAGCAAGTGGCCCTCATGCTGAATTGAAGCCTGGAGATGAAGTTAGGATGCAGCCGCACCCAGGCAGTAACAGATGGTCACAAACAAACAATTGGTGATAGGAGAGGCACAGTATTTGTTTTATTTATAATAAATTCTTTTATTCATTTAAAATCCCCATCATCCTGTTTTATTTGCCAAAAACCGGTTATTGGCGATTCCGGTATTGGCGATCAGCTTGGATCGGTTCAGACATCACTCTGGACATCCTTCCTGTCGAATTCCCTGCGTTTTCTGTATAGTAACAGATGGTCGCCTGGAGTAGTAGTGAGGTCTCACAATGCCCCAAGATCCTATATTGTAAACTCTGGGAATACAGAATATCGTCGCAACATCCAGCATCTTCGTAAGAGCACACCAGCTGCCAATGACTCCCGTCACAGACTTGTTGATGATCATTGGGCAGAGTCGTTGGAACCAGTGAGTGCCGAAGAGCCCGAGTCTGTGGATCATGCTGGCTCTCCACAAGAATCTGCTCCAGCAATACAACCTGCTGAGGAAATGCTGCCGAACGGGCAGGACACCACCAGACTTGGCAGAGTCATGAAGCCTCCAGACAGGCTTTGCTTGTAGTCAGAGACATGCGCGGTGACAGCGCTTTATGAAACCTTTCCTTTACAGTTACACATGTTTATGTACAATAGTCACTGTTATTAATGATATGTCATCGAATGATTCTCATCTGAAGTGTGTTAACCTTTTCTTTTTAGGCAGCAAGTTTTTATGTAAATTGCAAAGTTTAAAGAAATAGCAACGATTAATATTTGCTTTATCTATACATATATTTAAAGTAAAAAAGCTAATGTAGGGTTTGTTTTATACTTCGGAAGGGAGATGTAATGTATTGTGTTTTGCCTAGGTTTCTTTTTGTGTCATCCTGAGCACCGTAGCTCGTCTGCCTGAGCCCTCCCTCCTGTTAGGTTTGTGTGCAGTAACAGATTAACCCCTTAACACCGCAGGACGTACAGTTACGTCCTGCATTAGGTGGGCTTTAACGCAGCAGGACGTAACTGTATGTCCCCGGCATCTGCAGCCCCCCGGCGGCCGATACTCCCCTCCTCCAGCGGCTCCCTCGCTGCTCTGACTCCCACGGAGTCAGACCGGCACTTTTGGTGCCTCCCGGCGCACTGACGTCATCGCGCCGGACGCAATGATGTCAGTTTCAGGTGTCCCCTCCCAGCCGGAGCAGGGGAAGCACTTGGAGGGGAGGGTGAGATCCTTTGGATCCCTCCATCTCCCCATCTCCGGAGTCTAGCAGCTAATGTCAGGCATCCCTGGAAAGGTCACAGCATGGCCTTTCCAGGGATGTATGGCATTAACCCCTTGGTGGCAAGGCTGTGACCCAGCACCAAATCAGTGCCAGGTCACAGCCTTTTTCCGGTGGGGGCCGCCATCTTGGATGGCAGCCCCACCTCCGGAACTCCCCATGTCCACTGATGTCATCGGGCGTGGCCCGATGACGTCAGTTAACCAGGGAACCCCTAGCTGCCAAGGGATTTCCTAAGGATATCCCATGGTGGAGATAGCTCCTGATCGGTGACAGCTAGGGGGTCATGTAGGGTATTGTTTGAAAGGCCTGACCATGGCCTTTCGAATGATAGCAAACATGACCATATTACTAGTAAAATTAAAGTGTAAAAAAAATAAAAGAAATAATTAAAAAATAAAAACGTGCTTTTTTTTTTTTAATGCAGCAATATTGTTCACATTTCAATTATAATGTGAACAATGCTTCACTAATGATTTTTTTTTTTGGGGGAGGGGGTTTAGCTAAAATCACGTAATTTCCCCCCCCCCCCAAAAAAAAAAAAAAAAAAAAAAGGGTTCTCTGTTCAAATTTTTTTAACAAGTCTACCCCATAGAATATATCCGCAAAGGCTCGGGTAATAAAATGCAAAAAAAAAAAAAAAAAACACTTTACACACTGTGGATGATTGGAATTTTTTTGAAAATGCACTTTTTTTAAATTTTTTTGTTATAGCATTCTGGCACAACATGACCTATACATATAATAATGATATATTATTAATCTTCCGAGTCTGCCGGAAAGAACGATATATAATTTGTCTGGGTGGTACGTGACTTAAAACCGTGTTTAAAAACCGTCAAAATGAGCTCAGCAAACTTCTACTTCAAAACAGCGCCGGTTGTAAAATTACTCCCGTCCTTAAAGGGTTAAACAGGAAATAGAGCAGGAGCTCAGCTCAGTTGTGAATCTCTGTGTCTGTCAGGGCCGGCCCGTCCATGGAGCAGGGTGGAGCAACGGCGCCAGGCGGCCCTTTGTCAGGGGCGGCGTTTTGCTGCCCTGTCTAGGGCCGTGGAGCTCCACCCTGGACAAGGCACGGCCTGCCCTCCTCCATCAGGTTCTGAAGCAAGGCAGCACCTGCCCCTCTGAGGACCGGTGCCTGCCCAACTTCATGCAAAAGGATGGCACCCACCCCCTTCACGTGAGTGGGTTCACACCCGCTCCTTTGATTTCGAGCGAGGCGGCAGGCGGAGCCCGCCACTTTCCACGAACCAGGCCCGATACTTTTCAAGCCTGCCGGACTCCCTCGGATCCTCCCCCCGCCACTGCCCAGGCCTCTCTCAGTGCTCTCTGAGACTCCCGCACTCGCGCCGCAGATGCCCAGTGCCAGCCCCTCTCACCAGACCCCGCGGTAGGAGCCAATCTCGGTGCGGCCCCTCCCTCCGGCTCTATGCGCGGCCGCCAGCTCCACGTGGGTCCAGACTCCTGCAGGCAGCCCCAGCATTGTAAGTATATCTCTATATTTGTATGGAAAAATGTCCTTATATGGCGCCGTTTTTGTGGTGTATATGTGGTGTATATACTGCTGCCCCTGCTCCAGAGATAGGCTGGCAATGCTTCGCTGATGGGAGGTTTATCTCTTGTTGGGCGCTGCTTGCAACGATGAGGGGGTTAAATCTCATTAACTGAAAAGTGGGTCAGAATATTATATCGGCAAATGGCTCATACGGCTAAAACGAGTGGATGGTTCACAGTATGTTCCTCTTTGTTTATCACAAAGTGCAAAGTGTGCCCAAATGAGTGCAACAAGATGCTTTTATGGTTAGTGATGTTGTGAGTCGACACCTCATGGGAATGGAAAGAAAAACAAATAGTGCTCACTGTGGCACCAACCATAAAAGCATCTTGTTGCACTCATTTGGGCACACTTTGCGATAAACAAAGAGGAACATACTGTGAACCATCCACTCGTTTTAGGCTGGGGTCAGACGAGTGTAGTGTTCACGTCCGTGATTGCGCTTTAAAGTACGTCCGTGATAGCATGACAGAAAGCCCATCGGAGCCCGACACATGAAGTACGTCCGCACTGAACTGCAGACACACAACGGCAGCGGCCCACGGACGCAAGAACGTACAACCCCTAGAACGGCCGCACAAAGTGCGCTGCGTCCGCAACGTCCGCATAGCTTTGTGTGTGAGTGATGGAACGTGGTCAGACGGACTGCATTTATACGTCCAGCATTTATACCTCCAGCATTTTTCACGGACAAAATGGTTTTGCTTTTTAATTTATTTTCCCTCCTACATTCGTCAAAAATATACGTCAGTGAATAAACGGACTGTGTGGCCACTACTGTGTCTTCCGTACTGACGTACGTCCGTGTGCACGGACTTACAGTCCGTAGAAATCACGCTCGTCTGACCCTAGCCTTAGGCGTATGAGCCATTTGCCGATATAATATTCTGTGTATTTGTAAGTCTATACATTCATCCTACATAGGGGGAGGGGCGCTAATTAACTCTGCAATAAAATGGCTGGGAGAAGAGACAAAGCAGTGTATTATGGGGTATATTCCCAAGAAAAAAATATAGATACATATATGTCTTATACAAGCGCGTGCATAGTTATCTATATTTTTTTCTTGGGAATATACCCCATAATACACTGCTTTGTCTCTTCTCCCAGCCATTTTATTGCAGAGTTAATTAGCGCCCCTCCCCCTGTGTAGGATGAATGCCCCCTGTCAGCTGTCACCTTGCTAGTGCAGACCTCTGAAGGGTTAATAGGAGCAGCCATCCAAGGAACTTGACAGTGCTGTAATAACGGGCTAAGTCACTAAAGCTTTCCCAGCTCCCTGTGACTGAAAACAGCAACCAATGAAAGAGGATCAAGCAGGGCCCCACGTGGGAGAGCTCGTCTGCATGTACGGTTGTGTTCAAAATGATTCAACCCCCACTGAAATTGAGTGTTTTGGCCAGTTTGACATTGATTTTGATCATTCAGTCATCTTGCTTACAATTAAATCAAAGAGGCACGTGTAGGTCAGACAAATATAACATAACATTTATAATGAAATAAGCACAAATGTCTTTTCTGTGCTCACATCATTATCAGTTTTATTCAACCCCAAGTGACATTTAATCTTAGTACTAGTACAACATCCTTTTACAGTTATAACAGCTTTTAAACGTGAAGCATAGCTTGACACAAGTGTCTTGCAGCCATCTACGGGTATCTTCACCCATTCGTCATGGGCAAAAGCCTCCAGTTCAGTCACATTCTTAGGCTTGCGCACTGCAACTGCTTTCTTTAAGTCCCACCAGAGGTTCTCAATGGGATTTAAGTCAGGTGACTGCGATGGCCACTCCAAAATGTTCCAGCCTTTAATCTGCAACCATGCTCTAGTGGACTTGGAGGTATGCTTGGATCATTGTCCTGTTGAAAGGTCCAACGTCTCTCCAAGCCTCAGGTTTGTGACGGACTGCATCACATTGTCATCCAATATCTCCTGGTACTGAAGAGAATTCATGGTACCTTGTACACGCTGAAGCTTCCCTGTACCTGCAGAAGCAAAACAGCCCCAAAGCATGATTGACCCCCCGCCAAGCTTCACAGTAGGCAAGGTGTTCTTTTCTTCATAGGCCTTGTTCTTCCTCCTCCAAACATAGCGTTGATCCATGGCCCAAACGGTTCTAATTTTGTTTCATCAGTCCACAGAACACTATCCCAAAACTTCTGTGGTTTGTCCACATGACTTTTGGCATACTGCAGTCGACTCTTCTTATTCTTTGGAGACAGCAAGGGGGTGCGCCTGGGAGTTCTGGCATGGAGGCCTTCATTATGCAGTGTGCGCCGTATTGTCTGAGCTGAAACTTCAGTACCCACATCTGACAAATCTTTTCTCAGTTCCTCAGCAGTCACACGGGGACTTTTCTCCACTCTACGCTTCAGGTAGCGCACAGCAGTCGAAGTCAGCATCTTCTTTCTGGCACGACGACCAGGTAGCGTTTCAACAGTGCCCTTTGCCTTGAATTTGCGAATGTTGCTTCCTATGGTCTCTCTTGGTATGTTTAACATCTTTGCAATCTTCTTATAGCCATTGCCCTTCCTGTGAAGACTAATCACCTCTTCTCTTGTCTTCCTGGACCATTCTCTTGACTTCACCATGTTTGTAACCACACCAGTAAATGTCTAGAAGGAGCAGAGTATCACAGTCATTTTAAAGCTGCCTAATTGGTGCTTATTATGCTTTATTGCTGCTCCGTGACATCCACAGGTGTTTTCAATACCTGATTGAAAACACTTGAATGAACCTCTGTTCTTCAGAGTGGTAGTCTTTAAGGGGTTGAATAATTGTGTCAATGAAGAATTCACAAAAGAAACATTTACTACTGTATTACAAAACCAATTGATGTCATTTTAGTTGCATATGGTTCTTTAAAAAGTCCTTGTAGGATTTCATTCTGAATACAATTACAAATGTCACTAAATTCCCTAAAACCCAACACAGCATTGGGGGTTGAATCATTTTGAACACAACTGTATGTGGATGTGTGGGTGAGTTTGTGGGTGTGTCTGTATGTGGATGTGTGTGTCTGTATGTGGAGGTGTGTGTGACAGTGGGCCCGGGATATGTGGCGCTCTGTGATACTCGTACGTACGGCACATTACTGTGAGTTTTATTGCTATTGAGCTCTGATACGCTCATGTCACATATTTTTTTTTTGGGCGGGCAGCATTTCATCCTTCGCTCTAGGCAGTGGCTTGGGCCGGCCCTGGTGTCTGTCACATTATTTTACAGTTCTTGAATCACGTCATTGTATCTGTTTACATACAGAGTAATTCAAAGAGAATCGAAAAGTCACCGCACGTTCGGTGACTTTTCGGTTTGTTTTGCCGATTCCATTTCGGTGACCCTGCGATGTATTCAGCAAGCACCACAGGGTCCCCGAATTGCAGGGAAAGGCCGCCGCAAACCCGACGAAAACGAATCGCAAAACTGGGCGAATGCATGCCGAAAACCCCCAAAAACATCTGGATTAACCCGCCGAAAAAACCCGAGCAGGAGCCGATCACACACAGCGCAGCCGCTGGAAAAAGCCGACACCGCAGACGAATGCAGTGAATAGATTAGAAAAACAGTTTGCATGAATGATTGAAAAGTGAAACGCTGTTTGCAAAGAAACTGAGCGAAAATGTCTGAAATTTACATATGATCCAATTGTCACGGAATGGCCCAACACCCTCAGCCAGGGGCGGTTCACGGTGACAGTTATATGGCCATAGACACTTAGGTGCTGTGGCACCCACGGAGTTTTGAGTATTTTATTAGATGTGGATTGGTGTATTGTGAAATGTAATTCCCTTTGTCTGCCTTGCCCGCCGCCATTTTCCTGGTGCCTCGTGGATCCGGTCAGAATGATCGGATCGGAAAATGGCCGATTCGGACCATCCGGTCGAATCGTAAAATGGGCGATTCGGACCATCCGGTCCGAATCGGCAACTCCCCGATTCGTAACTACCAATACGGATCGGGGCCCGGGTGCCTCCTGCCAGCGAGGGCCAATGGGACTTGTGTGGACGGGCAGGGATTCCCATTGTTCTCATATTTGTGTAAAGTTTATAAGTATATGTGTTGTGTAAAAATAAAGGCAGATTTTCTAGTGCATCCAGCCCCGCCTGATGACTATTATTTTCGGCCGTATTTGCTGAGGATCCCGCGCGGTCTCAGAGTACGGTTCCGAACCGAACCACCTTAAGATCCGAAGGCGCGTACCGCGCTTCGGTACATCGAGTGATCCGAGATAAGATCCGAATATTCCTCCGATCCAGTGCGATCCGAATATTCCCTCGACGGAGATCGCTAATCAGATCCGAAGATACCCCGATCCCTTAAGATCCGAATATTCTTCCGGCCGTAAGATCAGAATATTCCTCCGCCCGTAAGATCCGAATATTCTTACGTGGGAAGGTCCGATTCCCGAATTCGCACGGCCGCTCCGCAGACGTTCCCACACTCACAAGGTCAGTGAACCAGCTGCTCGAGACGCTGAGTACCGTGTTGCTCAGTGGTCGGGCTGGTTCTACGCAGGGGTCCCCTCCACCGCCCGCTACCCCTTCCCCAGGGTCACTCCAGGCCGCTTGAGACGCCGAGTCACTCGGTAGTCGGGCCAGCGGTAAGCGCCGGGGGCACGCAGATAGAGCACACCCGCAGGCGGACAACATCCCATTCCGTCATACCAATGAAGGATAATAACATCACCGCTCTGCATGGAGAGAGCATGTGGAGACACGGGTTCGATCCCGACTAGCACCTCTCCAGTAAGTGTCCTTGGCAAGACACCTAACGGTACAGACTCGCCACCCAGGACATACTGAAAACCAGAGAAATCTCAATGTATCCTTCCTGGTAAAATCCTTTCTCCAAAAAAATAAAAAGGGCTGTTACAGAAAAAAAATAAGTAAACAAAAAAAATAAATAGGAATTTTGAAAAAGAAAAAAGCTTAGAATATCCGAAAAAAAATCTATAAAGAGACTCTTTACTGCAGAATTTTATAATGAACGGTTTATTAGATATTGAATTAAAACGGGAATATTTTTAACATTGAAGATTATGGGATTCGCCCGAATAAACTTGCCGAATTAAACCACTGAATGGCAGGACATTTCGGGAACCTTACAATGCTGGTTTGTGCTCTCTGAATAGCCGATGCAGTGCTTTATGGGGATTTCACTGCCCTCGAACAGGCACCGTATGTGCAGGCAATTTGCCAGGATTTGGCGAATTGCCTGCTCTCTGGATAGCCGAATGGCCAAGAAAGGTAACGGTTCCCTTTCGGATATCTTTGAATTACCCTGATAGAGTTTTTGTGTTTGCACTAAGCGATCTTTTGGTCTCGAAACCAATTGAGTTTAGGTGCTACTCAGGCCTGTCCATTTACTCCCTGGCTTGGGAGATCAGGTCACATAATCTTTATTGCTTTCTGTATCTAGTAATCTGTCCAAAATGATCCAAACTAAGCTTCTCCAGGGTAAGTGCCATAGAACAACAGAGCAAAGAAAATAAGTAAATAAATAAAACAATATCACAACGTACAAATGTTAACACAAATAATATAATAAGTATATACTGTATATAAATATCAGGAGCGGCCAAACTGATATTCGAAGCATCGCTCTACACTTCTAGGCTCAAAAAAGTCGCCGAAAGACCAAATGCACAAAAAATACCCAACAGCAAAAAGCAGCCGGTAACGAAGTGTTCAATAAATAGAAGCAGTTAAAATTGTGGAATTTTCCTATTTCATGCGGGAAAGTTCGAATTTTAATAAAAGGACTCGGAGGCGAGTATTTGCCTTCTCTTTCATTTATTATCCTCAGCAGCAAAAATATATTAACATATTTGAAGTGAAACAAACAAAAAAACTTCCCCCACAACAGGGGTTAACCCAGGATCCCCACTATCCTTTCCCCAACAGTCCATGTAGCTCTGCCCCTAGGGTAGCTCCTCCTCTTTTCTTGATGAACCAAGCTAGTACATCCAACAGTTACTCGTAGAAATCCCAAAGGGGAAATCTGAACAACGTGCAACAAAAAGGATCATTATGCTGAAAGAAAGCAAAGGCATGAAAAGGTGATTAGCCCCTGAGCCATAACTAGGTGCATAAAACATTTCTAGCGCCAGAAGAACCACAGTAGGCGAAGACATAAACCAATAAAGTTTATTGAGAATACGCAAAACAAACAACAAACCGTAATGAAGCGTCGCTTGCGCATAAATAACAAAGACACAAATCATTTAATGACACAAAACCAAGAAGTACAAAGGGAGGGAGAATACGGGTGGGAAATACTCGCCTCCGAGTCCTTATTAAAATTCGAACTTTCCGTCATGAAATAGGAAAATTCCACAATTTTATCACAGGACTCGGAGGCTCATATTTGCCAAATCAAAGTAGTCGGAGAGGAATCCAGGTGTTATCCCATACTCCAATGAACCCATCTGTATTAGAGGGAACCGTGGACAATACATGTTCCTGTTGCCCGGATCTGCAACCACAGCTGTCTAGATCAGACAGAAAAGTCTTGGACTCGTCATGAGAACCAGAAATCAGCCAAGCTAATAGACAAAGATTGTCTTGCAGGAGGAGAGGATGATGAAAGCCATCAACGTCCTGTAGGAGGTTCCGGAGATGTGGGAACATTCTAGGGCAGTCGATCGCCAACTCCAGCAGGGATGGGAACCATGGTTGACCTGGCCAAAATGGAGTTATTATAACAATTGTCGCCTCTTGTTTCCGAACCTGTGACATCGTCCGTGTGATGAGAGCAAATGGAGGAAAAGCATAACGGCGAGTCCCAGACCAGTTCTGGAGAAAGGCATCCGTAGCCAACGCTTCAGGATCCAGTTTCCAACTGAAGAAGAGAGGAAGTTGAGTACTCAACCTGGACGCGAATAAATCCCACTTCAGGGGTCCCCACAGAGAATGGATATCAGAGAAAACCGATGACAGAATGCGTCAATCTCCCGAGTCTAGCAGATGTCTGGAATTCCAATCCGCAATCTGGTTGGAAAGGCCCAGTATAAATTGAGCCTGTACCCAGATATTGGCGTGGAGACAGAAATCCAAAAAATTGGATAGCATCTGGATAATCCAAACGATCCCGTAGGGAACGAGCTTTGAGACGTTGTAGGGCCCGATAATGAAGCGGAGCTGGAGTGATCACCAACCTTGCAGCCACCAAAAGACCATTCACCCTGGCCAACATCCATAGTGTAGGTGCTGAATGACAGAGAAGAGATGAAACCTCCCTTCGGATGTCGTGCATCTTAGAAACAGGTAGGAAGAGCATCAGGTTGTGCGAGTCCAAAAGATAACCCAGAAACTCTATTTGTTGTGTTGGAATCAGAAGGGATTTCTGTTCGTTGACGAGGAAACCCAGGTCTTGAATCAGAGTAATAGTCCATTGAGGGTGAGTCAGAAGAACCTCTCGCGAGTGGGACATCAGGAGAATATCATCCAAATAGATAACTAGAGGTACTCCTCTCAAACAAAGTGAGGCGACAACCGGCGTCAGTAACTTTGTGAAGCACCATGGAGCAGAAGAAAGTCCAAAAGGGGAGGCACGTGAAACGCCAAACTTTGCCTGAGCAACTAAATTGCAGAAAATCCCTGTGGGAAGCATGAATGGGAACTGTAAAGGTAGGTGTCTTTTAAATCCAATTTTACCATCCAGTCGTCTTGAAGCAGGACATGTTGAAGAGTGTGAATGTCTTCCATCTTGAAATGTCTGTACCTCACAGACCTGTTCAATTCGCGAAGATTGATCACTGGACGCATGCCTCCTCCACCCTTCTTACACACCAGGAACATGGTGCTCATAAAACCTTCCGAAGAAGGATAAGCCGGTTCCACGGCGCCCTTGCGGATCAGATCTCGTGTCTCCTCCTGAACCAGAGACTCCTGAGCATGCACAAAATGGAGCTGCGCTTGGACTTGACGCTGCATCAGAGGCTCGACAAAATCTATCAAAAAACCTTGGACAGTGGATAAAATCCAAGCATCAGTCGATAGGCCGATACGACCCCCTATTTTCTGCCCATGAAAGGGAAGAACTTTAAAATTCCTTCACCTGAAGGTCTCATGAAAGTGGGACCTCTGCCTCGGGCCACCACACCATGGTCTGGCTCTTGATGGGAACAATTGTGTGCTGGTGGACGTGTCAGTGTTGGACTGATATTGGTAGGAAGGGCCTGATGAGCAAGTAGGACCTGCACGGCCAGAGGAGCGACCCCTGCCTCTGCCGGCCCTGTGAGAGACCCGTCCCGGGAAGACTCTCTTAATAGTGGTTTCTGCCTTATCAAGCAAAGAAAATGCACCTACATAGGTGTTCAGCTTCTTGGCGAAGGGGTCTCCAAAGAGTTGACCGTGGGCTACAACACCCAGGTATGTGTTGTAGCCATGTGGGATAGCTGGGGGTCCATTATAAGGAGGATAGTTTTCCTCCGTACAGATGCCAGGGCCGTATTGGCATTACCAAGAAAGCATAGGGACCTTTGTAACAAGCCATACAATTCGGCGTGGTTAATGGGGGTATGAGAAAGGGTCTTGACTAATGGCCCTGTTGTGTCCAGAATCTTATCCTGGCATGTTCGCATAGCAAAATCAATCCCTCTTTTTGCAGACCAACCCGTGTTGGCCAGAAACTTTTGGAAGGCCTCATTGACCTCTGGGGTAAGGCAGGTCTTCCCCTCAGTTGTGCGTCTGGGACATTCAGCCTTTAAATTGGAGCGTGAAAATTGTATCTATATCGCAGCTCATAAGTGTCTACATATCTCTCTATATGAGGTAGAGGCGTCCAAGCGGACGAGTTGGGGTGGAAATGTCCTTGGGGTTAAAAAGAGGATTTCCCTCTGGATCATATATAGTGTTGCCCACTTGTATAGGAGGTTCCTCCTCTCACATCAAATCCTCATCTATGTCAGGTGCATATAAGTCAATGGGGTCACCCCCTCATCTTCCCCGTACTCAGGGTCTACTACCACTGAGCTGGTTCCAACGGGGGATGGAGACTCCGGTCGCTGACCTTGGGTCTCTTCATTGGCTGCTTTTTGCGCCCCGCGGTCAGGGGCCCTTTTGCGAGAACTTTGCTCGCCCCCATCTTTTCAGGCATTGTTGCGGGGATGCCAGTCCCTCCAAAAGCACCTTGTAGGGCAAAGGTCTGAGAACCAGCGGGTCTGGAGACAGATGGGGCATTGGCGCGTATAGGGGACCTATTCCTGTCCTGTATCTGACACAAGGGAGCACGGGAAGAATGTGGAGGGGAACCGGTGGCAAACGTGGGGGAGGTCGCTGGCTGGGGTACAGAGTGAATCATAGTTACTGCATCCAGCATGGACTGCTTCATGGACGCATGCAGGTCATTAACTGCCAAAAGAGAATGATGAAGAAATAGGAGGCGCCCAAGGAGCTTTCCAGCGCTGCTGCAAATGTGGCCCTAGAACTCGATTTCTTATGGTGAGGTTCAGCCAGAGGAGTCCCCCAAACTTGGGAAAGGTGTGGGAGGGGGAAGAGAACTGTCCTCGGACCCAGAAGCGCGACGGGGGAGAGGGGGTTTTAGAGAGAGAGGTGGCTTCAGCGTGGTGTGTGTGGTAATCTGAGGTGTAGTACCGCTGACTGAACACTAGAGGGGGGGGGGCTCACGCTGAAGCAGGAAGACCAGACGCTTCTGACAGGAAAAATCAGCGCGAGCGAGCCTGTAAAAAAAACTGCCGCCGCGCGCAGGAGCGGGAAACCAGAAACGAAGTGAAAAAAAGCACAAAAAAAGGGGCAGAGAAACAAAACCAGAGTTAACAGAAAAGGGGGGAAACCTTGTTGGGAAAACGGGACCACACGGTCCCAACTGCCGGAGCGCCGACCTCCGCGGCTAAAACCGGGAGAATCAGCGTCCCGCCAGAGGGTTAACAAAAAATAATAAACCGCAATAAAAAACTTTGAATATATATAAAAATAAATACCCTAAAAATACAATTTAAATCACAATTTAAACACAAAATACATAGAGACGCGCAGAGGTACTTAGGAGCTACCCTAGGGGCGGAGCTACATGGACTGTTGGGGAAAGGACAGTGGGGATCCTGGGTTAACCCCTGTTGTGGGGGAAGTTTTTTTGTTTGTCTCACTTCAAATATGTTAATGTATTTTTGCTGCTGAGGATAATAAATGAAAAAGGGAGCAAATACTCGCCTCCGAGTCCTGTGATAAAATCATAATTTGGGTCAGTACAAACCAACTCCCAGTTGGAGAGGCAGAGGAAAGGTTCCCAACGTTTCGTCGAGGATTCGTCTTTATCAAGGTGTGAAGGAACCGTTCCCTTCCGTCTGTCCTGAATCTCCAGACACCCCTTCCTTGCGGTCAGCTCGGTTACTGGGAGCGCTGTCCTCAGCGCCTCGAGCGGCTTGACCTGCCTGCTTCTGTTCCTCTGCCCTGGAGCCGTTAGGAATCTCCAGAAGGCCGCTCTCTGCCTTCTGAGGGTGAGTGTGGAGTGTAGCGTAGTTTGTAATAAAGACACCAGGCGCGGCTGTATGCTTTAAAACAGGATTCTCTCTGAGCTCTGAGAGTTCTCTGACTTTTTAATGAACAACCACCATTTATGCTGAAGTCCAACAGTCATAATTTGCATACCCATACTAATTACATTAGGTCAGTTATTTACAATAAACATTCTTTACATTCTTTAGCCTTTCAGCTCACACAACATTTGTATATCCATTGTTCTAACACATCAGATTAAACACACACTATCAGAGATCCCTTGAATCAAACATGCAGCCAGATAATGGGAAAAGCCCTGGTGCATAAATTACACAGCAGTAAAGCTTGTTTACTGTATACACAAAAACACATTTACCTACAGGAATATAAGTATTTTTAAAACCAAAGTTACGCCATTTTACACTAAACTAAATTAAACTAAAACCAAACAATGTAAAATATATTTAAAAACACACGATATAAATGAACATAAAGTCTCTTGGGGTTTGAAGCATGGAGCGTTACATCAGCTCCATGACACAAGGTATATCTTGATAAAGACGAATCCTTGCCGAAACGTTGGCTCCTAACTTTTGTAGCTGGCTCCTAGATTCAAAGCAAATTTGTCAAGCTGTAAGGGCAGGGGCTGTGACCCCTGTATAGTGTTGTGGGTATGGAACCCAATGGCAAGCCGTCGAAGAAGGAAACCAGGAGATGTATAAGTAAGCAATTGGAGTTTTTACTGAGATGAAACAAATAAAGTCAAAGGACAAAAGACTATAACTCAAAAGGTATCCTTGGTTTGTTGGAAAGTCCAGAACGGGGAAATACGAGTAAGGGTCTTCGGGTTCAGAAGTGAAACATAAAGTCCAGAACGAAGGGTTGTAGAAGAGGGTAACGTGGGCTGTGGCCTTTTGAGACAAGCCTGGGTTGAGGAGCTGGAGCTGGTGCTATGATCGTGGAGGAAAGCTTGGATACAGGATCTGGAACTGGTACCGTGGACGTGGAAGGGAGCTTGGAGATTGGATGCAGTGTCGGGAGCTCAGGATTCACTTGGAACAGGAACGAAGAGGGAACACTGGATAACTGAAGCGGTGAACCACAGTATAACCTGGTTAATGAACGGAGAAAGGTGGCAGGTTTAAATAGGGTAAACTACCAGCAGAGGGCGCCAGAGTACCAAGTTCGTTTCCTAGGAAGGCATGCGATCGCGCTTCCGGCATTCGGATCCTGGCGGCGGCGTGTGTCGGACCTCGAGCTCTCTGCTTGCGGGCAGCAAGCGTGGAGCGACGCGCCACGAGGGACTTCAGGTGAGTACCGCAGGTGTCTCAACATGGCGGCCGGGGCCAAGAGCGGGGCATGACACAAGCCCTGTAATACACTCATACACACTGCACATTACTGTGAGTTTTATTGCTGTGGAGCTCTGTGATGAACTCAAACTCACCACACATTATTATACCAGAGCTCCACAGCCATAAACCCGCAAAGAACCTAGTATGTCAATGCCCAAAATACACAGAGTAGCACCACCTTCAGAATTAAAGGATAGACTTTATATATTGTGCAATGCCTCATAGAGGTGGGCGTCCCGTCTGCGCAGAGTGCTACTCTCACCATTTTTGAAATTCACTGAGTAGCCAAATCAGATGCCAGATAATAGTTTAGGAGGTCTTTATCAAAGTTTGGAAATGGCTAAATAACAATAAGGAACTCACATGTGAAGGAGCAACAGCGCCTTATAGGCTCCGAGGTAAGCAGCAACCAGTGCACTACGGGGGGGGGGGGTGTCACTCAGCCCAAAGTGTAGATCGTCAGACACATAAAACAAAACTTTAATCTAGTAAACGCAAACAGACAGGCCAAGGCACGTGTCACCGATACCATCGGAGAATCAACGAAGAGCCGAACAAGCAGAGCCAAACATGGGGAGTTACAGATATAACAGAATGGTTTTCGCTCTGTGCTGTTTTTTTATTTGTTTCTTCTTCGGCTGCACTGATCCGGAAAGTGAGAAATCATCTCCGCACCAGGCGGCACAGGAGGAGAACGAATACAATTGATGCTCTGCTCATAATATCCACTAGGTGACCCTAGTGAGGTGAAGAGCTTGTAATTATAGATGTTGACCACTAGGTGTCTCTAATGAGCAGTAGATAAGCAGCTCAAGCACAAAAGGATTCGCCAGTCAGTAAATACAGAAAAGAGCAATTCACAAATCAGCGGTAATGATAAAACCTGTGCTTCTATCAGTAAGAAAAGGGAGATTAACAAAATGTTGTTCTTATTGATAAGCAAATGTTTTATCATCACTGCTGAGTTTTGAATCGTCACCACTGATTTAACAATCATAGCTGCTGATTTAAGAATCGTTACAGCTGAGGCTGGGGTCAGACCAGCGAATTTTTAACGTGCGTTCTGGCGCACATAATTACGGCCGCACTAGCAGCAAATGACGGCCAATATATGAAGTACGGTCGCACGAAAGTCCGGCTGCGCAACGCAAGTGGAAAATGAACGCATTTTTTCGAGAACGCAGAACCGCTAGTACAGACGTACAGAGTGCGCTGCGTCCGCTAGCGGTGTGTGAGATTTGGAGACGTCAGACCCTGCTCGTGTCCGGCCAACATAACGTCCAGACGCAAAAAGTTTCCTGGTTTGGATTCGTAAAACATCATGCACGAACATGCGCATCGTATGACCGTTTTTGCATATTCCGTGAAAAAATACATCAATGCGTTTGGACGCACTTTTTTACATTCGCGTGTAAAAATGCTTTCGTTTGACCCTAGCCTAATTTAAGAATCGTTACCGCTGATTTAAGAATTGTTACCGCTCATTTTAGAATCATTACAGCGGATTTAATTTTTTTTTAATTTTTTTAAGAAAGGATTTTACCAGGAAGGATACATTGAGATTTCTCTCGTTTTCAAGTATGTCCTGTGTGGTGAGTCTGTACCGTTAGGTGTCTCGCCCAAGGACACTTACTGGAGAGCTGCTAGTCGGGATCGAACCCATGTCTCCACAGGCTCTCTCCATGCAGAGCAGTGATGTTACCTCTACCGTTTGTTTCCTATTTGATCTTTTATTCTTACCAGATTTTAATTTGTGCTTGAAAAAAACTGTATTTACATGTCGGAGCAGAAATAAGTGAATGAGTAAATTTCCACAATGTAGCAAATCCCAATTCAGGTAAGATTTTACATGGAGAGCGGCAGATTTCACCCTTTGTCCAAATTAAAGATGGCTGAGCCACAGCGGAGCATGCTGGGAATCACGGTCAACGGACTATGGAGGAGAGTAGAGATTAATTATTGTAAACTGCTTCCCATAAACAGTTAAAGCATATTCAGCGTGATCCATCCGGCCTGGGCAGAACCAGGCGAATGACGTGTCACTATCATGGCTATATCTGGTTCTCCAGATCCGAGGAGAGAATTCCATAACACATTCCTGAAAAACCAGGAGGAAATTCACTGTATGGTGAGACACAAACGGTGTACAGCAGATTATTCTCACTTTATGAGGTTCACTCAAAGAGTGTTGAACTTGTCACTGAATTGCACAGGATGGTGAATTTCACTGTACGATGCAGTTTGTGGCAGTACGGCAACTCAGAAAGCTGCCAATTTGCCAAATTCTGCTGAATTGACAGCGACGTTCGGTGCAGTAAGGGGAAACCTGCAGGCGCACATTATCCAGCTTTGCGTCCCCGTTTTAGCGGCAGTATTGTTATACTGCCCTAAATGTGAACGGCCACAAGATCTCACTGTGCAAAGCGTTACAAGAGGCTTATTCAAGGAGGACGAAATTTCAGGGAAACGTCTCGTCGGTTCGGCGCACTTTGGTGTGATTCCAGTTCGCTTACCCTGCAGTGAATTCATTATTCACCGCAGGGTTCCCGTAGGTGGAGCCGCCGAACAGACTGCCGACCTCAGACCAGCCCGCCGAACGCTGCTGAAGGCAGCAGAACTGACCTCCGAACACCCCAAACAGCAGAAAAAAACCTAACTCTGCTGTATTTTAAAAAGGTGTTTAAAACAATAAAAATGCAGGAAAAAGGTGTGGAAATAATAAAAAAAGTCCTATAATTAAAGAATAAAAAAGGTCTTTTCCAAAATAAAAAAAACACCATTAAAAAAAATGGGAATCAAAAATGTTGCCAGAAACCCCCCAAAAAAAATCTAAATTAAATAAATAAAAAGGCTTTATACTGAAACTGAAAAATAAGTAAAAGCGGTGATATATTTTTTTACTTTGCATCTTATGGGATTCTCCTGTTTAACCGAACCCCCGATAATCAGGACATTTCACTGACATTTCTCTGCTGTGGAATGTGAATAGATTAACCATTGCTTCTCTATGGGGGATTTCACTGCCGCCGAACAGCACCGCATTTCACTGCCGCCGAACAGGCACCGCATTTCACTGCCGCCGAACAGGCACCGCATTTCACTGCCGCCGAACAGGCACCGCATTTCACTGCCGCCAAACAGGCACCGCATTTCACTGCCGCCAAACAGGCACCGCATTTCACTGCCGCCAAACAGGCACCGCATTTCACTGCCGCCAAACAGGCACCGCATTTCACTGCCACCAAACAGGCACCGCATTTCACTGCCACCAAACAGGCACCGCATTTCACTGCCGCCGAACAGGCACCGCATTTCACTGCCGCCGAACAGGCACCGTATTTCACTGCCGCCGAACAGCACCGTATCTCACTGCCGCCAACCAGGCACCGTATTTCACTGCTGCCAAACAGGCACCGTATTTCACTGCTGCCAAACAGGCACCGTATTTCACTGCTGCCAAACAGGCACCGTATTTCACTGCTGCCAAACAGGCACCGTATTTCACTGCTGCCAAACAGGCACCGTATTTCACTGCTGCCAAACAGGCACCGTATTTCACTGCTGCCAAACAGGCACCGTATTTCACTGCTGCCAAACAGGCACCGTATTTCACTGCCACCAGACAGGCACCGTATTTCACTGCCGCCGAACAGCACCGTATTTCACTGCCACCAGACAGGCACCGTATTTCACTGCCGTCAAAGAGGCACCAGATTTCACTGCCGCCGATTTGAGGCAAAGTGACCCGTATTTTATGGTCAATTCGCCTTTATTTGGAGAAGTGACAGTTTAGTGAATACACAAACTGCCACGAAGTTGCCCCGTACAGTAAAATTCAGCGTTCGGTGCAAGTCGGTGGCAGGTTCGGCTCTTATTGAATAACCCTTTAAAGGTCTCCTCTGTTAATTACATAAAAGATTTCAAGGAGCAAACGCCAGCGGTTAGAGCAGGCACAGAGCCGTCCGACAACGAGACGAGATGCCACTGACATTTTACCATATGTAAACACAGACGTGCACATATACAGCACACTAACCCATTCATATCCCTCACAAACAGGAGATCAGGAGATCCCAGCTTTTCCAGAAGTTCTGGGAGTCTCTCTGAAGTGACTGCAGGCTCCCTGACGCCCGCATCAAAAACACTGTCAAATGGAGGGCGGGTGTTGGCGAGCAGGCGGTCAGCCTCCCTGAAATGAGTTTTTGCAGGTTGGGAGACAGAAGGAGCACCTCCCCGTCGGTTGGACCTTACAGGTGGAGCAGCGCTCCAGCCAGACCTCTGCACACCTTTATATATACAGACTGTACGCTTAAGGCAAAAAATTCCCAAACGGCTTCCTGCTCATCTAATTAGATTGTGTTAGAAGTCGTTACGTATCGTCCGTGGGACACAGCGCTTGTCATATCTGACTGGACACTGAAACACAAGGCCACCTGAAGACACTTTGGGGGTCATTCTCTATTCTTCTGACCACGTTAAACGTTGGCAACACCGAAAGGGATATTACCAGGATGGCAGGAGACGTCCACCTGCTGCCAGAAGAATTTCCGTCATGGTGGCACCTGGTACGGTCCACGGTGGGACCCAAGGTTAAGGGGTTTCTGAGCCCGGTGTGCAGGGCAACACGTTGTTGGTACCTGGAGTAGGCAGACGCTGGATATACCGTAGCGTAGTACAAGGGGTAAAGCAGGGGGTTCTGGTACATGATAATCAGAGAGAAACAGGAATACAACTGATCAGACTGAAGCAAGGCATGGAGTAGGGAGTGGTCCTTTATGGACACAGACAGGTTGTGTGTGCTTTGGTGTTTAACTCTAACATTGCTGGATGCTAGTTGCTGAATGCAGGTTACAGGGTAGCACTCTTCATTGAGCAGGTTCTGGGTTCAGACACGATCCCTGACATTCCCTGTCTGCGGCGCCAAATTTTATCATGGCTGCAACAAGGACATACAGCGGCCAAACCGCCCCATCACCACACTGATATGGCACTTCTCTCAATGACCACAAGGCGGCAGCAAAACACTGCATAATAAAACGGATGTTACACAAAGGGGGCTAGCCAGAGAGATTCTAAATGTCGCCGAACGTTTGGTGACCTTTCGTTCCCCGCACTTCAGGGCGATTCGGCAATTCTAGTTCGCCAACCCTGCGGTGTATTCAGCAAGCACCGCAGGGTCCCCGTAGTGCAGGAAAAACTCACTGCAAACCCGCCGAACACTCACCGCAAACCCACAGAAACCGCTGCAAAGACCACTCCGAACACGCCAGAAAAATATGAGGAGCCAACGATCACAACACAGAGCAGCCGCCGGAAAAACCCAACACGCAGACGAACGGGATGAAAACAAAAAACAGTAAGCTTGAAAGTTTCAAAATTTAAACACTGTTTGCAAAAAAAACCTACTGAACGAAAATGTCTGGAATTTACATATAAAATCAAATGAATAATAATAAAAAGGGAAGTTACAGAAAAAAGAAAAAACTATTTAAAAATAAACGTTGCCGAAATAAAATGGCAAAAATTGCCTAAAAAAATCTATAAATAAAGAACCTTTCTACTGCTAATTAAAATCTTAAACGGTTTATTAGATATTGAATAAAACGTGAATATTTTTAACATTGAAGCCTATGGGATTCGCCTGAATAAACCTGTCAAATGAAACCACCGAACAGCAGGGCAATTCGGCAACCTTTCACTGCTGGTTTGTGTTCTCTGAAGAGGCAAAGCATTGCTTCTCTATGGGGATTTCACTGCCCTCGAACAGGCACCGTATGTGCAGGCAATTCGCCAGGATTTGGCAAACTGCCTGCACTCTGAATAGCCGAATGGCCAAGAAAGGTAACCGAACGCTGATTTTCAGTGCCTGGTTACAATTCGAGCCAACATTGTCTCTGAATCACCCTGTAAATTAATAAGGGGAATAGAAGGGTTAAGTTATGAGGAAACGCTAAAGCTTAAACCGGTATAGTTTAGAGAAACGGCGCAATAGGCTAGGGTCAGACGAACGCATTTTTCACGTTGTCCGTGAAAAAGTGCGTTCGAACGAATGGACGTATTTTTTCCCGGAATACGCGATAGCGGTCATACGATGCGCATTTTCGTCCGTGATTTTGTACGGATCATCAATAAAACACTTTTTGCGTCTGGACGTTATGTTAGCCGGACATTAGCAGCGTCTGACGTCTCCTAATCACACACACACGCCGCTAGCGGCCGCAGCGCACTCTGTACGTCAGTACTAGCGGTTTGACGTTCTCAAAAAAATGCGTTCGTTTGCCACTTGCGTTGCCCGGACGAACTTTCGTGCGCCGTTCATCATATGTTCCCCGGCATTGGACGTCATTTGCTGCTAGCACGGCCGTGATTTCGTGCGGCTAAACGCACGTTAAAAATGCGTTCGTCTGACCCTAGCCATAGAGGGGTCTGAGAACTTTATACAAATATATACGGGGCCTCAGCCTTATATAACTTTATATAAATATATGTATTTATATAGAGGGGACCCTGCCCCAGAGCTTACAATCTAAGAGGAGAGGGGACCCTGCTCCAGAGCTTACAATCTAAGAGGAGAGGGGACCCTGCTCCAGAGCTTACAATCTAAGAGGAGAGGGGACCCTGCTCCAGAGCTTACAATCTAAGAGGAGAGGGGACCCTGCCCCAGAGCTTACAATCTAAGAGGAGAGGGGACCCTGCTCCAGAGCTTACAATCTAAGAGGAGAGGGGACCCTGCTCCAGAGCTTACAATCTAAGAGGAGAGGGGACCCTGCCCCAGAGCTTACAATCTAAGAGGAGAGGGGACCCTGCTCCAGAGCTTACAATCTAAGAGGAGAGGGGACCCTGCCCCAGAGCTTACAATCTAAGAGGAGAGGGGACCCTGCTCCAGAGCTTACAATCTAAGAGGAGAGGGGACCCTGCTCCAGAGCTTACAATCTAAGAGGAGAGGGGACCTTGCTCCAGAGCTTACAATCTAAGAGAGGGGGACCCTGCCCCAGAGCTTACAATCTAAGAGGAGAGGGGACCCTGCTCCAGAGCTTACAATCTAAGAGGAGAGGGGACCCTGCCCCAGAGCTTACAATCTAAGAAGAGAGGGGACCCTGCCCCAGAGCTTACAATCTAAGAGGAGAGGGGACCCTGCCCCAGAGCTTACAATCTAGAGGAGAGAGGACCCTGCTTCAGAGCTTACAATCTAAGAGGAGAGGGGACCCTGCCCCAGAGCTTACAATCTAAGAGAAGAGGGGACCCTGCTTCAGAGCTTACAATCTAAGAGGAGAGGGGACCCTGCTCCAGAGTTTACAATCTAAGAGGAGAGGGGACCCTGCCCAGAGCTTACAATCTAAGAGGAGAGGGGACCCTGCTCCAGAGCTTACAATCTAAGAGGAGAGGGGACCCTGCTCCAGAGTTACAATCTAAGAGGAGAGGGGACCCTGCCCCAGAGTTTACAATCTAAGAGGAGAGGGGACCCTGCCCCAGAGCTTACAATCTAAGAGGAGAGGGGACCCTGCCCCAGAGCTTACAATCTAAGAGGAGAGGGGACCCTGCTCCAGAGTTTACAATCTAAGAGGAGAGGGGACCCTGCCCAGAGCTTACAATCTAAGAGGAGAGGGGACCCTGCTCCAGAGCTTACAATCTAAGAGGAGAGGGGACCCTGCTCCAGAGTTTACAATCTAAGAGGAGAGGGGACCCTGCCCAGAGCTTACAATCTAAGAGGAGAGGGGACCCTGCCCCAGAGTTACAATCTAAGAGGAGAGGGGACCCTGCCCCAGAGCTTACAATCTAAGAAGAGAGGGGACCCTGCCCCAGAGCTTACAATCTAAGAGGAGAGGGGACCCTGCCCCAGAGCTTACAATCTAAGAGGAGAGGGGACCCTGCCCCAGAGCTTACAATCTAAGAGGAGAGGGGACCCTGCTCCAGAGCTTACAATCTAAGAGGAGAGGGGACCCTGCCCCAGAGCTTACAATCTAAGAGAGGGGACCCTGCTCCAGAGCTTACAATCTAAGAGAGGGGACCCTGCTCCAGAGCTTACAATCTAAGAGAGGGGACCCTGCCCCAGAGTTTACAATCTAAGAGGAGAGGGGACCCTGCCCCAGAGCTTACAATCTAAGAGAGGGGACCCTGCTCCAGAGCTTACAATCTCAGAGGAGAGGGGACCCCCAGAGTTTACAATCTAAGAGGAGAGGGGACCCTGCCCCAGAGCTTACAATCTAAGAGGAGAGGGGACCCTGCTCCAGAGCTTACAATCTAAGAGGAGAGGGGACCCTGCTCCAGAGCTTACAATCTAAGAGGAGAGGGGACCCTGCCCCAGAGCTTACAATCTAAGAGGAGAGGGGACCCCGCCCCAGAGCTTACAATCTAAGAGGAGAGGGGACCCTGCCCCAGAGCTTACAATCTAAGAGGAGAGGGGACCCTGCCCCAGAGCTTACAATCTAAGAGGAGAGGGGACCCTGCCCCAGAGCTTACAATCTAAGAGGAGAGGGGACCCTGCCCCAGAGCTTACAATCTAAGAGGAGAAGGGACCCCCAGAGTTTACAATCTAAGAGGAGAGGGGACCCCGCCCCAGAGCTTACAATCTAAGAGGAGAGGGGACCCTGCTCCAGAGCTTACAATCTAAGAGGAGAGGGGACCCTGCTCCAGAGCTTACAATCTAAGAGGAGAGGGGACCCCACCCCAGAGCTTACAATCTAAGAGGAGAGGGGACCCTGCCCAGAGCTTACAATCTAAGAGAGGGGACCCTGCCCAGAGCTTACAATCTAAGAGAGGGGACCCTGCTCCAGAGCTTACAATCTAAGAGAGGGGACCCTGCCCCAGAGCTTACAATCTAAGAGGAGAGGGGACCCTGCCCCAGAGCTTACAATCTAAGAGGAGAGGGGACCCTGCCCCAGAGCTTACAATCTAAGAGGAGAGGGGACCCTGCCCCAGAGCTTACAATCTAAGAGAGGGGACCCTGCTCCAGAGCTTACAATCTCAGAGGAGAGGGGACCCCCAGAGTTTACAATCTAAGAGGAGAGGGGACCCTGCCCCAGAGCTTACAATCTAAGAGGAGAGGGGACCCTGCTCCAGAGCTTACAATCTAAGAGGAGAGGGGACCCTGCTCCAGAGCTTACAATCTAAGAGGAGAGGGGACCCTGCCCCAGAGCTTACAATCTAAGAGGAGAGGGGACCCCGCCCCAGAGCTTACAATCTAAGAGGAGAGGGGACCCTGCCCCAGAGCTTACAATCTAAGAGGAGAGGGGACCCTGCCCCAGAGCTTACAATCTAAGAGGAGAGGGGACCCTGCCCCAGAGCTTACAATCTAAGAGGAGAGGGGACCCTGCTCCAGAGCTTACAATCTAAGAGGAGAAGGGACCCCCAGAGTTTACAATCTAAGAGGAGAGGGGACCCCGCCCCAGAGCTTACAATCTAAGAGGAGAGGGGACCCTGCTCCAGAGCTTACAATCTAAGAGGAGAGGGGACCCTGCTCCAGAGCTTACAATCTAAGAGGAGAGGGGACCCCACCCCAGAGCTTACAATCTAAGAGGAGAGGGGACCCTGCCCCAGAGCTTACAATCTAAGAGAGGGGACCCTGCCCCAGAGCTTACAATCTAAGAGAGGGGACCCTGCTCCAGAGCTTACAATCTAAGAGAGGGGACCCTGCCCCAGAGTTTACAATCTAAGAGGAGAGGGGACCCTGCCCCAGAGCTTACAATCTAAGAGGAGAGGGGACCCTGCCCCAGAGCTTACAATCTAAGAGGAGAGGGGACCCCCAGAGTTTACAATCTAAGAGGAGAGGGGACCCCGCCCCAGAGCTTACAATCTAAGAGGAGAGGGGACCCTGCTCCAGAGCTTACAATCTAAGAGGAGAGGGGACCCTGCTCCAGAGCTTACAATCTAAAAGGAGAGGGGACCCCACCCCAGAGCTTACAATCTAAGAGGAGAGGGGACCCTGCCCCAGAGCTTACAATCTAAGAGAGGGGACCCTGCCCCAGAGCTTACAATCTAAGAGAGGGGACCCTGCTCCAGAGCTTACAATCTAAGAGAGGGGACCCTGCCCCAGAGTTTACAATCTAAGAGGAGAGGGGACCCTGCCCAGAGCTTACAATCTAAGAGAGGGGACCCTGCTCCAGAGCTTACAATCTAAGAGGAGAGGGGACCCCCAGAGCTTACAATCTAAGAGGAGAGGGGACCCTGCCCCAGAGCTTACAATCTAAGAGGAGAGGGGACCCTGCTCCAGAGCTTACAATCTAAGAGGAGAGGGGACCCTGCTCCAGAGCTTACAATCTAAGAGGAGAGGGGACCCTGCCCCAGAGCTTACAATCTAAGAGGAGAGGGGACCCCGCCCCAGAGCTTACAATCTAAGAGGAGAGGGGACCCTGCCCCAGAGCTTACAATCTAAGAGGGAGGGGACCCTGCTCCAGAGCTTACAATCTAAGAGGAGAGGGGACCCAGAGTTACAATCTAAGAGGAGAGGGGACCCCGCCCCAGAGCTTACAATCTAAGAGGAGAGGGGACCCTGCTCCAGAGCTTACAATCTAAGAGGAGAGGGGACCCTGCTCCAGAGCTTACAATCTAAGAGGAGAGGGGACCCCACCCCAGAGCTTACAATCTAAGAGGAGAGGGGACCCTGCCCCAGAGCTTACAATCTAAGAGAGGGGACCCTGCCCCAGAGCTTACAATCTAAGAGAGGGGACCCTGCTCCAGAGCTTACAATCTAAGAGGAGAGGGGACCCTGCCCCAGAGCTTACAATCTAAGAGGAGAGGGGACCCTGCCCCAGAGCTTACAATCTAAGAGGAGAGGGGACCCTGTCCCAGAGCTTACAATCTAAGAGGAGAGGGGACCCTGCCCCAGAGCTTACAATCTAAGAGGAGAGGGGACCCTGCCCCAGAGCTTACAATCTAAGAGAGGGGACCCTGCTCCAGAGTTTACAATCTAAGAGGAGAGGGGACCCTGCTCCAGAGCTTACAATCTAAGAGGAGAGGGGACCCTGCCCAGAGCTTACAATCTAAGAGGAGAGGGGACCCTGCCCCAGAGTTTACAATCTAATATAAAATGTAATATAGCATACCATTGATGTATAGATGGGCAGTGTATTGGGTGACGGTGTATGAGGATGGGCAGTGTATTGGGTGATGGTGTATGAGGATGGGCAGTGTATTGGGTGACGGTGTATGAGGATGGGTAGTGTATTGGGTGACGGTGTATGAGGATGGGTAGTGTATTGGGTGACGGTGTATGAGGATGGGCAGTGTATTGGGTGATGGTGTATGAGGATGGGTAGTGTATTGGGTGACGGTGTATGAGGATGGGCAGTGTATTGGGTGATGGTGTATGAGATGGGTAGTAGTGTATGGGTGATGGTGTATGAGGATGGCAGTGTATTGGGTGACGGTGTATGAGGATGGGCAGTGTATTGGGTGATGGTGTATGAGGATGGGTAGTGTATTGGGTGATGGTGTATGAGGATGGGTAGTGTATTGGGTGACGGTGTATGAGGATGGGCAGTGTATTGGGTGATGGTGTATGAGGATGGGCAGTGTATTGGGTGACGGTGTATGAGGATGGGTAGTGTATTGGGTGACGGTGTATGAGGATGGGCAGTGTATTGGGTGACGGTGTATGAGGATGGGTAGTGTATTGGGTGACGGTGTATGAGGATGGGTAGTGGGTGTATGAGGATGGGCAGTGTATTGGGTGACGGTGTATGAGGATGGGCAGTGTATTGGGTGACGGTGTATGAGGATGGGCAGTGTATTGGGTGATGGTGTATGAGGATGGGCAGTGTAACGGGTGACGGTGTATGAGGATGGGTAGTGTATTGGGTGACGGTGTATGAGGATGGGTAGTGTATTGGGTGACGGTGTATGAGGATGGGCAGTGTATTGGGTGACGGTGTATGAGGATGGGTAGTGTATTGGGTGACGGTGTATGAGGATGGGTAGTGGGTGTATGAGGATGGGCAGTGTATTGGGTGACGGTGTATGAGGATGGGCAGTGTATTGGGTGACGGTGTATGAGGATGGGCAGTGTATTGGGTGACGGTGTATGAGGATGGGCAGTGTATTGGGTGATGGTTTATGAGGATGGGTAGTGTAACGGGTGATGGTGTATGAGGATGGGCAGTGTATCGGGTGATGGTGTATGAGGATGGGCAGTGTATCGGGTGATGGTGTATGAGGATGGGCAGTGTAACGGGTGATGGTGTATGAGGATGGGCAGTGTATCGGGTGATGGTGTATGAGGATGGGCAGTGTAACGGGTGATGGTGTATGAGGATGGGCAGTGTAACGGGTGACGGTGTATGAGGATGGGCAGTGTAACGGGTGATGGTGTATGAAGATGGGCAGTGTATTGGGTGATGGGATAAGGGGATTGGTAGAAAATCTGCACACATTTGGGGTGGGTGGTCATTATTACTGGCAGTAACATACAGTATAACTATTAGTACCCAGCTCTCCGCTGTCACTGCAGGTGTTCCCTGCTCAGCTTCCTCTATTAGACGCCTGGTCCTTTTGATGTCGTGATATTCTCCCACACGTGGCCTGAACATCTTCCAAATAATTACTGGAAACACAGACTAAAAGGTGGCTTTTCCGCATTAAATGGAGTCAGACAGCTGCTCCTCCGCCTGGTGGGGTTTATTTGCTGTTTATAACACCTTTCAGACAAAGCGTGTTGCCCGCGGCTGTTCTCAGACGCAAGCTGAAAGGCTGCAGCGCAAAGCATACTGTCTGCAGGGAGTGCGGCCCCCCCACCTCCCCGTATCTGGGAGACCTCCCTTAACCTACAGCTGATCCCCAAATTATTGGGGAAGAAAATCATGTCTGCATCCTGACCATAAACATGGAAAATCCTGTATAATAGCTTGACTGGCCTGAAATCTCCGGAACATTCTCTCCCAGTATGATAAACCCTAAAATGTGTCATGTGACTCCAGGAACACAGAGAGAAGCTACGATTGGTTTATCATTGGACTCCTTGCATATTCACTGTAACACGCTCTGCGAAACGTAGCCAATCAGAGCGCGAGAAAAACAAGAAAATACTGTAAAGGCTGACCTGCCTCAGTATCCGGAATATTCTGTTATCCCATAGTAACTATTATATCCGGAATATTCTGTTATCCCATAGTAACTATTATATCCGGAATATTCTGTTATCCCATAGTAACTATTATATCCGGAATATTCTGTATCCCATAGTAACTATTATATCCGGAATATTCTGTTATCTCATAGTAACTATTATATCCGGAATATTCTGTTATCCCATAGTAACTATTATATCCGGAATATTCTGTTATCACATAGTAACTATTATATCCGGAATATTCTGTTATCACATAGTAACTATTATTCCGGAATATTCTGTTATCCCATAGTAACTATTATATCCAGAATATTCTGTTATCTCATAGTAACTATTATATCCGGAATATTCTGTTATCCCATAGTAACTATTATATCCGGAATATTCTGTTATCCCATAGTAACTATTATATCCGGAATATTCTGTTATCCCATAGTAACTATTATATCCGGAATATTCTGTTATCTCATAGTAACTATTATATCCGGAATATTCTGTTATCACATAGTAACTATTATATCCGGAATATTCTGTTATCCCATAGTAACTATTATATCCGGAATATTCTGTTATCTCATAGTAACTATTATATCCGGAATATTCTGTTATCCCATAGTAACTATTATATCCGGAATATTCTGTTATCCCATAGTAACTATTATATCCGGAATATTCTATTATCCCATAGTAACTATTATATCCGGAATATTCTGTTATCCCATAGTAACTATTATATCCGGAATATTCTGTTATCCCATAGTAACTATTATATCCGGAATATTCTGTTATCCCATAGTAACTATTATATCCGGAATATTCTGTTATCCCATAGTAACTATTATATCCGGAATATTCTATTATCCCATAGTAACTATTATATCCGGAATATTCTGTTATCCCATAGTAACTATTATATCCGGAATATTCTGTTATCTCATAGTAACTATTATATCCGGAATATTCTGTTATCACATAGTAACTATTATATCCGGAATATTCTGTTATCCCATAGTAACTATTATATCCGGAATATTCTGTTATCCCATAGTAACTATTATATCCGAATATTCTGTTATCCCATAGTAACTATTATATCCGGAATATTCTGTTATCCCATAGTAACTATTATATCCGGAATATTCTATTATCCCATAGTAACTATTATATCCGGAATATTCTGTTATCCCATAGTAACTATTATATCCGGAATATTCTGTTATCTCATAGTAACTATTATATCCGGAATATTCTGTTATCCCATAGTAACTATTATATCCGGAATATTCTGTTATCCCATAGTAACTATTATATCCGGAATATTCTGTTATCCCATAGTAACTATTATATCCGGAATATTCTGTTATCCCATAGTAACTATTATATCCGGAATATTCTGTTATCCCATAGTAACTATTATATCCGGAATATTCTGTTATCCCATAGTAACTATTATATCTGGAATATTCTGTTATCCCATAGTAACTATTATATCCGGAATATTCTGTTATCCTATAGTAACTATTATATCCGGAATATTCTGTTATCCCATAGTAACTATTATATCCGGAATATTCTGTTATCCCATAGTAACTATTATATCCGGAATATTCTGTTATCCCATAGTAACTATTATATCCGGAATATTCTGTTATCTCATAGTAACTATTATATCCGGAATATTCTGTTATCCCATAGTAACTATTATATCCGGAATATTCTGTTATCCATAGTAACTATTATATCCGGAATATTCTGTTATCCCATAGTAACTATTATATCCGGAATATTCTGTTATCCCATAGTAACTATTATATCTGGAATATTCTGTTATCCCATAGTAACTATTATATCCGGAATATTCTGTTATCCCATAGTAACTATTATATCTGGAATATTCTGTTATCCCATAGTAACTATTATATCCGGAATATTCTGTTATCACATAGTAACTATTATATCTGGAATATTCTGTTATCCCATAGTAACTATTATATCCGGAATATTCTGTTATCTCATAGTAACTATTATATCCGGAATATTCTGTTATCCCATAGTAACTATTATATCCGGAATATTCTGTTATCACATAGTAACTATTATATCCGGAATATTCTGTTATCCCATAGTAACTATTATATCCGGAATATTCTGTTATCCCATAGTAACTATTATATCCGGAATATTCTGTTATCCCATAGTAACTATTATATCCGGAATATTCTGTTATCTCATAGTAACTATTATATCCGGAATATTCTGTTATCCCATAGTAACTATTATATCCGGAATATTCTGTTATCACATAGTAACTATTATATCCGGAATATTCTGTTATCCATAGTAACTATTATATCCGGAATATTCTGTTATCCATAGTAACTATTATATCCAGAATATTCTGTTATCCCATAGTAACTATTATATCCGGAATATTCTGTTATCTCATAGTAACTATTATATCTGGAATATTCTGTTATCCCATAGGAACTATTATATCCGGAATATTCTGTTATCCCATAGTAACTATTATATCCGGAATATTCTGTTATCCCATAGTAACTATTATATCCGGAATATTCTGTTATCCCATATTAACTATTATATCCGGAATATTCTGTTATCCCATATTAACTATTATATCCGGAATATTCTGTTATCCCATATTAACTATTATATCCGGAATATTCTGTTATCCCATAGTAACTATTATATCCGGAATATTCTGTTATCCCATAGTAACTATTATATCCGGAATATTCTGTTATCCCATAGTAACTATTATATCCGGAATATTCTGTTATCCCATATTAACTATTATATCCGGAATATTCCGTTATCCCATAGTAACTATTATATCCGGAATATTCTGTTATCCCATAGTAACTATTATATCCGGAATATTCTGTTATCCCATAGTAACTATTATATCCGGAATATTCTGTTATCTCATAGTAACATACTTTACCATTAATACCTTCTGCAATATCACTAATAAAAATATTAAAGAGAATGGGTCCAAGTACTGACCCCTGAGGTACCCCACTGGTAACAAGACCTTGCGCTGAATAAACTCCATTTACCACAACCCTCTGTTGTCTGTCACTCAGCCACTGCCTAATCCATTCAACAATATTGGAATCCAAGCTGAAAGATTGCAATTTATTGATAAGCTTCTATGCGGAACAGTATCAAAAGCCTTACTGAAATCTAAATAAGCAATGTCTACTGCACCACCTGTGTCTATTATTTTTGTTACCCAATCAAAAAAATCAATAAGATTAGTTTGGCATGATCTCCCTGAGGTAAACCCATGTTGTTTCTGATCCTGTAATCTATGTGTTTTTAGATGTTCAACAATCCTTTCCTTTAACATGGTTTCCATTAATTGCCACCCTACCTGAATAGCCTGCTTCCCCCAGCAGTTCCCTCATCCTATAACCACCGATCCAGGACCTGCAACTTACTTGCAATACCACAATACAAAAAAGAAAGTGACTCCATCCTCATTTTCCTACAGAGCACCGCAGTTATGGAATAACCTCCCAGACGCCATCAAATCTTCCCCCAGTCTAAAGTCACTTAAGAGATCTCTATTAACATACCTCAATACAGAATGCACCTG
This sequence comes from Leptobrachium leishanense, assembly GCA_009667805.1. Classification (NCBI taxonomy): domain Eukaryota; kingdom Metazoa; phylum Chordata; class Amphibia; order Anura; family Megophryidae; genus Leptobrachium; species Leptobrachium leishanense. The sequence continues at coordinate 18,703,660 of CM019073.1, forward strand.
TAAACATGTAACACAGTGACTATATACAGAAAGCACCTGTAAACATGTAACACAGTGACTATATACAGAATGCACCTGTAAACATGTAACACAGTGACTATATACAGAAAGCACCTGTAAACATGTAACAGTGACTATATACAGAATGTGCCTGTAAACATGTAACACAGTGACTATATACAGAAAGCACCTGTAAACATGTAACAGTGACTATATACAGAATGTGCCTGTAAACATGTAACATAGTGACTACATACAGAATGCACCTGTAAACATGTAACAGTGACTATATACAGAATGTGCCTGTAAACATGTAACACAGTGACTACATACAGAATGCACCTGTAAACACGTAACACAGTGACTATATACAGAATGCACCTGTAAACATGTAACACAGTGACTATATACAGAATGCACCTGTAAACATGTAACACAATGAGTATATACATGAGCCTGTAAATATGTAACACAGTGACTATACAGAATGCTCCTGTAAACATGTAACACAGTGACTATATACAGAATGTGTCTGTAAACATGTAACATAGTGACTATATACAGAATGCACCTGTAAACATGTAACACAGTGACAATATACAGAATGCACCTGTAAACATGTAACACAGTGACTATATACAGATTGAACCTGTAAACATGTAACACAGAGACTATATACAGAATGCGCCTGTAAACATGTAACACAGTGACTATATACAGAAAGCACCTGTAAACATGTAACACAGTGACTATATACAGAATGCGCCTGTAAACATGTAACACAGTGACTATATACAGAATGCACCTGTAAACATGTAACACAGTGACTATATACAGAATGCACCTGTAAACATGTAACACAGTGACTATATACAGAATGCACCTGTAAACATGTAACACAGTGACTATATACAGAATGCGCCTGTAAACGTGTAACACAGTGACTATATACAGAATGCACCTGTAAACATGTAACACAGTGACTATATACAGAATGCACCTGTAAACATGTAACAGTGACTATATACAGAATGCGCCTGTAAACATGTAACAGTGACTATATACAGAATGCACCTGTAAACATGTAACATAGTGACTATATACAGAATGCACCTGTAAACATGTAACACAGTGACTATATACAGAATGCGCCTGTAAACATGTAACACAGTGACTATATACAGAATGCGCCTGTAAACATGTAACACAGTGACTATACAGAATGTGCCTGTAAACTTGTAACACAGTGACTATATACAGAATGCGCCTGTAAACATGTAACACAGTGACTATATACAGAATGCGCCTGTAAACGTGTAACACAGTGACTATATACAGAATGCGCCTGTAAACGTGTAACACAGTGACTATATACAGAATGCGCCTGTAAACGTGTAACACAGTGACTAGATTTCCTACATATTTAGTTTCTGTTAATCTGTATATTTGTGCTATTTTTTAATATCTTGCATTTTATTACTTTGTATTTCTGTAACAATTTGTTGTTAAACCCAGGACATACTTGAAAACGAGAGAAATCTCAATGAATCCTTCCTGGTAAAATACTTTATAAATAAATAAATATTTAACATTAAAAAGAGACGCGTTAACTAAACAATGGAATGTTTCCTGATCTGGTGTAAAGCAGATGAGCTACACAAACGTACACTCAGATAAGGACGAGGGTCTCTACAAGGACCCAGATACAGACGACGGTCTCAGGGAGAACCAAATACAGGCGAGGGTCTCCATGTGGAGTTCTGTGATAGAGTAATGTGCACTGTGTATAAGTGTGAGTTTTATTGCTGTGGAGCTGTGATACACACTGCACATTACTGTGAGTTTTATTGCTGTGGAGTGCATTGATACTGTTACGTCTTCGGCCCCAGTGGCGCTTCCTGGGGGGGGGGTCAGGGCTCCCAGTGGCATCGCTGGCTGGCCGGTTGCCAGTAAAGCTGGCAGATCGGCATTTGAGGGGGTGGGCTTGGCATAATGAGCCACCAGCCTTTAAAGCAGGGCAAGAGGATCTGCTCCTCGCCCTGACGTGGAGTAAAGTTCCTGCATCGCCTGCTGTGTAACTATATTGCATATTAATTACCTAGTTGCCGACTTGCTTGTACGAGGGACCCTGTATACGTTTTGACCCGGCTTGGATACTGACGATTCTCCTGCTTATTCCTTTGTGTGTTTGTTCTGTGCGTTATTCAGGATTCTGGTTTATGTTCAAACTGTATGATTTATGTTTTGGGATCTGCCCACCAGGTTGTGAAACTCACCTACCGCCCTAAGGTCTCTGTTGACATGAATCTGGTTTGAGTCCTAATCGCAAGGCATCCAGTTGTTTATTGTATGTCCCTGCTGGTTGCAGCTTTAACCACAGGTTTTATGATTTGAGTCCTGCCCTGCAGGTTGCTGAATATATTATCCTGCAAGTATCTGTGTGAACCAAATCGCTATACAAAATCACAATCTCTGATTGTAGGCCTGCCCTGCAGGCTGCTGAACTCCGTGAGTTCCTACTCTGTATGCTTGAGAATAAATTGAAGGGTGTTGCCTCTGTTATATGTGCTTCATGTACCACAACCATTGATATCAGCAATCTGAAATATATCTATAACCATGCTGTTCTTGTATCACGTTGTGCTCATGTCTTAAGTCACTGTATGTGTTTAGAGAGTTAATATGCTTTTGCTCAGCGACCTCTTGGTCACGAAACCATTTGGCGCTGAGGTGGTATTCAGGGTTTTGTATTACCTCCCTGACTTGAGATTATAGGTATTACAGTCTTTATTGCTTTCTGTATCAAAGAAATCTGTGCAAAAGGATCCAAATTACGCTGATTCGGGGTGAGTGCCATAACGCACCATTACAGATACGCTCATACACACTGCACATTACTGTGAGTTTTATTGCTGTGGAGCTCTGTGATAGGCTCATACACACCGCATATTACTGTGAGATTTATTGCTGTGGATTCTGTGAAACGCTCATACACACTGCACATTACTGTGAGTTTTATTGCGGTGGAGCTCTGTGATACGCTCATACACACTGCACATTACTGTGAGATTTATTGCTGTGGAGCTCTGTGATACGCTTATACACACTGCACATTACTGTGAGATTTATTGCTGTAGGGCTCTGTGATACAATGTACACTGTGTACGAGCGTGAGTTTTATTGCTGTGGAGCCTGAGAGATATGCATTTGCTTCACTGTCACAGATGATCTCCAAAACTGTGATGAAAAGGTTTGTGATTTGGGTATTTAGAGGATCCATCAGAAGATGACAGAGCCATCTATCATGCCGTGCCTATGTGCTGAGAGATGGTGTAGTAAGTTAATTCCGCGCCGAATTCCCTGCAGAGGTCACAATAGCAGAATCCACTGCGAGGAGCCCCCTGCCTGCAATCCCATTAATTAAAGCTCGACCCTTGTTCCTATGAGTGATACTTAAAAAAATGAACCCCCAGTAACGTTTCTGCTGATGTATCTTGGGTTTGCAATAAGCAGCAGCGCAAGGCTCATGTCATGCAGATTGATGGATGTGAGCGCACATGGTGACAGGTGAATCCTCTGCGCTTACACACATAAGAGTTTACGCAGGTAAAGTGCTGAAAGGCAGGACCGAGGCTTAGTAATCTTTTGACACAGGACAGAGTCTTTAATGAAGGAAACTCCGCTAGGATTAAGGCGGCATATGATTTCTATAAACTGCAGGGCAGCAGCCTTCATGCACAGCCCAGTTGCGTCTGGCACAGCATGGTAGAGCAGATACTCTGCATATGTATATACAGTACAGAGATGTCATGTGATGCACCGCCTGCTATTCCCAGTGACGACCCATATGTTTCCCACACTCTGCTAATCATAAACACAGGATTGTGCTCACTCTGAAAGGGTTAAAAGGGTTCAGGTTATTCTGGAGGAGCAGCCTGGCTCCCAGGTGTGTATTTGAGGAAATCAGGGGGTGGAAATAATGCTGGAGGAGACCCCTCATGGTCCCATGGCAAACAGACACAATGGGGACACTGACACTTATACCATCACACGGCACGCTGGTCACTGGCCAGTGAATGACCCCCACCATAACCACCCTGATCTGGCTTTACACAGATCCTGCATAACCCAGGTAAGTCACGATGCCGCGAGTACTGGGGACACAAAGGGCCGGATTCTGGAGTCGGCAATAGGAAGCCGGAGACGGCAGCCTGAGTAATACATGGTGTGTGGAGGGCGCAACTGCCTGCGTCTGATCTTTTCCTGCAATCAGACTCTCACAAACCACCTCTGCGATGAAACGGTGGCTCATTCTCCACGGGGACGGCACGACGCATCGCGGTCAAGCCAGGAATCCTAATGGGAAAGGAAGAAAAAGTTATTTTATGCCTGGATTAAGGTCCCCGGAGACCGGATAAAGTCATGCATGGAGCCGCCTGTGGCTACGCTATTGACCTGAGTGTCTGATTGTCAGCCTCCACCCTGTCACTCTCCCCTGCCCCGCTCTCTGCCCCTCCATTTGAATCTGATCCCTTTTCATCTGGCGGAGAACAAAAGTCAGGTTCTTGTAAAAATTCCCTCACAGCGTCCTGACATGAGCCCTTTGATGTTCCCGGGGGATTTATCATTCGCAGAGCAGGTATAGATGGCGATGGAGGGTAAGTCTCATGGCTCCTTCCCCCGGCTGTCTGTGCAGAGAATGATTTTGTGAGAAATTGCAATGAATTATTTGTGAATCGAATGCTGGCGCTCGTCAGGGAAATCATTTATATGTTAAAAGGAAAAGATGATTTTTTTTTCCCCTCTGTTTTTGGAAAGGAGGCTGCGGGCCGTCAGGATCACGCTGCTCGCAATCAGTTTCCCGCAGAGTCACAGAAAAGGCGCCGGCGTTTCCAGAGGGTTCATGAAAATAAATATGGCTGACATCTCATTTATCCCCTGGCCTCGTTATTACTGCAAGCATTAACATGGTAATGTATTCATACGGCAACACAGCGAGGGAAAACGGAACACGGCACAGAATTAGGTAAGTATAAAAACCTGGACAATGCACAGCAGCCGCCTGAGCTACACCCATATAACCCACAATCTTGGCTGCTACCGAACGTCTGCTATAAAAAGAACAAATCAAAATACATACAGGAACACTCAGCACCTGCTACATGATGAGTGTATCACAAAATCCACAGCAATAAAACTCACAGGCCACCATGCACTACTGAACGCCAACGGTAGCGTTCGCCTGAGTAAGCGTTAATGTCAGGATAAGCGACTTTAACCCATGCCCCCCCACATTACCTTCCTAACGCTGAACAGTTAAAAAAAACACTTAGCGCGTCAGTGATTGCACTAGCTTGCGCAAGCTTCCTGTACTTTGTGCAATCTATACTTAACCAGTAATCAGCTTTAGGATAAGTAAGGTATTACAAAGTCTTAACGCCAATTACCGCACCGATGGGTTAACCGTTTTTTTTACCAGCACCCAAAAGCTGATGTTAACCGATTCAGCTTTTGCAGAATCTTTACACAACAGCTTAAAACCCCCCCACCCCAATAAATCCAATACTCACCTCTCGTCTCTCATCTCACGGCGCAAACGGTGGACCAATCTGCTTCTTCTGGCTGCCAGAAGCAGAGGGAGAAAAAAAATTGTCCTCATTCTCCCTCCGCTCCCCTGTACAATCTCACAGGTTTTCCACGTTAGTGTCCCCATTTTAACGTGAACTACCGCATAAGGCCCACAGTAATGTGCGGTGTTTATGAGCGAATCACAGAGCTCCACAGCAATGTGCGGTGTGTATGCGCGTATCACAGAGCTCCACAGCAATAAAAGTCACAGCAATGTGCGGTGTGTATAGCGAATCACAGAGCTGCACAGCAATAAAACTCACAGTAATGTACGCGGTGTATGAGCATATCACAGAGCTCCACAGCAATAAAACTCACAGTAACGTGCAGTGTGTATCAGCGTATCACCTAGCTCCACAGCAATGTGCAGTGTGTATGAGCATATCACAGAGCTCCACAGCAATAAAACTCACAGTAATGTCAGCGAGCGTATCACAGAGCTCCACAACAATAAAACTCACAGTGATGTACGGTGTGTATGAGCGTATCACAGAGCTCCACAGCAATAAAACTCACAGTAAGGTGCGGTGTGTATGAGCGTATCACAGAGCTCCACAGTAATAAAACTCACAGTAATGTGCGGTGTGTATGAGGGTATCACAGTGCTCCACATCAATGAAACTCACAGTAATGTGCAGTGTGTATCACAGAGCTCCACAGCAATAAAACCCACAGTGATGTGCAGTGTGTATGAGCATATCACAGAGCTGCACAGCAATAAAACTCACAGTAATGTGCAGTGAGCGCATCACAGAGCAACACAGCAATAAAACTCGCAGTAATGTGCTGTATGTACGAGTATATCACAGAGCTCCACAGCAATAAAACTCAGAAAAATGTGCTGTGTGTATGAGGGTATTGACCATAAAGAGCCCGTTTCTTGAAGGCTGAAATGTGGATTTATGATTGAAATGATCTATAAAATGCCGTGTTTTATGTTTTTATACGCGCAGATGCCGGTGTTGTGAGGTTTACAGAGAACCACATGGAGAATCAGGTCACCCCCTGCCTCTAATTTCGAGAATCTGGAATAAAAGACACACGTCTCCCCATACCCTATAAATCAGATACCGTTATTTAAACCTGCTTGCGTAGTCGGCCCATGTGGGTGACAGGAATTGTGGGATCCTGAAGCACGGGTTACAGCAGGAGGAACAGATAATATTCTTTTTAATGTTCCTTATTGTAAACAAATGTCACTTTTTGTTCTGGTTCAGACATCTGGCGATCAAAGAGCCGTGTCCTGAGCTGCTGCACATCTGATTGCGAGCTCTCTGAAGCAGACAAAACACCAGCCTGGAATAGTTAGTTTGGAGAAAAAAGTGTTCTAAACAGTGAAAAATCGAATCTTTCTTTGGGAACGTTCTAAAAGTAGTCAAGTTCAAAAAGGCCTCACGCAATGAAGTAACACGTGGCATCTGTACCACATCTCAGGCCTCCACGGCGTGAATACTCAATTACCCAAACCACGTCCAGACTCTACTTGCACATCTCCTGACTCTGAAGACTCACCCCCAGCGGCAGTAATGGGTGAGCGGCTCTCCATCCAGTTTGGTTTTTACCCCCCCCCCCCTTCAAAAAATAACTTGTTGAAGGGTAGTAGGGAGGAATCGGGGAACTATAGGCCAGTTAGTCTTACGTCAGTAGTGGGGAAATTAATGGAAACCATGTTAAAGGAAAGGATTGTTGAACATCTAAAAACACATACAGGGTTATCCAAAGAGATTCGAATTGCTTGAGAAAGGTAACCGAACGCTGAAAATCAGCGTTCGGTTACCTTTCCTGGCCATTCGGCTATCCAGAGAGCAGGCAATTCGCCAAATCCTGTCGAATTGCCTGCACATACGGTGCCTGTTCGGTGCCTGTTCGAGGCAGTGAAATCCCCATCAAAAAGCACTGCTTCGGCTATTCAGAGAGCACAAACCAGCAGTGAAAGGTCCCCTAATGCCCTGCCATTCGGTGGTTTAATTCGGCAAATTTATTCAGGAGAATCCCATAGACTTCAATGTTAAAATATTCCCGTTTAATTCAATATCTAATAAACCGTTCATTATAAAATTCTGCAGCAAAAAGTCTCTTTATTTATAGATTTTTAGGATACTTTAAGCATTTTTCTGAATTTTTTAAAAAAAAATTAAAAGTCCGATTTTTTTTTTTTTTTTTTCAGTTTGCTTATTTTTTTTGTAACAGCCCTCTTTATTATCATTCCCTGGACCTCCTGTGAAAATTTCAGACATTTTCGCTCAGTAGTTTCTTTTGCAAACAGCGTTTCTTTTCCCAGATTCATACAAATGGTTTTTCTAATTTATTCACTGCTCCTCTACGTCACAGCTGCTTCGGCTCTGTGTGATTCGCTCCTCTTCGAAGGTTAATCCAGATGTTTTTGCTTGTTTTCATAGTGCATTCGGTTAGTTGTCGTCAGGTTTGCGGCAGCTTTTCCCTGCAATTCGGGGACCCTGTGGTGTTGCTGAATAACCCGCAGGGTCACCGAAATGCAATCGGCAAAAGGAACCGAATTGAAGAGAACGAAAAGTCACCGAACGTGCGGTGACTTTTCGAATCTCTTTGGATAACCCTGATACAGGGTTATCCAAAGAGATTCGAAAAGTCACCGCACGTTCGGTGACTTTTCGTTCTCTTCAATTCGGTTCCTTTGCCTTTCATTTCACCCTGCGGTGTATTCAGCAAACACCACAGGTCTCCCGAATTGCAGGGAAAAGCTGCCGAAAACCTGACGAAAACTAACCGAATGCACGCTGAAAACAAGCAAAAACATCTGGATTAACCTTCGAAGAGGAGCGAACAGGAGCCGAAAAGGAGCCGAATCACACACAGAGCCGAAGACGTAGAAGAGGCAGTGAATAAATTAGAAAAACCATTTGTATGAATCTGGGAAAAAGAAACGCTGTTTGCAAAGAAACTACTGAGCGAAAATGTCTGAAATTTTCACAGGAGGTCCAGGGAATGATAATAAAGAGGGCTGTTACAAAAAAAATAAGCAAACTGAAAAAAAATCAAAAAAAAAATCGGACTTCTAATTTTTTTTAAAAAAAATTCAGAAAAAATGCTTAAAGTATCCTAAAAAATCTATAAATAAAGAGACTTTTTGCTGCAGAATTTTATAATGAACGGTTTATTAGATATTGAATTAAAACGGGAATATTTTTAACATTGAAGTCTATGGGATTCTCCTGAATAAATTTGCCGAATTAAACCACCGAATGGCAGGGCATTAGGGGAACCTTTCACTGCTGGTTTGTGTTCTCTGAATAGCCGAAGCAGTGCTTTTTGATGGGGATTTCACTGCCCTCGAACAGGCACCGAACAGGCACCGTATGTGCAGGCAATTCGACAGGATTTGGCGAATTGCCTGCTCTCTGGATAGCCGAATGGCCAGGAAAGGTAACCGAACCCTGATTTTCAGCGTTCGGTTACCTTTCTCAAGCAATTCGAATCTCTTTGGATAACCCTGATAGATTACAGGATCAGAAACAACATGGGTTTACCTCAGGGAGATCATGCCAAACTAATCTTATTGATTTTTTTGATTGGGTAACAAAAATAATAGACACAGGTGGTGCAGTAGACATTGCTTATTTAGGCTAGGGTCAGACGAAAGCATTTTTAACGTGCGTTCAGCCGCACAAAATCACGGCCGTGCTAGCAGCAAATGACGTCCAATGCCGGGGAACACACGAAGTACGGCCGCACGAAAGTTCGCCGCGCAACGCAAGTGGCAAACGAACGCATTTTTTCTAGAACGTCAAACCGCTACTACTGACGTACAGAGTGCGCTGCGTCTGCTAGAGGCGTGTGTGCGTGATTAGGAGACGTCAGACGCTGCTAATGTCCGGCTAACATAACGTCCAGACACAAAAAGTGTTTTATTGATGATCCGTACAAAATCACGGACGAAAAGGCGCATCGTATGACCGCTATCGCGTATTCCGGGAAAAAATACGTACGTTCGTTCGAACGCACTTTTTCACGGACAACGTGAAAAATGCGTTCGTCTGACCCTAGCCTTAGATTTCAGTAAGGCTTTTGATACTGTTCCGCATAGAAGCTTATCAATAATTTGCAATCTTTGAGCTTGGATTCCAATATTGTTGACTGGATTAGGCAGTGGCTGAGTGACAGACAACAGAGGGTTGTGGTAAATGGAGTTTATTCGGCGCAAGGTCTTGTTACCAGTGGGGTACCTCAGGGGTCAATACTTGGACCCATTCTCTTTAATATTTTTATTAGTGATATTGCAGAAGGTATTAATGGAAAAGTATGTCTTTTTGCTGATGACACAAAGATTTGCAACAGGGTTGACGTTCCTGGAGGGATCAGCCAAATGACAAATGATTTAGGTAAACTAAAAAAATGGTCGGAGCTGTGGCAATTGAGTTTTAATGTGGATAAGTGCAAGATAATGCACATGGGACGTAAAAACCCAAGGGCTAAATATAGAATATTTGATACATCTGAGGGTTGGGTTTTATTGGTTATTATTTCAGAGGATCTAAGGGTAAGTAGTCAATGTAATAGAGCAGCAGGAAATGCTGGCAGAATGCTTGGAAATGCTGGCAGAATGCTTGGTTGTGTAGGGAGAGCCTGTATTAGCAGTAGGAAAAGGGAAGTGCTCATGCCACTGTACAGAGCACTGGTGAGACCTCACATACAGGGTTATCCAAAGAGATTCGAAAAGTCACCGCACGTTCGGTGACTTTTCGTTCTCTTCAATTCGGTTCCTTTTGCCGATTGCATTTCGGTGACCCTGCGGTGTATTCAGCAAACACCACAAGGTCCCCGAATTGCAGGGAAAGGTCGCCGCAAACCCACCGAAAACTAACCGAATGCATGCTGAAAACAAGCAAAAACATCTGGATTAACCTTCGAAAAAGCCGAACAGGAGCCGAACAGGAGCCGAATCACACAGAGCCGAAGCAGCTGTGACGTAGAGGAGGCAGTGAATAAATTAGAAAAACCATTTGTATGAATCTGGAAAATGAAACGCTGTTTGCAAAGAAAACTACTGAGCGAAAATGTCTGAAATTTTCACAGGAGGTCCAGGAATGATAATAAAGAGGGCTGTTACAAAAAAATAAGTAAACTGAAAAAAAAAAAAAAAAAATCGGACCTTTAAATTTTTTTTAAAATAATCAGAAAAATGCTTAAAGTATCCTAAAAAATCTATAAATAAAGAGACTTTTTGCTGCAGAATTTTATAATGAACGGTTTATTAGATATTGAATTAAAACAGGAATATTTTTAACATTGAAGTCTATGGGATTCTCCTGAATAAATTTGCCGAATTAAACCACCGAATGGCAGAGCATTAGGGGAACCTTTCACTGCTGGTTTGTGTTCTCTGAATAGCCGAAGCAGTGCTTTTTCATGGGGATTTCACTGCCCTCGAACAGGCACCGAACAGGCACCGTATGTGCAAGCAATTCGCCAGGATTTGGCGAATTGCCTACTCTCTGGATAGCCGAATGGTCAGGAAAGGTAACCGAACACTGATTTTCAGCGTTCGGTTACCTTTCTCAAGCAATTCGGATCTCTTTGGATAACCCTGTTGGAGTACTGTGTGCAGTACTGGAGACCGTATCTCCAGAAGGATATAGACATCTTAGAGAGAGTTCAGAGAAGGGCTACTAAAATGGTGTACGGCTTGAAGGAGAAAAGTTACCAGGAAAGGCTTAATGATCTTAACATGTACAGCTTGTAAAAAAGACGAGACAGAGGAGATATGATAGAAACATTTAAATACGTAAAGGGAATCCACAAGGTAGAGGAAGGGAGTATATTTAAAAGGAAACAAAGTAGCAAAACAAGAGGACATAGTCTTAGATTAGAGGGGCAAAGGTTTAAAAGTAACATCAGGAAGCATTATTTTACTGAGAGGGTGGTGGATACATGGAACAGCCTTCCAGTTGAAGTGGTAGAGGAATTGAATTTAAGCAGGCATGGGATAGGCATAAGGCTATCCTAAACAAAAGATAAATCCAGGTAAAGTATCTGTCACGGTGGCCCATGTCCAGGGAAGTGTTGCACCTTCGACCCATGTCCGGGGAAATGTTGCACCTTCGACCCATGTCCAGGGAAATGTTGCACCTTCGACCCATGTCCGGGGAAATGTTGCACCTTCGACCCATGTCCAGGGAAATGTTGCACCTTCGACCCATGTCCGGGGAAATGTTGCACCTTCGACCCATGTCCGGGGAAATGTTGCGCCTTCGACCCATGTCCGGGGAAATGTTGCGTCCGTCACAGCAGCTGATATCCAGAAAGCCTTATTCCAGGGTACTGTGTACTACAGGACAGAGAATGGTGCTGCCCACGAATCAGACGCAGCATGTAGGAAGGACAACCAATCGCAGCACATGACCAGCGATCCTATAGCAGAGCAGGGCGTCTCCTCTGAGCACCAATAGGAAGTGCTGTGGCTCCATTTAAAGGGCTTCCTTTCTCTTAGCAAGTTGCCCTAGCGTGGTTCCAGTTACGCCTAGTGCCTTGTTGTTATTTCTGAATTCCTATCTGACTGATTTCCTGGTTTATACGATCTCGGCTTGTCTCGACTTCCCTGTATTCTGGCGCCCTGAATTCTGGCATAGTATAACGGACCTCTATTTCCTTAACCCCTGCCTATGTGTGTTTTTGTTGGTTTGCTCTGCTTAACCCGGCCATTATTAAGGAACGGCTAGCTAGAGCATTGTGGGTTACTTTATTCTGCAAGTTGTTTTACTTTGCACTCCGCCACTTTCTTTGTGTTCGTCATTCTCAGTATTACGGACCATAACCCGGCCATTACTAAGGACCGGTTGGTCAGGGTCTGTTGGCTTACAGTCTGCAAGCGGGGTTACCCGATCCTGACAGTATCCATGTAATTGGGCAGACTAGATGGGCCGAAAGGTTCTTATCTGCCGACATGTTTCTATGGACATTTTATGAGCTCTGCCCTGTTTGACTGCACTTTGCACATGATCAGTTTGTGCCTGAGTGTGATTTCTGAACTCAGTCATCCTATAAAGAAGCAGAGGGATCTCAGCCTCTCATTAGCTCAGAGGGACCAAATGATGATCATACATATACTCACCTCTCCGGCCGGGGTCCCACGTCGGTGTGACTTCCTTGAAGCCAGCCCGACGGTTTTTTTGTTTCCTAGCCATCACGATGACGTCATCCCTTGCAGGGAGGAAACTGAAAGCGGGTTAGGTCCTCTGGACCCCTCTCCCTCCCAAATGGCTGCACATGGAAAATAAAAAGGAGGGGCACCACTGGAGAGGGCAGAGTCTGCCCTTTACAAAAGGTTCCTCTCTATAACCCCTTAGGTGCCGTATCACGATTTGGCACTGTATCGTGATCTGCTCCTGGAGGTGGCCGACATCTTCGATGTCAGCCAAGCCTCCGGGTCACCCCCCACCCACCGATGTATAATCGCCATATGTGCGATGACGTCAGTTGGCCAGTTTATCCCCCTAGCAGCCAAGTGGAGCTGGGTGGGGTCTTTGGAGTCATATTTGGTATCATTGGAAAAGCTTGATCATGGCATTTCCAATGATAAACACATATGACCAGGTTTGGTGTAACAGTAACAAAAAAAAATGTTTTTTTTAATTGTCTGAGGGTTATAATAAAATAGGATAAAAATGATGAGCAAAAATGAGCTCAGTACTCAAAATAGCAGGGGGGGTCCTATAACAGACCTTTTTATCATTAGTCATAGGACCTGTCATATAATTAACAGGCATTTTCGTACAGTAGTTTTTTCTTTGCAAACGTGGTTTAAAAGTTGCAGTGTTTTTTTCTTACCCTGTTCGGCGACTTGTCGGCTTTTTCCGGCGACTGGTCGGCGCTCTGTTCGGGGGATCGCTGGCTTTTATCCAATGCATTTGGCAGTTTTGAGGCAGATCGTCGGGTGAGTTCGGCTTTTTTGGGGGGCTTATCAGATTAATTCGATGTTATTTTTCCAGTTTTTCAGTGGGTTTTCTGTTCGATTCGGCGGTTTTGCAGCAGATCGTCGGGTGCGTTTAGCAGTTTTTCCCTGCAGTTCACTGAATTCACCGCAGGGTCGGCGAATTTGACTCCCCGAAGTGCAGGGATTCTACTGGAATTTTGGTGGTCTTTGAATAACCCTGTTACTCTTTAAAGATACACACACAGCCACCATGAGAAAGGGTTAATCTCACACATTCTTCCACACCTACACAATGAGTTAGGGTTAATCTCACACATTCCTTCACACATACAAACCTTGAGAAAGGGTTAAACATCACCCATTCCTCCATGCACACAGAATTCTCTCGCAGCGTCATGCCGTCGTCACCACTTGGCCAGTGTTGTAATCCTGTCAATGCATTTTATATTTTAATATATTTATAGTTATGTAACCGCATGGCTCAGATCTGGCTGCGAGACTCCTGGCACAGTCATGTTTTGTTGCACATCTCTGCCGTATAGGTTGGCGTTTTATAAATGATCCTAATAATTGATCTTTCTTGGAGATGTGGGGTCTGAGCATCCTGCAGGGGCTGGGCCCCCCATGTATGTGGATGATACATGGCGACGCGCAGGCCCTGATATTCGCTGTGTATAAAAACACATGAATGGTCGCTGTGGCTGCAGTGCCTGTAAATCACGTGAACAATAAAAGAGGTATTTATTCCCCTCAATCCACAAGGACGAGTGGTGGCCGTGACAACAGGTTTGCCTTCCACAGGGATTTGCTGACAAAGTATCTCTGACACTTGACACAAGGTCAGAAATTACATTTTTTGGTACAAATATTACGTTTTGGACAGATATATTATTTCACATGGGAAATATGGAAAGGTCAGGGGTCACGCCCATCACCCCTCCCCCTGTTAGACTCTGGAGGGCTCGTGTGGAACATGTTATCATGTCAGCCTGGGGATTCCAGCCCAGTATGGACCTGATCGTCACCCACCCCCCTCTATATTCCAGCCCACTATGGATCTGATCGTCACTCCCCCCCTCTATATTCCAGCCCAGTAAGGACCTGATTATCAATCCCCCCTCTATATTCCAGCCCAGTATGGACCTGATCATCAATCCCCCCTCTATATTCCAGCCCAGTATGGACCTGATCATCAATCCCCCCTCTATATTCCAGCCCAGTATGGACCTGATCGTCACCCCCCCTCTATATTCCAGCCCACTATGGATCTGATCGTCACTCCCCCCTCTATATTCCAGCCCAGTATGGACCGGATCATCAATCCCCCCTCTATATTCCAGCCCAGTATGGACCTGATCGTCACCCCCTCTATATTCCAGCCCAGTATGGACCTGATCATCACCCCCCCCTCTATATTCCAGCCCACTATGGATCTGATCGTCACTCCCCCCCCTCTATATTCCAGCCCAGTATGGACCTGATCATCAATCCCCCCTCTATATTCCAGCCCAGTATGGACCTGATCATCAATCCCCCCTCTATATTCCAGCCCAGTATGGACCTGATCGTCACCCCCTCTATATTCCAGCCCAGTATGGACCTGATCGTCACTCCCTCTATATTCCAGCCCAGTATGGACCTGATCGTCACTCCCTCTATATTCCAGCCCAGTATGGACCTGATCGTCACTCCCTCTATATTCCAGCCCAGTATGGACCTGATCGTCACTCCCCCCTATATTCCAGCCCAGTATGGACCTGATCGTCACTCCCCCTATATTCCAGCCCAGTAAGGACCTGATCGTCACTCCCCCCTATACTCCAGCCCAGTATGTGTTACGGTATGCCCCCTATAGGGTGATGGGGAGCCTTTAGGCTGTGAAGCTTGAAGCCTTTTAGGGCAGGTTTGTGGTTTGTTGCTGATTCCTGATCGTCACTCCCCCCCTATACTCCAGCCCAGTATGGATCTGATCGTTACTCCGCTCCTCTATATGTGGGCAGGTACTTGTAAAGTGCTGCCCTCATTCAAAACCAGCATTGAATCAGTTAATCACAGTCAAGCACCACACACACCCCTGAGGTCATGTGACCTGTCTGGACATAAAGGTTCACTCCACCCTATCCAATCTGACTTTTTCATGGAGAGTCAAACCTTGCTAGTGCCGAGACATTTTCCTGATCTTCTGTTTGGTATAGCTGACTGTACTATACATGTGCTATCACTTTAACTAGTGGCTCCGCCCCAGGATGACACAGGTCAAAGGGCATCTTCTGAAGTCAGTTAGTGTGATGCAGTTATGAAGGAAGATGCATGATCCTGTAGTAATCAAAGCCTGTATATAACAGTAAATGCAGGGGTGTGGAAATTTAAAAAATCTACTTGTCCAACGGACTAAGTAGTAGTCCAATCTACTTGTCCCTCAGGACGATCTACTTGTCCTGATAATTTCAACAGAATAGTGTTTAAATAGAGGTCTTTATTCATAACAGCCTATAGGGGCAGCGTCAGATACATGTGATGAATAAAGACCTTTATTTAAACACTTTTGTTGTGTGTATCTATGTACAGTGGCAAGAAAAAGTATGTGAACCCCTTTGGGATTACGTGGAGTTTTGCATGAATTGGTGATAAAATGTCTCTGATCTTCATCTAAGTCACAACAATTTGAAAAACACAGTCTGCTTAAAATAATACAACACAAACATTATATGTTTTCATGGGTTTATTGAACAGAACATGTAAACATTCACAGTGCAGGGTGGAAAAAGTATGAACCTTTGATCTTAATAACTGGTTGACCCTCCTTTGGCAGCAATAACCTCAACCAAACGTTTCCTGTAGTTGCAGATCAGACCTGCACAACGTTCTGGAGCAATTTTGGACCACTCCTCTTCACAAAACGGTTTCAGTGTAGCAATATTCTTGGGATGTCTGGTGTGAATCGCTCTCTTAAGGTCATGCCACAGCATTTCAATCGGGTTGAGGTCAGGACTCTGACTGGGCCACTCCAGAAGGCGTATTTTGTTTTGTTGAAGCCATTCTTTTGTTGAATTACTTGTATGCTTTGGGTCATTGTCCTGTTGCATCACCCATCCTCTGCGGAGCTTCAGTTGGCAGACAGATGGGTCTTATGTTTTCCTGCAAAATGTCTTGATAAACTCTGGAATTCATTTTTCCATCAATGACAACAATCCGTCCAGGCCCTGAGGCAGCAAAGCAGCCCCAAACCATGATGCTCCCTCCGCCATGTTTTACAGTGGGGATGAGGTTTTGATGTTGGTGTGCTGTGCCTTTTATTCTCCACACATAGTGCTGTGTTTTTTTTCCAAACAACTCAATTTTGGTTTCATCTGTCCACAGAATATTATGCCAGTAGTGCTGTGGAACATCCAGGTGCTCTTTTGCAAACTTCAAACGTGCTGCAATATTCTTTTTGGACAGCAATGGCTTCCTCCGTGGTGTCCTCCCATGTACTCCATTCTTGTTTAATGTTTTCCTCATTGTAGATGTGTCAACAAAAATGTTAGCATGTGCCAGAGATTTCTGTAAGTCTTTAGCTGACACTCTAGGATTCTTCTTTACCTCATTAAGCATTCTGCGCTGTGCTCTTGCAGTCATCTTTACAGGACGACCACGCCTAGGGAGAGTAGCAACAGTGCTGAACTTTCTCCATTTGTAGACAGTCTGTCTTACCGTGGACACATGAACATCAAGGCTTTTGGAGATACTTTTGTAACCCTTTCCAGCTTCATGTAAGTCAACAATTCTTGATCGTAGGTCTTCTGAGAGCTCTTTTCTGTGAGGCATGGTTCACATCAGGCAGTGCTTCTTGAAACCAGTAAACCCAAAACTGGGGTGTGTTTTTAAAGGGCAGGACAGCTTTCATCAACACATCCAATAATATAACACTGATTGGACTCAAGGTTGGCTCACTCCTGGCTCCAATTAGCTCTTGGAGAAGTCATTAGGCTAGGGTTTCGCATACTTTTTCCACCCTGCACTGTGAATGTTTACATGTTCTGTTCAATAAACACATGAAAACATATAATGTTTGTGTTGTATTATTTTAAGCAGACTGTGTTGTTCAAATTGTTGTGACTTAGATGAAGATCAGAGCACATTTTATGACCAATTCATGCAAAACTCCACGTAATCCCAAAGGGGTTCACATACTTCTTCTTGCCACTGTATATGTATGTATAAATGTATGTATGTAAAATACACGAGAGGGGCAGCATTCAACCTTAACTACGCTTTCAGTGTGGGTGCATCTCAAGACATGAAATACAACAAAACAGGAGGAGAGCACACCAAACATATTCAAACAATACAAAAGAAACCACAACAGCAGCTAAATTCATTTAGACAGAGATTTACCAGATTTAACCCTTTAAATGCTTACAAACATTTCTTAACCCCTTCAAAAACACTGCAGTTCTTAACCCTTACAAAGATTCAATGCTGAGCTCTGTTGAACAATTTATTTATAAAGGATTTTACCAATGGTGGAAGTTTAGTTAATATGTATGTATGTATATATTAGGGATGCACCGATACCACTTTAAGACCGAGTACGAGTACCGATACTTTTATTTTATGTTATGTGACCACTTTCCAATAAGAACAGACCTCACAAAAATGCCCCCAACTCACATGTATATATCCCCCCCGAGATATATGGATATTGCCCCCAGCTCATGGCTATTGCCCCAGCACATGGCTATTGCCCCAGCACATGGATATTGCCCCCAGCTCATGGATACTGCCCCAGCACATGGATACTGCCCCCAGCACATGGATATTGCCCCCAGCTCATGGATACTACCCCAGCTCATGGATACTGCCCCAGCTCATGGATATTGCCGCAGCTCATGGATACTGCCCCCAGCACATGGATATTGCCCCCAGCTCATGGATACTACCCCAGCTCATGGATACTGCCCCAGCTCATGGATACTGCCCCAGCTCATGGATATTTGCCCCCCCCCAGCTCCTGGATAATGCCCCCAAGCTCTCATGGATATTTGCCCCCAAGCTCTCATGGATATATGCCCCAGCTCATGGATAATGCTCCCCAGCTCAGACCCCAGACCAGACATGGGGCGGCTGTTCGAATGCTCTATCGGCATTTGGACAGCCGCCCCTGGAGCTCTCCGGCATACTTACCTTCCTGAGCGACGCCGACAACGTCTTTGCACGTGTGCTCGTTGAAGGACCCCAGCCGCGATCACATGGGACTCCCACGTGATCGCGGCTGGGGTCCTTCAATGAGCACACGCGCAAAGACGTTGTTGGCGTCGCTCAGGAAGGTAAGTATGCCGGAGAGCTCCAGGGGCGGCTGTCCAAATGCTGATAGAGCATTCGAACAGCCGCCCAAGCCCCTCGGATGCCGGCAAGCCGGCTCAATGCCGGCTTCCGGTATTGGGGGCGTCCCTGGAATTAGTCCGCAGTCCAGCGGGCTTCTAGCCCGCCGGACTGCATCTCAAAAAAACTACTCGCCCGGATCTTCATGTCCCGGGAGTCAGGTGATACAATTCCCACACCCCTGAAGTGTCATGCGATAAAGCAATGGTGAACCTGACAGCCCAGCCTCATTTCTGAACATGCAGAGAGCATAACACTGATAACCATATAACAGACCCTGCTTGCATACCGACCACCGCCCTGTACTAGCCCTTGAATCTCGCTCTGACCATTCTCTGAACTCCCCCATTTGTACTACACCTGTATCTCCCACTACCCAAAGGTACCACCTGTGCATCCTTGCACACTGGGCTTAGACCCCCTGAACTTGGGTGCCACCAAGGCATACGCCAGGTTAGTTACAGTTACAAGTACTTATACAACGCTAACATATTCCGTAACACTTTACAATGGGGAAGCACAAACAGGAGACGTACATGATACAAGAGGAAAGACAACCCTGCCCATAGGATAACTGCCCAGTTAATACAGCACTTTAACCAAATGCTGAGCCAGACATCCCGTGAGTTTACAATCTAAGGGATGGGGGGAAACTGAAACAAATGAGAGCAGAGGGAAGGTGAAACAGGTGGCCAGAAGAAAATCTTAGGGATTGCATGGGAAGGACCAGAAGTTTCAGCTTAGGGTAATTAGAGAGAGAGATGGAGACAGCTGGAAAGGAGAGCTGAAATTAGGGACCGGCCCTGGGCGGGTTGGCTGGGACAGCAGAGGGAAGAGATGGAGGTGAGTCTCTGACAGTATGCTGTTGAAAGAGAAAGTGGTTGGTAAGCATGCACAGATCACTACCATTGCGACGGAGGGAGAAACAAACAGATTTTCAAACAGAAATGGGGGAGAATTAAAATATGACTAGTCAGAGATTAATAAATGCAGATAAAAAATACAATTGAAAGATTATGGCAGCCTGGATTGTAGTGTGGGACGTCATGTTGAATGGTGGATACCTTGATGCTTGTTTCAGGGCGCAGAGGGAAGGGAGATGGAGGAGAGTCTGTGAGAGTATGCTTGATGCTTGTTTCAGGACTCAAAGGGAAGAGATGGAGATGAGTCTGAGAGTATGCTTCTTTCAGGGTTCAGAGGGAAGAGATGGTGGTGAGACTGAGTATCCTGTAGGGGAGAGAAAGGTGCCACCCTGACCATACGCCAGCCTGGTATGGAGCTCTTTCCACACGGTATTAAAAAAGCTGTTGACAGCGAGAAGCCTAAGTTTTTTTCCGTGACTTTATAAATAAATAAATATACACAGTGTTTTAGCAGGAAGGATACATTGAGCTTTCTCTGGTTTTCAGTATGTCCTGGGTATATGAGGTATATTAACGTTTCTGGAGCCGTTACTCCGTGGAATTTGTGGAACAGTTTTGCAATGTGTTTAGAATCACGCTGTGATCTCCAGCAGTCAGGGATCAGGAACGCGATGTGATGATAAAGAATCTGAAATATCCCTGACCTTACACCGTGAACCCCGATGGGGAAAGCGAATCTGATAAGAATCCGGAGAGCTAAAACATAGAAACGTGAGCGCAACTTTCAAAGCTGTGCTGCGTGTGCGTGCATGGTGCGAGCAATGTCCGTGTCACAAATGGTCTCTGGGAAAGGATACAGACTGAGCTTCACAAAGCACATCTGGCTCACAGCAACATCTGTATCCAGAGCATGAAGATAAAACCAGAGACGCTGCAACACGTAAAAAACAACCCTGTGGCGATCCCGCATTGCATAAATTAACCTGGATGGTAGAACTAATCAGAGCCGCTCGCCAGCCCCCACTTCAGCCCCCTGAACATAGATTGTGTTGACATTTGTGACCTGCAATTCATGTATAAAATTTGCATAATGTGCTGCATTGATTTGTGGGTAATTGATTATCTCTTGGAGCTGATGGTCTTTATTGCACGAAAGCCTGCTTATTGCTTAATTAAAAATGCAGGAGTCACCGCGGGACCACCCGCCGGGCAATTACCAGGCAATTGTAAGCACACTTCCTGTCGTCAGCAGATACATGGCAAATTATCTGCATGTACTGCAGGGAAAGCTCATTTACAGGCTGGTACAATCCACCTAGTTATAGAACAGCATCTAACAGGGTTATTCAGAGAGGTGAAAACCAAGAGAATGACTGGAGAAGTGAAAATTCTAGGTCAAAATGGTCAAACCAGAAAAATTCTCCCATTCATCTCACTTTCCAAATCGGCTATTTGGTCTAGCTTGTTCTCTTCCTCTGCCAGTTCTCCTGGTTTTCACCGCTCTCTGAATACCCCTATCGTCTGCAGCGCAGTACAAATATCTCAGACCGGAAACACGACTAACGAGTGACTGGCAAAGTAACATGGCGATACGGGGGCTTCGCTCACAGAACGTAATATCTACAAGAAGCACAGGGGGGAAAAAACAGAATCCCGAGGGGTGCGGAATATGTCAGCGTAATATGAATAATAGCACAGAGCAGACAGACACGCCATGGCTTGAGTATAAGGGTTACTTTCTCCTCATTTCTTGTCGCTGGGGTATAAGGGTTACATTCTCCTCATTTCTTGTGCTGGGGTATAAAGGTTACTTTCTCCTCATTTCTTGTCGCTGGGGTATAAGGGTTACTTTCTCCTCATTTCTTGTCGTTGGGGTATAAGGGTTACATTCTCCTCATTTCTTGTCGCTGGGGTATAAAGGTTACTTTCTCCTCATTTCTTGTCGCTGGGGTATAAGGGTTACTTTCTCCTCATTTCTTGTCGTTGGGGTATAAAGGTTACTTTCTCCTCATTTCTTGTCGCTGGGGTATAAGGGTTACTTTCTCCTCATTTCTTGTCGCTGGGGTATAAGGGTTACTTTCTCCTCATTTCTTGTCGCTGGGGTATAAAGGTTACTTTCTCCTCATTTCCAGCCCCTCGGGTATAAGGGTTACTTTCTCCTCATTTCCAGCCCCTCGGGTATAAGGGTTACTTTCTCCTCATTTCTTGTTGCTGGGGTATAAGGGTTACTTTCTCCTCATTTCTTGTTGCTGGGGTATAAAGGTTACTTTCTCCTCATTTCTTGTCGCTGGGGTATAAGGGTTACTTTCTCCTCATTTCTTGTTGCTGGGGTATAAGGGTTACTTTCTCCTCATTTCTTGTCGCTGGGGTATAAAGGTTACTTTCTCCTCATTTCTTGTCGCTGGGGTATAAGGGTTACTTTCTCCTCATTTCTTGTTGCTGGGGTATAAGGGTTACTTTCTCCTCATTTCTTGTTGCTGGGGTATAAGGGTTACTTTCTCCTCATTTCTTGTTGCTGGGGTATAAAGGTTACTTTCTCCTCATTTCCAGCCCCTCGGGTATATGTGTTACTTTCTCATGTCCAGCCCCTCTGGTGTATAAGGGTTACTTTCTTCTGTATTCCAGTTGCTGGGGTAAAACGTTTACTAACCCCTCTTTTCCAACCCCTAGTTTCCAGTGAGCGGGCTATGACAGCCTATCCTGTGTTTTTAAACACGCTGAGCATAAACCGGCAGACATGAGCAGCTGTAGGTGAGACGTGAGGCCACAATACGTCTTCAGGGCTGGATGAGAAATATTGATTTCAGACAGATCGCAGGAGGGTGTTTGAAGGACACGTTGTTCTCTGGATAATGATGGGCGATCTTGACATCCAGTAATTTAATGGATCTTCTTCCTGAGGATCTGAAGTTTTACGTTTCGCTGCCCGAGATTGCGTCTCTCCATAGCAAAATGTTACAGTTTCCTTAATTAGCGTTTAATTGGGCAACAGGGCATCTGGATTCCGTGTCTTTCCTCTCTCTCTTACAGAACAATATTGTCAGAGCTGAAATTACCTTTTGAAGAAACGTCTATTGTGTTGGTTGTGTTTCCCGATCATAAGTTAAAGTCCTTTAGTCTGAACGTTGCCATGATTTTCTTTGCGCGTCTGAAAGCCCTAAAGGAGAATGTGAGAATAATGTAAAGTGTGTATCGGCTTGCAGCGCCTATCAGTGTCAGCGTGGTGTCTATCACATGTGACAGAGACACACAGCTCTGCTAGATCAGCTCGTAATATCACCTAATTATCTGCCTCGCTGTTTGTTCACCATGTCCCGATCCTGCACCGTATCCCGTAATCAAATATTCAGCCAGCAGCCCGTGGACAGCTGATTATCCATATAGCCTGCCAGGCAGTGCCCAGGGACAGAGGCGCTGAATTAATTCTGCATCTGGAGGAGCTGGCTTTAATGTCATCATACGGCGGCATTGTCACCGGGCCTTAGCAGCGAGCAGACTGGATTCTGTGTTTCCAGGGCTAGGGTCTGCCTCGAGGCATTGCCATCAAGTGCAGCGTTTACATGGGAAGTGTCTTAAAGGACTCACTCTGCCCCTCTCCCAGAGATTGTCCCCAGCGAGATGCTCCGCTGTGGTGTATAAATGTACGGCAAAATTAAAAGTCAATAAATTAATCCAGTATCTCATTAATGGGAAGCTACATCCCCCACGTGGCTGCACAGTCACCTCCAAGGCTCCTTATCCTCTAAAACACGTTAAAAGCCTTCCATTACAATCTGCCAATCACACATAACGCGTCCAAGGCGTTGGCGCAGTCGCAAGGTTACACGGTGTGAAACATTTACAGCTTGGCTGTGTCCAGTGTTTAATCTGTGATTATTGTGGGGGAAATGATCCTCTCAAACTGTATAAAACGACACATTAAAATGAATTGTAACAGATCTCCATCCACGACAGGGTCACATCTGTCAATGTCGCTTCAGTGCTGGACCCCCATGTTCCCACTCATGACTCTTGTGTCATTCTTCAGTACCTTAGCCGTAGCTTAAAGACGGATACATTTGGAGAGCCTTGCTGGCCTCCCCCAGAAATAAGCCATGGCTGTAGTTCCAGAAAATTTATTGGAACAACTACCCCTGTATATAGCCGCTACCCAAACCATGAGTCGTGACTGTATGTAGGGTCAGAATGGAACTCTTTTAATTGGGGACAAGCACAGATATTTATACACGCAAACATGGGTCATTACAGACATCTCCCCTAGAAACTGTTGGAAGACGTAAGGGGTTATTCAGAGGAAGCCGATCTGACACGGTAATTGCACCAAACAGTGAATTTCCCCATATGGTGACATTTTGTGGCCATTCGCTATTCAGGAAGCAGGCAGTTTGCCAGTGAAATATGGTGCCTGTTCGGCAGCATTGAAATACGCAGGGTTATTCAAAGTGATCCGAAAAGTCACTGCACGTTCGGTGACTTTTCGTTCCCCGCACTTCAGGGCGATTCCTAGTTCGCCAACCCTGCTGTGTATTCAGCAAGCACCGCACCATAGTGCAGGGAATACTCGCTACAAACCCACAGAACACTTGCCAAACACTCACCGAACACTCACCAGAAACCGTCGCAAAAACCAAGCCGAACCCGCCGGAAAAATCCGAGCAGCCGCCAGAAAAAGACGACACGCAGAGGAACAGGGTAGGGGGAAAAAAAAAAAACTGAAACGCTGTTTGCAAAAATACTACTGAACAAAAATTTCTAATTTACATATAAAATCCATTGAATGATAATAAAAAAGGTCTGTTACAGAGAAAAAAAAGATTTAAAAAAAACGAAAAGAATTTGACAAATGCCTAAAAGAGACTTCTTACCGGAGAATAAAATAATGAACGGTTTATTAGATATTGAATTAAAACTGGAATATTTTTAACATTGAAGCCTATGGGATTCTCCTGAATAAACCTGTCGAATTAAACCACTGAACAGCAGGGCACTTCAGCAACGTTTCACTGTTGTTCGGTGTTCTCTGAATAAACGAAGCATTGCTTCTCTAAATTTCACTGCCCTCGAACAGACACCGTATGTGCAGGCAATTCGCCAACATTTGGCGAACTGCCTGCTCTCTGAATAGCCGAATGGCCAGGAAAGGTAACCGTATGCTGAATTTCAGTGTCCGGTTACATTTCGGAGCCAGATCATCTCTCTCTGACTATCCCTGTAGGTGCCTGTTCGAGGGCAGTGAAATACGGTGCCTGTTCGGCGGCAGTGAAATCCCCCATAGAGAAGCAATGGTTAATCTATTCACATTGAACAGCAGAGAAATGTCAGTGAAATGCCCTGATGTTCAGTGGTTTCATTCGACAGGTTTAATCAGGAGAATCCCATAGGTTTCAATGTTAAAAATAGTCCCGTCTAATCGTTTATTATTTTAATCTGCAGCAAAAGGTCTTTTTTTAGGATGTTTTAGGCATTTTTCGGTAAAATGTTTTTACAGATTTTCTTTTCTGTAACAGACCTTTTATCATTCACAGGATCTTATATGTTAATTCCAGACATTTTCGTTGTAGTTTTTTGCAAACAGTGTATCAAATTTGACACTTTCAAACTTTGTTTTTTTTCTTCACCGGGTCAGCTATTTTTGCAGCTGGTCAAGCTGTGCTCGGCAGCTTGGCGGCTGCATTTGGCAGCTATCCAGTTTGTTTGTGACGGCTGTCCGCGGGATGGTTGTGGCAGGTTTGCGGCAGAAACCGGCGGGTTTACGGCGGCTGTCCAGCAGGTTGGCAGCGGCCGAGTCAGTGCACTTCGGGGACCCTGCGGTGAATGCTGAAATCACTGCAGGGTCAGCGAATCGGACTTTCCTAAAGTGCGAATCTGTGCTCCCTGAATAACCCTGATAGTTAAGACTAAAACAGATAATGGGACAAACATTTGCATCTTGGAATGTGAATCCTAATCAGGCTAAATAGAGTAGGATAAATTAAACATTACGTAACATTTCTAAATGAGGCAGGACAATGGCAAGCAGGATGATAAACAAGATTACAGACAGCAGATTTACAAATTATTCAAATATAAACAGATATTAACACATTCCTGAGATAGGGTTAGTTTTCCAGGCTAACAGATACACACGCCCGATCAACAGATACACACGCCCATACAATTAGATAGATATGCAAGAATGAGGTTATTGTCTAACTCAGGTTACAGAAACATTCTGCACACAAGAGAGGCCAATGAAATAATATGTCTCCAGGTCCATGCACCCAAAGTCCAACATAAAAGATCCCATGAAACCAGTCTGAGTAACGTGGGATTCTACGTCAGGTGATTTGCATCGTACGCTGATGAGGCAGGAGGCTCCCCAAGGGTGGAAATCTTTGGCCGAGCCACTTCCTGCACTGTACAATCAGGAGTCGGGTTTATGGCAGCAGAGTCCGTCCCATTAAATAGCTGCACGGCTGGTGTTTAGGGTGAACATGACAGCTATTCCATAAGATCATACCTGATTGCCATGTGTTTATCCACTGTGTAGTGTTTACATCACAGGGGACGCTGTGATGTCATGCTGCTCGCTTCTATCTGTTGGGCTGGCACGTGGGTGTAAAGTGTGATGCACTCACTGGCAAGAGCAGCATTTTCTGGTGTAGACGGCGTGACGCTGCCAGCTCTCAGGCTCCACTTTCATAGCGCCGCCGTCCATCCATCCGACGCTACCCCTGGCAAAACACACGATCAAAGTCTGTGTCTGTGACAGGCACGCCACAGGGATCTTCCAGGTGAGTCCAACAAAGGACAGCCTTTCAACAAAGGCATCTTCCCAGGCACATGGATTTTAACCCTTTAGGCGGTGGTGAAAGTTACACATTACAAAGAGCCCTGAAAGAATGCATTACATCAGTGTTAACCCTTTCACTGCTGCACTGCATTTTTTGCTCGCCACATTTAAACGTGATTTGACGTCATGTTCTATTGTAGGACCCAGACACTTTTTTTTTTTCAGGAGACTTGGCAGATTCAAAACATATGACCCTTTCCTTGTCCCCAACGTTTCTGTGGCACTACGGCTAGCGATCCTGAAGACCTATAAAACTCCTCGTCTTCCTCTACCCAAACCACTAGACTGTAAGCTCCTAGAACTTCATGCTACTGTTCCTATGTTTGTTTGCAATGTTGCCTCAGTTCCCATTGGTTTATTGCAAAGCGCTGCAGAAACTGTTGGCGCTATATAAAATGATAATAACAATAAATAATGACTATGTAGACGTCATGTCACGCCAGATGAATGTCCAAAAATGTCACATTTAAATTCCAATCATTTGCAGTGTGTAAATAAATTTTCCCGTATTTTATCATCCAGACTTTGGCGCTGACTCCCAATGCAGCTCTATGGGAATACCCAGAGGGAGGTTACTGCTAGACATGTGACTCCGCCCCCTGCGCTGACTCCTAATGCAGCGCTATGGGAATACCCAGAGGGAGGTTACTGCTAGACATGTGACTCCGCCCCCTGCACTGACTCCCAATGCAGCTCTATGGGAATACCCAGAGGGAGGTTACTGCTAGACATGTGACTCCGCCCCCTGCGCTGACTCCTAATGCAGCTCTATGGGAATACCCAGAGGGAGGTTACCGCTAGACGTGTGACCCCGCCCCCTGCGCTGACTCCCAATGCAGGTCTATGGGAATACCCAGAGGGAGGTTACTGCTAGACATGTGACTCCGCCCCCTGTGCTGACTCCCAATGCAGGTCTATGGGAATACCCAGAGGGAGGTTACCGCTAGACATGTGACCCCGCCCCCTGCGCTGACTCCTAATGCAGCTCTATGGGAATACCCAGAGGGAGGTTACTGCTAGATGTGTGACCCCGCCCCCTGCGCTGACTCCTAATGCAGCTCTATGGGAATACCCAGAGGGAGGTTACTGCTAGACATGTGACCCCGCCCCCTGCGCTGACTCCTAATGCGGGTCTATGGGAATACCCAGAGGGAGGTTACGCTAGACATGTGTGACTCCGCCCCCTGCGCTGACTCCAATGCAGGTCTATGGAATACCCAGAGGGAGGTTACTGCTAGACATGTGACTCCGCCCCCTGCGCTGACTCCTAATGCAGCTCTATG
Organism: Leptobrachium leishanense; assembly: GCA_009667805.1. Taxonomy (NCBI): domain Eukaryota; kingdom Metazoa; phylum Chordata; class Amphibia; order Anura; family Megophryidae; genus Leptobrachium; species Leptobrachium leishanense. The sequence continues at coordinate 18,731,539 of CM019073.1, forward strand.
GGAATACCCAGAGGGAGGTTACTGCTAGACATGTGACTCCGCCCCCTGCACTGACTCCTAATGCAGCTCTATGGGAATACCCAGAGGGAGGTTACTGCTAGACATGTGACTCCGCCCCCTGCACTGACTCCTAATGCAGCTCTATGGGAATACCCAGAGGGAGGTTACGGCTAGATGTGTGACCCCGCCCCATGCACTGACTCCTAATGCGGGTCTATGGGAATACCCAGAGGGAGGTTACTGCTAGACGTGTGACCCCGCCCCCTGCGCTGACTCCTAATGCGGGTCTATGGGAATACCCAGAGGGAGGCGCCTCTGCACAATGCATCTTTCAGAGCTGCTGTTTTTACAATGTACTGTATTAGGATATTGCAGGCTCCATATGTCGCTGCACAACACACAGTGTCATCGCTGACGCATGTATGCATGCCACACACACAGAGTAATTTTGCTGTCAAATGTATACATGCCACGCACATGCAATCATCTGGCTGACGCGTGTATACATGCCACACACATTCAATCATCTGGCTGACGCATGTATACATGCCACACACATTCAATCATCTGGCTGACGCGTGTATACATGCCACACACATTCAATCATCTGGCTGACGCATGTATACATGCCACACACATTCAATCATCTGGCTGACGCATGTATACATGCCACACACATTCAATCATCTGGCTGACGCATGTATACATGCCACACACATTCAATCATCTGGCTGACGCATGTATACATGCCACACACATTCAATCATCTGGCTGACGCGTGTATACTTGCCACACACATTCAATCATCTGGCTGACGCGTGTATACTTGCCACACACATTCAATCATCTGGCTGACGCGTGTATACATGCCACACACATTCAATCATCTGGCTGACGCGTGTATACATGCCACACACATTCAATCATCTGGCAGACGCGTGTATACTTGCCACACACATTCAATCATCTGGCAGACGCGTGTATACTTGCCACACACATTCAATCATCTGGCTGACGCGTGTATACATGCCACACACATTCAATCATCTGGCTGACGCGTGTATACATGCCACACACATTCAATCATCTGGCTGACGCGTGTATACATGCCACACACATTCAATCATCTGGCTGACGCGTGTATACATGCCACACACATTCAATCATCTGGCTGACGCGTGTATACATGCCACACACATTCAATCATCTGGCTGACGCGTGTATACATGCCACACACATTCAATCATCTGGCTGACGCGTGTATACTTGCCACACACATTAAATAATCTGGCTGACGCGTGTATACATGCCACTGTCACGGTTCGCGCCGCAAACGCCAGAAAAAATGCAAGGCAAGTGAAGTGCAGTTCCAGTCCTGATTTTGCCATTGCCTGGACTGGTGTCCAGGCACTCAGGGATCCGTTCCTAATTTTCCCCTCACCTCTGCAGCCTCAGGTATGGGCTGGGCCTGCAATGTCAATATAATCAAGCCTCACCTCATAATCATTGCTTCTGCATCGTTCTTTCTGCTATAGAACGTCTCATTGCAAGCCTGACCTGTGTGCTATGCACTTACCTGCCTGACTTTCATCTGGTATCCTGAGAACCCCTCATTGCCGTGACCCCCCCCCTCATTGCTTCTCTCCATTAAGGACTCCTTGCAACTCCCATCATCCTGCTACATGTTGACCTACCCGTGTATGATATCTGATCTGGACTCTGACTACTCCTATGCTAGCTGCCTGCCACCGACCTAAGCTTGATTTGACCATTCTCCAGTTATAACCCTTCTGATACTGCACCTAATCTTGTGTCTTTTGCCCTCCTGTGTCTTCTGGTCCTCCACCCTCTGTATCCAGTAAGTGTATTCTTTAGTATCTGTTTTCCATTTTGTTCAGTCAGCTCTGATTTGTGTTTATCCTTTATTCAGTGTTCAGTACCTGTCCTGTCCACCCGTGTTTATTCTTTATTCAGCGTCCAGTACCTGTTCTGTGAGCCCTACTGTGCTATTCAGTGTCCTGTCCACCCCTTCTGCTAAGTGTACCCTGTCCTCTGTATATAGTATCCTGCCCTATCCAGCTCCTACCTATTGTTATTATTTATCCAGATTCCCCTTCTTGGTTTACTTCTGTTCATTTAATAAACCTATATTCTGATTTATACCTCACCATCTGTGTATCCACATATTGGGCTCGAATCCTTAACCCCTGCAAGTGAGACATGACAGCCACACACATTCAATCATCTGGCTGACGCGTGTATACATGCCACACACATTCAATCCTCTCGCTGACGCGTGTATACATGCCACCTCTCACAGCGGCTGGAGAGTTAAAGTTTGGAGTCACAGGCTCGGTGCGTCGCTGCTGATTTTCCTATCACAGTGTTTGTTTTTGGATTTTAACACTATGTTACCATCTTGCGAAGAAACGGGTAGCAGTAATACGGGTCATTAGAGGCTGATGCTGCGGACATCAAACAGAATAATTTGAGGGAAATGATAGGCTTGGAGGATCAGTTTCCAGCACGAGGCTGCTTTGATGTGACGAGAGATTCCGTGGTCAGACTTATTAACCATCTGGATTGCTGGGAACGATGTTGGACCATCCAATTAAAGGACTACCCCCTCGTGTTCCTCTGGGGGCCGTACATTTTTTATGTTCCCATCAGAGTGATTGCGGAAGTGGGGAGCCCCGGTCACAGGCACTTCACAATTTTTAATCCCCTCTTCTTGGTGACACAGCTCTGCAGACCTGATCATGACAGACACTCACAAACATGATATCAGTCAATTGACATTTTCTGCTTGTCGCGGACATGTTCCTGTCATCGTGATTTAATGTACATCTCACTGCGCAGCGACCGGTGTCACCATGACATGTTACCGGCATCCCAGCACAGATTTCCAAAATCACCTCTCCTGCCGACTGCTGAGCGCGTGCAAGCGCCGTCATGTCATCTGGAATTAATGGTCTGTTTCATGAACCCGGCTTGTTAAATCTGTGTAGATTATACCAGCAAAAACAAGTCGTTGGTCGCGGTGACGGTCCTCTTCCCACGCAGGCATAATATGAGCAGGAAAAGCCGGTACAAATTGCTCTATTTCAACGCGACAAGTCACCATGAAACGGCGCCGTAAAAGCCCTCCACAGGGAGCAAGAAGCAGCACAGGATACTATAAATGAGATATTACATATGAAGGGTTCATCACGCCACATAAAACACAAATACAGAGGCTTGAAGCAATTAGAAGCAGCCGGAGAGGTTTCAGACGTCTTCCCTCATGTTCACGGCTCTTAGGGGAGAAATAAACAAACTCATATTTTAGGAGAGATACATTCTGTGTACGCGGTGCTGACACACGTGTTTTAACGTCTTCTTACATGAAATCACCCAACAGAGAAAGATACTACTAGCAAAGAAAAAAAAAAGCAGGCCCTGATTTCCTGGACATATATGATAAACTGATCTCCTTGGTTACACACCCGGTGTTAATCCAGGAGAGACACAGCCCCAGCTTGGGGCCCAGGCACCGCAAAAGGCAATGGGTTGAGTGACCTAAAACCAGCTGGCATCTTCTCCATCCTATCTCAGTGTTTCTTAAACCAGTCCTCGGGTACCTCAACCAGGCCAGATTTTGCAGATCACCTTGGGGGAATGCAGACTGAATCCTGCAATCACTGAGCAGCTAATCATATCACCTGAGCTGTGCTTCACATATCCTGCAAACCTGGCCTGTGAGCGAATCCTGAGGACAGGTTTGGGAAACACTGCTACAGAGCCGTAGCTGGCGCTTTCTGCACCCGAGGCAAGAACAGAAAATTGTGCGCCCCCACATTACTGTGAGTTTTATTGCTGTGCAGCTCTGTCATACCCTTATACTGTACACACTGCAATTTACTGCGAGTATACTGTTGTGCAGTTCTGATACACTTACAGTGGCAAGAAAAAGTATGTGACCCCTTTGGGATTACGTGGAGTTTTGCATGAATTGGTGATAAAATGTCTCTGATCTTCATCTAAGTCACAACAATTTGAACAACACAGTCTGCTTAAAATAATACAACACAAACATTATATGTTTTCATGTTTTTATTGAACAGAACATTTAAAGATTCACAGTGCAGGGGGGAAAAAGTATGTGAACCATTGGACTTAATAACTGGTTGACCCTCCTTTGGCAGCAATAACCTCAACCAAACGTTTCCTGTAGTTGCAGATCAGGCCTGCACAATGATCTGGAGTAATTTTGGACCACTCCTCTTCACAAACCTGTTTCAGTGTAGCAATATTCTTGGGATGTCTGGTGTGAATCGCTCTCTTAAGGTCATGCCACAGCATTTCAATCGGGTTGAGGTCAGGACTCTGACTGGGCCACTCCAGAAGGCGTATTTTGTTTTGTTGAAGCCATTCTTTTGTTGAATTACTTGTATGCTTTGGGTCATTGTCCTGTTGCATCACCCATCCTCTGCGGAGCTTCAGTTGGCGGACAGATGGTCTTACGTTTTCCTGCAAAATGTCTTGATAAACTCTGGAATTCATTTTTCCATCAATGGCAACAATCCGTCCAGGCCCTGAGGCAGCAAAGCAGCCCCAAACCATGATGCTCCCTCCGCCATGTTTTACAGTGGGGATGAGGTTTTGATGTTGGTGTGCTGTGCCTTTTTTTTCTCCACACATAGGGTTGTGTGTTTTTTCCAAACAACTCAATTTTGGTTTCATCTGTCCACAGAATATTTTGCCAGTATTGCTGTGGAACATCCAGGTGCTCTTTTGCAAACTTCAAACGTGCTGCAATATTCTTTTTGGACAGCAATGGCTTCCTCCGTGGTGTCCTCCCATGTACTCCATTCTTGTTTAATGTTTTCCTTATTGTAGATGTGTCAACAAAAATGTTAGCATGTGCCAGAGATTTCTGTAAGTCATTAGCTGACACTCTAGGATTCCTTTTACCTCATTAAGCATTCTGCGCTGTGCTCTTGCAGTCATCTTTACAGGACAACCACGCCTAGGGAGAGTAGCAACAGTGCTGAACTTTCTCCAGTTGTAGACAGTCTGTCTTACCGTGGACACATGAACATCAAGGCTTTTGGAGATACTTTTGTAACCCTTTCCAGCTTCATGCAAGTCAACAATTCTTGATCGTAGGTCTTCTGAGAGCTCTTTTCTGCGAGGGATGGTTCACATCAGGCAGTGCTTCTTGAAACCAGTAAACCCAAAACTGGTGTGTGTTTTTAAAGGGCAGGACAGCTTTCAGCAACACATCCAAATCCAATAATATCACACTGATTGGACTCGAGGTTGTCTCACTCCTGGCTCCAATTAGCTCTTGGAGAAGTCATTAGGCTAGGGGTTCACATACTTTTTCCACCCTGCACTGTGAATGTTTACATGTTCTGTTCAATAAACACATGAAAACATAATGTTTGTGTTGTATTATTTTAAGCAGACTGTGTTTTTCAAATTGTTGTGACTTAGATGAAGATCAGAGCACATTTTATGACAAATTCATGCAAAACTCCACGTAATCCCAAAGGGTTCACATACTTTTTCTTGCCACTGTATACTGTACATACACATGCACACACAAACACATACCGCACATTACTGCTGTGTAGTTCGGTGATATGCTTATATACACACCACACATTACTGTGAGTTTATTAGCGGTGTGGAGCTCTGTGAAACGCTCTTGGGGCAAATCCTGTTGCTTTTATTTTTACCTTATTTGCTCCCTAGAAAGAAAAATATATATTTTTTTATTGGGTGGCCAAATAAAGTCCCCCCCCCCACAATAAAATTTAAAAAAAAATCATTAATTTGCCTTCCAGCTAGTGAAAATTTATGACTTTTAAAAAAAATAAAAAATATTCTGGGGGCAAATAAAGTATTTTTATTTCCAGCCAGGGGAGGGGGGTACATAATGTCTTTCTGGGATGTTTTGCTGGCCAAGGCAAATAAGTAAATTTTATATGGGGGGGGGTTAATATTTTTTTATGCAGCAGGGCCAGGTGACCTCACTTACAAGGTCTGGTGCTGCTCAGCTGAGGGCTCCTTCGAGCTTTCAGGAGCTAGTTACATCCAGCCAGCTCCACATGGATATATTGCCCCCAGCTCCCATGGATATATTGCCCCTAAACCAGCTCCCATGGATAAATTGCCCCCAGCTCCCATGGATAAATTGCCCCCAGCTCACATGTATATATTTGCCCCAGACCAGCTCACATGTATATATTTGCCCCAGACCAGCTCACGTGGATATATTGGCGGCACCTGGGAATATAGGCGAGCCGGGTCAGAACCAGCCATGATCATGCCCTGCGTGGTATGAAGTCACACCGCTAATTCAGGAACAATACAGACTCAAACGCTATTTACTGGACGAGAATTGACCAAACGCCGTATTAATCACCCCAAACATCCATTATTTAGATTTGATTAAATATTAACCCGGCGGAGCCATTAAGTGTGTCAACGCGGAGGAAGAGGACGAGGAGACGCTTATATACAGGACTGACTTCACGCAATCCTGTGGACTCAGTCTGACATGGAACGGCTTTCCGTATGCAAGGCGGCGATCTGCGCCTAATAAATCCGATAATGATTTGTCTGGAGATACAAATCTCCTCTTTAATAGGAAGAATGAATCAGCGTCCATGACCTGCAGCGGATTTTCCCAGAGAAAATTATGTTGCGCATATTATACAGAGATTAATTCTGTGCACCTAGGCATAACTGACTGTGATTTTATATTTATTCTATTAGCAGCGCATTATGCGTTCTGTTTGTTAATCTTTCACATCCACGTGTGTGTTTCTCATTAAACCTGCACACAAAGCGCCTGCCTCGCGCAGCATGGCCGTAATAACTGGGAATGTGTCATTATTTTAATTATTACACACAGTGCGGCTCATAAGGTCGTATCACCAGACTACCAGCAGCCTGGACAATGTGCTGTATCCCCGGAATACCAGCAGCCTGGACAATGTGCTGTATCCCCGGAATACCAGCAGCCTGGACAATGTGCTGTATCCCCGGAATACCAGCAGCCTGGACAATGTGCTGTATCACCAGCAGCCTGGACAATGTGCTGTATCCCCGGAATACCAGCAGCCTGGACAATGTGCTGTATCCCCGGAATACCAGCAGCCTGGACAATGTGCTGTATCACCAGCAGCCTGGACAATGTACTGTATCTCCGGAATACCAGCGGCCTGGACAATGTGCTGTATCCCCGGATAGCTGCATAGCAGCAGCCTGGACAATGTGCCGTATCCCCGGATAGCTGCATAGCAGCAGCCTGGACAATGTGCCGTATCCCCGGATAGCTGCATAGCAGCAGCCTGGACAATGTGCCGTATCCCCGGATAGCTGCATAGCAGCAGCCTGGACAATGTGCCGTATCCCCGGATAGCGGAATACCAGCAGCCTGGACAATGTGCTGTATCATGGGATAGCGGAATACCAGCAACCCGGGCAAAGATCACCGTTCAGAATGCAGGAGAGCCCTGAAAACATTGTATATAATCAGACACTGTGAGAAATAAGTCAGGAAATAACCAGGTGAGGTGATCGCCCAGTAAAGGAAGGAGACATATATGTCTGCGCCAAGAGATCCCTGGGTAAATACAGAAACCAGGTTTATAAGGGTCTCAGGCCAGAATCTCTGCGAGGATCCAGAAATCTCAGGAAGCAGGGATCTCAAACTCCAACCCCCAGATGTTTTTCAACTCCCCTCGTATGATTCTCTAGCCATTTATTGCTTTTAACACCTGGGGGCCCATTGTTGGAGGTGCCCAATTTAAAGTGAGAATCCATGGTGGACGATCGCTACCTCTATCGGCACTTACCAAATACCAACCAAGGAATATATGGGAATTCAGAGGATTTTGGCTTTCCTACTCTTCTCCATGATTTCAGTAAAGCTTTCTGCCTTCCCTGCTCTTCTCCATGAACCACAGAGGCTTTCCGACTTCCCTTCTTTATGAATTCAGGGAGGGTTGATAGTCTCCTTGCTCTTCTCTATGAATTCAGAGAGGCTTTCTGCCTTCCCTGCTCTTCTCTATGATTTCAGAGAGGGTTCCAGGCTTCTCTGCTCTTCTCTATGATTTCAGAGAGGGTTCCAGGCTTCCCTGCTCTTCTCTATGATTTCAGAGAGGGTTCCAGGCTTCCCTGCTCTTCTCTATGATTTCAGAGAGGGTTCCAGGCTTCTCTGCTCTTCTCCATGATTACAGAGTGCGTTTCTGGTTTCCATTCTCTCCTCCATGATTTCAGAGTTTTTCTGGCTTCTCTGCTCCTTCTATGAATTCAAAGACGGTTCCTAGCTTCCCTGCTGTTCTGTGATTTCTGAGAGGGTTCCTGACTTCCATGCTCTTCTCTATCAGGATTATTCAGAGAGAGGTGAAAAGTAGGAGAATGGCTGGATAATGGAAAATTCTAGGTCAACATAGCCGATTTAGAAAGTGAGATAAATGAGAGAGCTTTTCTGGTTTGGCTATTTTGACCTAGAATTTTCCATTCTCCTGCTTTTCACCTCTGAATAACCCAGTATGACTTAAAAGGAACACTTTCTGACTACGCTGCTCTAGGAGTTTGCTGCGGACGTTGACAGTTCAGTGAAACGATAGCAAGCTCTTCTGCAAAGTGAATCAGAGTAGCGGGTCTGTAAAATTCGAGTGAGCGCACTGTGGGAATAAAATCACATTGCTGTGCTTTCAGGCATTTTTTTTCTTGGAAAACACAATTACTATCTAATATGAGTCTGTCGCACTGGCGCTCTGATAAGAAGTGGAAGATTAATTTATTCTCACACAAGGTCAAAAGCAGCCTCTCACACGAGCCTCCTCCATTCTCCATCCCTCACGTCACCCGCCGCTTGATTTATTTGTATAACTTGAAAGCTCGGTTAGTCCAGTAACATAAATTACAGTTTATTATGGGTCACACTCCAGCTGTCAGCCGTGAGCCCCCCAGTTATCCTGATTATCGTTACCGCTTGGCTGCTCCTGTTGGCGGATAGTGGTGGAGGCAGAGTTTTGCAGAATCCTCTGGGCCCAGGAGGACGGGGCCTCTGGATGGATATCACCGTTAATTAGTGCTACAGTCTGCACCATCTCCTGCAGAGGATCACTGATTATCCACGTTTTCTGGGGGTCCCATATATATATTCAGCTCATGTATGTGCAGTTTAACTCATGAAGGCACATGTGAAGTGTCATTACAGACAGATGGTCCCCCAGTGATGTGCGCATGAATTCCACCGTTTGCCAGCCAAGACTGTTTCAGCCTAATTGCTAATTATTTTATTGGTTCCTCTCAAACAACTAAACACACAATAATGCAGATTTAATAAACGCCGGCAGAGGCCTCAGTGCACAGATTACATGTTTTGTAAATGTGGACGTAAACTCCCTCCTCCTCTGACTTTCCACAACAAAAGGAACGCCGCGAGGAAGGCTTTAATTAGGAGCTGACAGATGTTTACATGGAATTGCGATTGTGACATTTTAGTTTAGTTCAGTCTGAGTAGGAAAAGGTTTGTTTCTCGGCTATTTTATCATTTTTATGTGTTTCCCCAGAAGCTAGAATTGTTGGCCACTCTGCGAAACACCCGCTAATGTGTGAAAGCAATCTGCTCCTCCATGATAAACACGTCTGGGCATCTGGACGAGCGGCACTTTCCCCGGCTCTGATAAATGTCCTATCCACTCATGTGCGATGCTCGGTAAGATCTACAAGTCCAATGGATGGATTTAGGAACCCAATCGATGAGACTTGGGAGGGGGGATATGAAGTGAACGCTGGCTTTGTCTTTGGCTGGAGGGAAAGCCACATACACAAGACACTTTCAGAAGCTCCTCTTCTTAATGTGTGATATTTTGATAAGCAGACGGATCCCGCGCAGCACCTCATTCTGATATATATATATTTCTATAGTGGTAGGTTTGTTACAGCGGTTTTATTATGTTGGTATACACCTTCACATGTCTTACTGAGGCCCTCTAACCCGCTTGTGTGCAAGTTCCAATACTTGTATAAACCTCTGCGTAACCGGGAAGAGCGCTAGAGAATGTCATACCACTTCAAGTCGCCTGTGCACGTAAAGTGCTGCCACGGAGAGTCTCAATCCATTTAGGATTCCCGTCTTCATCAATACAGTATTTTCCTTTCGCATTTTATGGAGAAGAAGAGAAAATAGCTTAATGAGAAAGTAGACATTGTGTGTATAAATAATATACAGTTACAAGTATTTATAAAGCGCTAACAAATTCCTGAGCGCGGTACAATGGGAGAGACAGAATGACCACTATACATACATGTTACACACACCAACAGAAAGCGAGAGGAACCTGCTTGAAAGCTCACAATCTAAGGACACAGGACATACTTGAAAACGAGAAAAATGTCAATGTATCCTTCCTGGTAAAATACTTTATAATAAATAAGAGGAGAGGGGTGACACATAAGGTGAGGGCGAATAGAGCATGTAAAGTATTGGGGCGCATGTGGGTTGAATGGGAAGATGGTGCAATAAATGTAGTGAGGGATCATGGAGTGAGCTGATGTGTTTTCAAAGACTTCTTGAAGGACTGGAGAGACAGGGAGAGTCTGATGTTGCGGGGGAGGTAGTTCCATAGAAAGGGGGCAGCTCGGGAGAAGTCCTGAAGGCGGGAGTTGGGGGTGCAGGTACGAGGAACTGATAGCGTCAGATCATTGGCCAAGCGAAGTGGTCGGGACGGTATGTACCAGTTAATAAGGGAGGAGATGTAGGTAAGGGCGCGGTTATGGAGAGCTTTGTATGTGACCAATATAATGAATTGGATTCTAAAGGAAACAGGAGCCAGAGATTGACAAAGCGACGAGGTGCAGGTGTATGAGTCTGGCACAAGCATTCATTACAGACTGCAAAGGGATAATCTGGGATCTCTTAAATCCAGAGAGAAGTAGGTTACAGTAGTCGAGGCGGGAGATAATAAGAGCTTGGATGAGCATTTTAGCAGAGTCCGGATTAAGGCCCGTGTCAGTCGAACGCAGTGATCACGTCCGTGTTGCCGCACAGTTTAATGTCCGTCGTAGCATAGAATCATGAGCAATAGAGACCCACACACGAAGTACGTGCCTACCGAACTGCGCACGCACAAGACAAACAGACGCAAGTTAGGCAAGAACGTAAAACCGCTAGACGGACACGCAGAGTGCGCCACGTCCGCATAGCGTTCTGTGTGAGTGATGAGATGTCAGACGCAGCGCATTTGCAACATCCAGCACCTTGACGCACACAATGGCTTTTCATATCCTTTAATTTTTATCATTTTTCATATTAATTTTGTTTCCCATATTTCCCTTTTTTTTCTACGTCCATCAACAAAAACAGACCGTGTGGTGTCGACAGTATCTTCCGTCAGTACGTCCGTCCGTTGTGCACACTTGCAGATTGAGCTCTGACTGCGTTCATCTGACATTAGCCTAAGAAAGGGGTGGATGCGCGCAATATTTTTTTAAGTGAAAGTAGCAGGATTTGGTTAGAGACTGAATGTGAGGAGTAAAGGATAAATTGGAGTCCAAGAGGACCCTGAGACAACGAGCTTGAGAGGAAGACTTAATGGAGGCACCATTCACCTGAAGGGAAATGGGAGCAGGAATGGATTTTTTAGAGGGAGGGAAGACGAGAAGTTCCGTTTTCGAGAGGTTGAGGTTTAGGAAACAGGAAGTCATCCAGTCAGAGACAGCCGATAGGCCGGCAGTAACACGGTCCAACGCAGGAAGATAGAGATCGGAGGAGGAAAAGTAGATTTGGGTGTCGTCAGCAAAGAGAGGATACTGGAATCCATAGGAAGAGATGAGGTTGTCCAGAGAGACGGTATAGATCAAGAAGAGTAGGGGACCCACTCCATACGGCATACTATATACGTCACTTTGTTACTGGCAGAAGCTGCACACTCCAAAATATAAAACGGAGTCGTGTTAGATTGTCAGCTCACACGCAGGCCTGAACACCTGGGGTTCTGCAGGTCAGATGTCAAGCAGAACACGTGGAGCTCTGCAGGTCATATTTCAGGCTGAAGACGTGGAGCTCTGCTTGTGGGATTTTGGGTTGGTTGGGCCATGTCCCAGATCTGTTTTACTGCGGTTTCTCTGCATTATACGGTCTGATATTGTACAGCTCCGTGGTGTACATTGGTGTTGTAGAAAAAATAAGAGCAAGCTTTCTAAGCATAAAGTGGAATAACTGTTAAATGTCCCCCGGCTGATTGATCAGGTTTGCGGAGGTCGCCTTCTCCTCTGAAATAGAAATTGGATTTTGCAGGCCCTGATCAATATTAATCTATCAGCCTTTCATGGACAGAAGCGAGGAGCTGGCTAGGACCGGCTTTAAATAAACATGCTGGAGCAGGAGGATTTTATAGAAATTAAATCCATGAATATTCATGGCGCCCGTCTCGGGGGATCTTCCCTTTCAATCCTCTGTCTTCAGATCTAATTGTGGAGAAAAAACTGAACTGGAGAAAGGTTTACCATACGGTGCTCTGGCAGCCGAGCTTGTCAGCGTGTGAGATGTGCTGAGCACTCAACCTGAATAATAAATGGCTGGTGTTATAATGTGCTGTTTCTGTAAGCTCTCCCCGATACATCTTATTCTGCTTTCTGTTGTCACCACACTTTTTCTGGTTGTGTTTGATCTTGTGTAATGCGCGGCATGATACCCCGTATATAAATTCACCGCCTTCAGCAATCACGACTGTAATTAGGTGAATTAGGGACAGATGCAATGCACGCACATGGATTGTATCCTCTTCACGCTGGAGGATGCCGGCATCGCATTGGGCTCTGCTTATGGCAGACTGTTGCATTCTTCTGGCTCGCCAGATTCATCCTGGTGTTGCCGTCACAGGACCATAATGGCAGTGAGAAGACGCCAGGTCTCCTGGGCCTGTGTTCAGGTTGTGAAGTAAATTGATTCGGTGTGAAATACATATGACGTTTTAGTCAAAGCGCGGCATGAGGCACATGTCAGGAGGTAAAGGCAATTTAATCTGCCAGAAAGACTCAAAGAGTATCGGCCACAGAATCAACTTTATATCCCCATGAGACGAGCAGGATAAGCGGTCATAACAGCGACCGTGACACGGACAATGACGTGGGCCAATAACTCAGCACGACCCCCCCCCCCCTCAAGGTCTAACATTTAGCATTAGCCGCGAGGAGCTGGTCCAGCTGTTTAAGGGAGCAGACGTGCTCAGACGGAGCTCTGGGCGTTATTGCTGAGGGGGAGGGGAGTTGCTACCCGGATTCCTCCCCTTTTTTTACCCCTCTTGGGAGTCTGATTCCGTATGACCCACAAGGACACTTAAGGTATCGTTGGAAAGGCCAGAGCCTGTACCCTTCCAAGCGGTGCCTGCCTTTTCCCGTTGACCCGCACGGATGGGGAGGAGGAGAGGTCCAAAGGCGGAGGGGAGCGGTCCGAAGGAGAGGGGCAATGGCAGGGGTGCCTGTAATAGACGTCATCACACAGGCGTGATGACGTCTTTCGTGCCCGCCTGGGTCCCGGAGGCTGGGCTGACATCGAGGATGTCAGCCTGCACCGAGGGCCGCTGCAATCGGCTGGAATCCCGGCTGATCACTGCTGCAAAGGGAGGACGCGCTCAGCACGTCCTCCGCAGCGAAGTGGCCATGCAGCAGGGCCACATGGAAAGGGTTAATGGGGCTTTCCTTTGATATAAAACGTGAACAGAAGTGTAAAATTTCTAAAATTCACAAATTTTGAAAAATAAAATAGATTTGAGAGTTTGGAAAAAATAAATTTTTAAAAAATTTCACGCATCAAGGTTTATGTCTTGTAGCCAATCAGTCCAAATTTCAAGATGGCAATAAATCATACAAAAATTAATTATCTTGTTAGCAGTGACAAGGAATTAAATTGACTTTGCCCCAAAAATAGACAAACATTTCTATACCAACAAAAAAAGGGGGGTCTCCCAGAGGCGCAAGAGTAGGCTAGTATAAGGTAACCAGAGATAGTGAGTACAATGATGCTTGCAATATACAGCAAATAAAAGCATAGCATATAATATGCTCTGTCTGTCACAATCAAATCAATAAAGTTAGTATAATACAGACAAGGCTTGACAAATTTGCTTTGAATCTAGGCGCCAGCTACAAAAGTTGTAGCTAGTTTTTGCTTCAGACTAACAAAGCTTTACTTTCAACAAATAAAAGATACACAATACCATTTTTATTTTTTTTAGCATCAGTACCAATATTCTTCTTTTTGCCAGGTACTCACCGATACCTTTATTTATTGTCATGTGACGCTTTCCAATAAATAGGTTTTTGCTGAAAGCCTGTCCTATTTATGATAGTATTGAAATGTATGGCCAGACACCCTTTTACCCACTGCAAACACAGACACACACTGACACACAACAGTCCTCATATATAAATATTGTAGTGTTCAGGATAATACGAGACGTCTTATCGGTTTTCATTAATAGGTTTATTAACAACTAAGCACACAGGTTCCCTATAACAACAACTGGCTGGAAATACACCAGGGCTGGATATATTTACATTAAATGTAGGAGACAGGAAAAAAAAACATTGAAGCCAACTAAGGGCCCTATTACAATTTGGGCGTTAAAACGTGGGCGCAAGGGAGGAAAAACTGCGCCCGCAGTTTTACCCCTTGCGCCCGCTTTTTAACCACAGATTACAATGCAGGCGCAAAAAAATGCTGCCTGCATTGTAGCACCCGTTAAAAATCAGGATGCTCGCGGTAGCGCTGAGCACAGCCGCGAGCATCCACTCGCTGAAGTCCATAGGACTCCATTGAGTTCCTCTCTGCCGGTCGGTGTAGGGATACGCAGGGAGAGACAGGGGGGACTTTTTCCCCCTGTCTTTCCCTGCTCCCGTCGGCCAGAGGAGGCGACCGGAGCTGGTGTTAATGTATTCTGCACCAGCGGAATCCGTTAACACCAGGTCCTGGCTCTGGTTAACTTTTCGTTGACCAGAGCCAGGTGTTAATCAGCTCTGGGACATTGTAATCCAGCGCTGATTAACGCTTTGCGCTCCCCATGTTAAGTATAGGGAGCGCAAAGTGCAGTGACCTCGCGCTGAGGAGCGCAAGGTACCAAACGCAAATGGGTTTTTTAATATCGCAGCTAACGGTAGTGCTCACGCAGGTGAGCGCTAACGTTAGGTATGTAATAGGGGCCTACATGTTTAGATGCCAGGCAAAGACTGCTTTTAGATTGGTGTAAAATAAACTGGAAATTTGGGAGCCAGGAGTGAAATTCTAAGAGCCAATGGCTGCCAGGCCCCTGGATTTGTCAAGCCCTGTAATACAAGCTCTACGTTATAAAGAACATGTAACATCAATGTGCATGTGTAAATGATACGTAGTTATGAGCATTCCTATTGACACAAATGTTAGACCTAAGACCAGTCTCAGATAGTATACGGTGCTGTTACCACAATAAAAAAGTGGTGTGAAACCCAGCATTAAATCACCTAGTATATTCAGAAAACTGTCCTAACAGGTGAAAGTGGTTCCCAAGTGGAAAAATGTGCACGTGCAAATAGTTAGTGAATTCATTTGCATGTGCACTTTTTTCCACTTAGGACAATTTTCTACTGGACTCGGACCTACTCGGTCTACTGGACCCATTTTTTTCTTTTGCACCTTTCATTTGAAGAACAGTGTCCCGATGCCCCCATACAGTGCCCCCATGCCTCCCTCCTTAGAGTGTCCCCGCCTCCCTCCTTACAGTGTCCCCGCCTCCCTCCATACAGTGCCCCCGACTCCCTCCATACAGTGCCCCCATGCCTCCCTCCTTACAGTGTCCCCGCCTCCCTCCTTACAGTGTCCCCGCCTCCCTCCATACAGTGCCCCCGCCTCCCTCCATACAGTGCCCCCATGCCTCCCTCCTTACAGTGTCCCCGCCTCCCTCCATACAGTGCCCCCGCCTCCCTCCATACAGTGCCCCCATGCCTCCCTCCATACAGTGTCCCCGCCTCCCTCCATACAGTGTCCCCGCCTCCCTCCATACAGTGCCCCCATGCCTCCCTCCACACAGTGTCCCCATGCCTCCCTCCACACAGTGTCCCCATGCCTCCCTCCTTACAGTGTCCCCGCCTCCCTCCATACAGTGCCCCGCCTCCCTCCTTAGTGTCCCCGCATCCCTCCATACAGTGTCCCCGCCTCCCTCCATACAGTGTCCCCGCCTCCCTCCATACAGTGCCCCTGCCGCCCTCCAGTGTCCCCAATGCCGCCCTCCAGTGTCCCCATGCCGCCCTCCACACAGTGTCCCCATGCCGCCCTCCAGTGTCCCCATGCCGCCCTCCAGTGTCCCCGCCTCCCTCCATACAGTGCCCCCGCCTCCCTCCATACAGTGCCCCGCCTCCCTCCATACAGTGCCCCCATGCCGCCCTCCAGTGTCCCCATGCCTCCCTCCACACAGTGTCCCCGCCTCCCTCCACACAGTGTCCCATGCCTCCCTCCACACAGTGTCCCCGCCTCCCTCCACACAGTGTCCCCGCCTCCCTCCACACAGTGTCCCCGCCTCCCTCCATACAGTGCCCCCGCCTCCCTCCATACAGTGCCCCGCCTCCCTCCATACAGTGCCCCCATGCCGCCCTCCAGTGTCCCCATGCCTCCCTCCACACAGTGTCCCCGCCTCCCTCCACACAGTGTCCCCATGCCGCCCTCCACACAGTGTCCCCGCCTCCCTCCACACAGTGTCCCATGCCTCCCTCCAGTGTCCCAATGCTCCCATAGTGTCCCCTGCCCCAGTGTACCCATGCCTTCATACATTGTCCCCTGCCCCCATAGTGTACCCTATGCCTCCCTCCATAGTGTCCCCAGCCATGCCTTCAGTGTCCCCTGCCCTATACAGTGTCCCCAGCCATGCCTCCATACAGTGTCCCCATGCCTCCATACAGTGTCCCCATGCCTCCATACAGTGTCCCTATGCCTCCATACAGTGTACCTATGCCTCCCTCCACACAGTATCTCACCTGTCTCCCGGGCGCGGGGCTCCTGAAGGGGAGACCGGGTGGGGCCCTTGTGCGCAGCTGCTGTTGTGCGGGTTTCCCTTCCCGGGCGCGGCTCCTTCTGAGGTAATAGGAGCCTGGTTTCCGAATCACGTGATGTACGATCTTGCCCTTTTCTCCCGCTTTAGGTATGGTCACCTGGCGTAAGCTTCACTTTGATTGGCCGAGTTGTGTTCCCGCGCTAGAAGAGCCCCGCCCCGGCTGTTCTGAGTCTAGTTCAGAGCTGGATAAAGAGCGGGAATTTACCTCAAAGTGAAATCGCCACAGCAAAAGAGGGGGACAGGGCCCTGCAGCAAAGAGGGGGAGACAGGGGGCCTGCAGCAAAGAGGGGGAGACAGGGACCCTGCAACAAAGAGGGGGAGACAGGGGCCCTGCAACAAAGAGGGGGAGACAGGGGCCCTGCAGCAAAGAGGGGGAGACAGGGGCCCTGCAACAAAGAGGGGGAGACAGGGGCCCTGCAACAAAGAGGGGGAGACGGGCCCTACAACAAAGAGGGGGGGACAGGGCCCTGCAACAAAGGGGGAGACGGGCCCTGCAACAAAGAGGGGGACAGTGGGCCCTACAACAAAGAGGGGGAGACAGGGGCCCTGCAACAAAGAGGGGGACAGTGGGCCCTACAACAAAGAGGGGGAGACAGGGGCCCTGCAACAAAGAGGGGGACAGTGGACCCTACAACAAAGAGGGGGACAGTGGGCCCTGCAACAAAGAGGGGGACAGTGGGCCCTACAACAAAGAGGGGGACAGGGCCCTGCACAAAGAGGGGGAGACAGGGGCCCTGCAGCAAAGAGGGGGAGACAGGGATGGGCCTGCATCAAAGAGGGGGAGACGGGCCCTGCAACAAAGAGGGGGACAGTGGGCCCTACAACAAAGAGGGGGAGACAGGGGCCCTGCAACAAAGAGGGGGACAGTGGGCCCTACAACAAAGAGGGGGAGACAGGGGCCCTGCAACAAAGAGGGGGACAGTGGACCCTACAACAAAGAGGGGGACAGTGGGCCCTGCAACAAAGAGGGGGACAGTGGGCCCTACAACAAAGAGGGGGACAGGGCCCTGCACAAAGAGGGGGAGACAGGGGCCCTGCAGCAAAGAGGGGGAGACAGGGATGGGCCTGCATCAAAGAGGGGGAGACGGGCCCTGCAACAAAGAGGGGGACAGTGGGCCCTACAACAAAGAGGGGGAGACAGGGATGGGCCTGCATCAAAGAGGGGGAGACGGGCCCTGCAACAAAGAGGGGGAGACAGGGGCCCTGCAACAAAGAGGGGGAGACGGATGGGCCTGCAGCAAAGAGGGGGAGACAGGGATGGGCCTGCATCAAAGAGGGGGAGACAGGGATGGGCCTGCATCAAAGAGGGGGAGACAGGGGGCCCTACAACAAAGAGGGGACAGTGGGCCCTACAACAAAGAGGGGGAGACAGGGGCCCTGCAACAAAGAGGGGGTCAGTGGGCCCTACAACAAAGAGGGGGAGACAGGGGCCCTGCAGCAAAGAGGGGGAGACAGGGGCCCTGCAACAAAGAGGGGGACAGGGCCCTGCAACAAAGAGGGGGTCAGTGGGCCCTACAACAAAGAGGGGGAGACAGGGGCCCTGCAGCAAAGAGGGGGAGACAGGGGCCCTGCAGCAAAGAGGGGGAGACAGGGGGCCCTACAACAAAGTGGGGGAGACAGTGGGCCCTACAACAAAGAGGGGGAGACAGGGATGGGCCTACAACAAAGAGGGGGAGACAGGGATGGGCCTGCATCAAAGAGGGGGAGACAGGGATGGGCCTGCAGCAAAGAGGGGGAGACAGGGGGCCCTACAACAAAGAGGGGGAGACAGGGATGGGCCTGCATCAAAGAGGGGGAGACAGGGATGGGCCTGCAGCAAAGAGGGGGAGACAGGGGGCCCTACAACAAAGAGGGGGAGACAGGGATGGGCCTGCAGCAAAGAGGGGGAGACGGGGCCCTACAACAAAGAGGGGGAGATGGGGGCTCTATAAGAAAGAGATGGAGACGGGACTCTACAACAAAGAGGGGGAGACGGGGTGCAACAAGGGAGAAAGGAGGTTCTGCAAGAAAGGGGAGAGTAGTGACTTAAGTCTCAGCATGTTTTTCTGTGATTGGATTCAATGTAAAGTTCAGGGCACCAGTCCATCATGACATGTGGCCCAGTGGGGCGATTCCCCTTCTCACACACCCGGTGTCTGCAATGTATTTTTATCATTCTGTGTAAAAGGGCCACCCGGCGCTCCGTGTCATAGTGGGAATCACCAAGCCGGCACACGCCAAACCTGCCTGGAGACCCACCGGTCACAATGTAGAAAGAACGCCACGGGGAAAAGGTAACGCGCCAGCACGCCCCATCCGTTACAGAAAGAGCTGCATTGTATGTATGGAAAATCAGCCTAAACACGTGCAAATCTGTGAACACAAAAACCGCGACTGAACACCTTCAAGTTCACACCACGGTCACAACGCGATCGAATATTACCACACCACAAACGAATGGGCTCACACTGCGAACAAACAGGCTCACCTTACACATGGATTCATGGTGTATCGTTAGAAATGTCTCAGAGGTTCAAAGTCAAAAAAGCCTATAGGTTAAAGAGCACCAAATTGGCCATGAAAGTGCACCGAACATTGTATTTTCCTGTACAGTGCAATTTAGTGGCCATTCAGAGAGCAGGCAGTTTGCCAAATATTGGTGAATTGCCAGTGAAATACGGTGCCTGTTCGGCGGCAGTGAAATCCCCCATAGAGAAGCAATGGTTAATCTATTCACATTGAACAGCAGAGAAATGTCAGTGAAATGTCCTGATGTTCAGTGGTTTCATGTGACAGGTTTAATCAGGTGAATCCGCCGAACTACGGGGATATTGGGGTGAATGCTGAATTCACCCCAGGATCGGCAATCTGAATTTGCCGAAGTGCAGAGAACGGGAGCGCACCGAAATGTTGGTAACATAACCCTGTTTGTCTTTAATACTACGACCCCGGTGGGTAGTGATGAATGGGTTTGGTAGAAGAATAGTCTGAAGATCCTTATCAGCCTATAAATAAATAAATAATAGGCCAGTGATCTTCCAGGATCTTAGTAACCTCAAACCATACCACAAAGTTGGCAACAAATTTATTTATTTATAAAGTATTTTACCAGGAAGGATACATTGAGATTTCTCTCGTTTTCAAGTATGTCCTGAGTTCAAGAACATTAAATTGTTACAGTTGTTACAGAAATACAAAGTAATACAATGCAAGCTGTTAAACAAAACAAAATACAGATTTACACAGAAAATAAATATGTAGGAAATATAGTCACTGTGTTACATGTTTACAGGTGCATTCCGTATTGAGGTATGTTAGTAAGGAGCTCTTAAGTGACTTTAGACTGGGGTAAGATTTGATGGCGTCTGGGAGGTTATTCCATAACTGTGGTGCTCTGTAGGAAAATGAGGATGGAGTCACTTTCTTTTGTATTGTGGTATTGCAAGTAAGGTGCTGGTCCTGGATCGGAGGTAGGTTATAGGATGAGGGAACTGCTGGGGGAAGCAGTCTATTCAGGTAGGGTGGCAGCTTCCCAGAAAAACTCTTAAACACCAGGTTGGAAAGGTGAAGGGTGCGTCTAGATTCCAGTGATGGCCAGTTTAGCTCTTTTAACATGTCACAATGGTGGGTCATGTAGTTACATTTTTAGCACTAAGCGGCAGAATGAGTTATACAATGTAGTAAGTTTCTGGAGGTGTGTTTGCGGGGCGGCTGCATACACTACATCTCCGTATTCAATAGCCGGCATAAGCATTTGTTGTACAATCTGCTTTCTTACCGCGGGGCTCAGGCAGGATTTGTTTCTGTACAGGGCACCTAGTTTGGGGTAAAGTTTAGATGAGAGTTTTTCGATGTGGGGGCCAAAGGATAGATTTGGGTCTAACCACATACCTAGATATTTGAGAGAAGTGACTGTGGTCAGTGTACCATTTAATTTTGTCCTGACACATAGATGGGGTGTTTGCAATTTGTGTAGTTTAGGTTTTGTTCCAAAGAGCATCGTTACCGTTTTGTCAGTATTTAAAAAAAGTTTGTTGTTTTTGATCCACTTTTCTACCTCTGTGAATTGTTCTTGCAGCACGGCCTTCAACTGCGGGAGATTTGGTTTGCTGGTATAGATTACGGTGTCGTCTGCGTACATGTGTACAGTTGAGGCTTTGCAGATGTTGGGCAGATCATTTATGAATATTGTGAATAGCAGGGGACCGAGTATTGAGCCTTGGGGTACACCGCACGTGACAGGGAGGGAGGCGCTGCCAGAAATGGACACATGTTGCGATCGGTCGGATACATATGATTGAAACCAGGTTAGTGTGCGCTCACCAGTACCGGAGTTTGAGTTTTTGTAACAAGATGCCATGGTCTACTGTGTCAAAGGCTTTGGCAAAATCAAGGAAGATGCTCCAGTTAGGTTTCCTTGTTCCATGCCTGCTTGGATATCATTGCAGACTTTTAAAAGGGTGGTTGTAGTTGAGTGATGTGGACGAAAGCCTGATTGATCTGGGGTTAAATAGTTTGAAGATTGATAATAATCACGTAATTGTGTGTACATTTTTCCAAAATTTTTGACCTTACAGGGAGCAATGATATCGGACGGTAGTTGGATATCAAAGTACTGTCACCACTTTTATGGATAGGTACCACTCTCGCAGTCTTACAGAGTTTGGGTATGTATCCAGTCACCAGTGATTCATTGATACAGGGTTGACAGGATTTGCAATTGCCGGCGCACTGATTTTCAGCAGCATTGCTGGTATTTCATCAGGTACAGACTGGTATTTAATTTTTTGGTTACGGAGAAGTTTATTAACGACACTGACAGGTACTGTTCTAAAACTGAACTCCTCTCTGATACAGGGTCTGTGTACATTTATTTTATTTATTTTTATTTGAAAAGGATTTTACCAGGAAGGATACATTGAGATTTCTCTTGTTTTCAAGTATGTCCTGGGTTCGAGAACATTGAGTGGTTACAGTTGTTACAGAAATACAAAGTAATAAAATACATAGTTGGTGGGGCCTGACCTGTGTGCAGCCCTTCTGTAGGTGTGTCATTTGCTAACTTAGTAATCAGGGTCGTGGGGCATCCAACAAAATAATTATTAAAGGCATTTGCTACATCTAGGGGGTGTTGTACAGTTTACTTTGTTTACTTTGACAGCAGCTGGCTGGGAGTGGACAGGGGGTGTTTGTATGTTACTTATGATTTTCCAAAAAATTTTAGGGTTTGATATGTTATTGTTTAAATTTTCATTGAAGTACTGGGCTATAGCCATTTTTGTTTGTTTTGTGCGTGCATTCAGGCATTTTCGGTATTCACAGTGATCGTTCATGGAAACCGTACTCTTAATCTAATCTGTTCATTCATAGTACCAGTTGGTTTATCTTGGAGCAGGATGGTCTGGTCATAGTTTAGAGCCCTGTGGTAAGCCCACTTGAGACATTTATGTGGATACCCCTGGTTTCTAAAGTGTAGCCTCAAATCTCAGGCCTTTGTCACAAATTCAGACAGAGTGAAACAGTTGCGCCGTAGACGCAAATATTTCCCTACTGGAATTCCCCACCGCAAGGGTAAAGGGTGGTAACTATCCCAATTAAGCAGGCTTATCCATAGCAGAGGTATGTCTGTAAATTGTAGTATGCAACGGAGTATCGTCTTTCATGATTGTAAGATCTAAAAATGTGAGGGAAGAGGTTTGGACCTCTGATGTGAAACGTAAATTGAGGGTCAAACAAAATTCTGCAAACTCTTCTTCATTGCCATTCCAGATAACCAAAATGTCATCTATGTAACACATCCAGACCACAATTTTAGAGGTGAAGTGATACACTGATTGATCAAAAACCACAAAACTCTCCCACCACCCTGTGACGGAAACCCGCTCCTTCCGCCTGTCCTGGCTCTCCAGACACCCTCTTACCAAGATCAGCCCGGCTGCTGAGTTGTTCAGAATTCAGTGCCTCGAGCAGCCTGATCTGTAGCTCCAGACCTGCTTGGTCTGATCCTCTGCCTAGGAGCCTCTTTGAATTTCCAGAATGTCGCTTTGTGCCTTCTGAGGGTGAGAGTCGGTACCCTGAATGAGTCACCAGACGAGCTGTATGTTCAAACAGGAATCTGAGATTTTTATTCAAAAACGCCACTATTTATGCCCAGGTCCAACAGTTATAATTTGCATAAACCAACCGACAAACATTGACCTACTAAAACTCTAATTGCATTATGTCAGATATTTACAGTAAACATTCCTTAGCCTTCATATCACACATCATTTACATAATCTATTCCTATACATCAGATTACTTTTGCAGTCAAACACTGTCCCAGACTCCTGACTCCTTAACCAGATAACAGAAACAGAGAAAAGCCCTCTTGCATAATCACACTTTACTCAAACATTCCACACAAAAGAGGGCATTGAACATTGCTTCAGGTTGCCTCTTTAAAACACATCTCTAAGTGCCCATTCACATACAGTAATAGAAGTACATTTAAAACTAAAGCTAAGCAATTTACAATACATTTAAAACCACACCACACAATATAAATGAACATAAAGTCTTTCCCAAGGCAAATGTCTGCGGGCCATATTACATACTTGGTCCTAACTTGTCATGTGGACAAACCACAGAAGTTTTGGGATAGTGTTCTGTGGACTGATGAAACAAAATTAGAACTGTTTGGGCCCATGGATCAACGCTATGTTTGGAGGAGGAAGAACAAGGCCTATGAAGAAAAGAACACCTTGCCTACTGTGAAGCATGGCGGGGGGGTCAATCATGCTTTGGGGCTGTTTTGCTTCTGCAGGTACAGGGAAGCTTCAGCGTGTGCAAGGTACCATGAATTCTCTTCAGTACCAGGAGATATTGGATGACAATGTGATGCAGTCCGTCACAAACCTGAGGCTTGGGAGACGTTGGACCTTTCAACAGGACAATGATCCCAAGCATACCTCCAAGTCCACTAGAGCATGGTTGCAGATTAAAGGCTGGAACATTTTGGAGTGGCCATCGCAGTCACCTGACTTAAATCCGATTGAGAACCTCTGGTGGGACTTAAAGAAAGCAGTTGCAGTGCGCAAGCCTAAGAATGTGACTGAACTGGAGGCTTTTGCCCATGATGAATGGGCGAAGATACCCGTAGATGGCTGCAAGACACTTGTGTCAAGCTATGCTTCACGTTTAAAAGCTGTTATAACTGTAAAAGGATGTTGTACTAAGTACTAAGATTGAACGTCACTTGGGGGTTGAATAAAACTGATAATGATGTGAGCACAGAAAAGACATTTGTGGTTATTTCATTATAAATGTTATGTTATATTTGTCTGACCTACACGTGCCTCTTTCATTTACCATATATACTCGGGTATAAGCCGACCCGTGTATAAGCCGACCCCCCCCTACTTTTTCCCAAAAAACCTGTGAAAATTTATTGACTCGCGTATAAGCCTAAGTGGGATATTGCCCCAGCTCACACATGGATATTGCCCCAGCTCACACATGGATTTGCCCCAGCTCACTGCCCCAGCTCATGGATATGCCCCAGCTCATGGATTTGCCCCAACTCATGGATACTGCCCCAGCTCATGGATTTGCCCCAGCTCATGGATATGCCCCAGCTCATGGATTTGCCCCAGCGCATTGATTTGTCCCAGCTCATGGATTTGCCCCAGCTCATGGATTTGCCCCAGCTCATGGATTTGCCCCTGCTCATGGATATGCCCCAGCTCATGGATATGCCCCAGCTCATGGATACTGCCCCAGCTCATGGATTTTCCCCAGCTCATGGATATGCCCCAGCTCATGGATTTGCCCCAGCTCATGGATATGCCCCAGCTCATGGATTTGCCCCAGCTCATGGATACTGCCCCCCAGCTCATGGATATGCCCCAGCTCATGGATTTGCCCCAGCTCATGGATACTGCCCCCCAGCTCATGGATATGCCCCAGCTCTCACCTGGATATTGCCCCAGCGGCAGCCAGCTCTCACATGGATACTTGCCCCAGCTCCGGATCCAGCAGGGGTTGAGGGGGCCCAGATGCCGGGCAGCGGGAGTGCCTGCCCGGTCCTGAACAGCGTGAGTCCGTCCGTGTTGAAGGGGATGCGGCTGCGTGCGTGCGCAGGTCACGCGGTCCGGCCAGTCAGGTGGTACAGAGACTCAGTACCACCTGATTAGCCGGACCACGTGACCGGCTGCGCCTGCACGCAGCCGCATCCCCTTCAACACGGACGGACTCACGCTGTTCAGGACCTTGACTCGCGTATAAGTCGAAGCGCGGTTTTTTGACTCAAAATCTGAGTCAAAAAACTCCGCTTATACGCGAGTATATACGGTAATTGTAAGCAAGATGACTGAATGATCAAAATCAATGTCAAACTGGCCAAAACACTCAATTTCAGTGGGGGTTGAATCATTTTGAACACAACTGTATATGAATCTAAAAAGACACTGGTATAGCCAAATAAGTATGGTACCATTATTTGGATCGTTGGATGCTTTCGGTGGTTTTTTGGATCAATTTGGCGTTTTTTCGATTTGTTCAGCGGTTTTGCAGCAGTTTTTCGATTTGAATTGGCGGTTTTGCAGCGGTTTGTCAGATGTGCTCAGCGGGTCGATTCGCTGCACTCTGGAGATGATCTGCTGAATCGATTTGAATAAAAGGTAACATTATTATCTGGCTATTCCAGTGTCTTTTTTTATTTGTCTCAGAGGGTCACATTTTCCCTGGATAGTAAATCACAGCTTCTCATTAACTCTTTAGACGCCTCTGGCTGGAGGAGAATAAAGCGGAAATCAAAACACAAAGACCAATTCAGTAAACTCATAAATCTGAAGGAAAGTAATGCACAAATTCACTGAAAAAGGTTTAAAAAAAAGTGAAAACTGCAAACCTAGCACCAAGGAGTAATTACCCTTACTAATGACATCCTGTTGTTCCTCGCAGACCTTGTTATAATATGGTGAATAGACTGTCCTCTGGTGTGTGTACACAGACCTGGTCATTATAAATGTATGATTAGTAAATACAGATTTATTATAATGAGCCCAGCCATGTACTCATAGATTATGCCAGGAAACGTCGCTTTTAGAAATGCTGCACAGCTTCCTGTACGATCCATGCCCACAGGCCGCAGGGATCGCATGTCACACAGCGATCTGAGCTCACGCGTTTCACCAGGAGGAGAAGAGGCTTAGTGTGACCTGTGCATATGGATTATTCTAATTACACGGCGGGCAGAGAAGACGTGCTGCCTGGGGGGAGGTTCATGTGTTCTATGAGAAAATAGAAGCAACTAGCCCAAGGTTTACACGTTGAGCAAATGCACAAACAGCAAAGTGATTTATCTGAATGGACATTAATCAGTGATATTCATGTTATAATACAACTTGTGCCACACACTGCACTCAGGTGTGATTGGCTCCTCCTGTGCAGTGCTTTAGAAATACCTATTACAATGCTCAGGTCCTCTCAATATCTTCCACTTTTATCATTTTACATGTACATTTCTGCATAGTGTATAAAGTAAAGCAAACACAATCACCAAATGTGCAAGAAAGTAAAGGAGAGAAGAACAGCGACTTCATATCCTTTACAATCCAGAAGAGCAGAGGGCCCGGCTCACAGGAGTTTATAATCTAGAGGAGCAGAGGGTCCGGCTCACAGGACTTTACAATCTAGAGGAGCAGAGGACCCGGCTCACAGGACTTTACAATCTAGAGGAGCAGAGGGTCCGGCTCACAGGAGTTTACAATCTAGAGGAGCAGAGGGCCCGGCTCACAGGAGTTTACAATCTAGAGGAGCAGAGGGTCCGGCTCACAGGAGTTTACAATCTAGAGGAGCAGAGGGCCCGGCTCACAGGAGTTTACAATCTAGAGGAGCAGAGGGTCCGGCTCACAGGAGTTTACAATCTAGAGGAGCAGAGGGTCCGGCTCACAGGAGTTTACAATCTAGAGGAGCAGAGGGTCCGGCTCACAGGAGTTTACAATCTAGAGGAGCAGAGGGCCCGGCTCACAGGAGTTTACAATCTAGAGGAGCAGAGGGTCCGGCTCACAGGAGTTTACAATCTAGAGGAGCAGAGGGCCCGGCTCACAGGAGTTTATAATCTAGAGGAGCAGAGGGTCCGGCTCACAGGAGTTTATAATCTAGAGCAGCAGAGGGTCCGGCTCACGGGAGCTTACAATCTAGAGGAGCAGAGGGCCCGGCTCACAGGAGTTTACAATCTAGAAGGAGTGAACTTTCATGATCCATGAAACGTCAGATTTCACTGTATCCAGACATCGTGGCCATCTCCATCCCGGTGCTGATGCAGAGTAGCAGCTGTGTCTGTTTACAAAGCAGATTACACGCAGCGAGGTGATATAATTACCCATTACAAATATTTGAAATGTCATTGTTAATATCTGGCTGATTGGAGATTTACTCACTCTTAATGAAGTCTGAATGTGAAGATGTCTTAGACTATATGAAATTATACTCTGCTGGTTGGCACTGTATCATGAAATTAATGTCTATCATTTTTGTTTATGTTCTGCTTTTCATTCCTTGGTTTGGGCTCCTTTTAGTGGGGTCCATGGGGGGGTGCAGAGGGGTATAGAACGAACCTGAGCCAGATCTGGAAAAGGACAGGAAGGAACCCGAGCTGGACCTGGAGAAGAACATGATGAAACCGGAGCTGGATCTGAGGAAGAAAAAGAAGGAACCCAAGCTAAATCTGTAAAGGAAACTGTGCTGGATCTGGAGATGGGCAGGATGAAACCTGACCTGGATCTTGAGAAGAACGGGAAGGAACCCGAGCTTTACCTGGAAAAGAACAGCATGTTACAGTTACATTACAAGTATTAATAAAGCACCAACAAGTTCTATAGCATTGGGCTGAGACAAAACAACAATACAAGTTAAACACTCAGTACTAGGAGAGGGGACCCTGCCCGAGAGTTTACAAACTAAGAGGAGGAGGCAACACACTAGGTGAGGATAGAGTATGTGAAATAGTGGGGTGTATGTGGGCTGGAAGATGGAGCAGGAAATGTACAGTGGGGGAAGCATGGAGTGAGCCGATAGGGGTCTCTAATGTATTTTCAGAGACTTCTTGAAGGACTGGAGAGATGGGGGAAAGTCTGATGTTGCGGGGGAGGGAGTTCCATAGAAAGGGGGCAGTTCGGGAGAAGTCCTGAAGGCGAGAGTCGGAGGTGTGGGTACGAGAAGATGATAACATATCATTGGCCGTGCGAAGTGGACGTGATGGGATGTACAGTACCTGCTAATAAGAGAAGCAGGGGCACGGTTATGGAGAGCTTTGTACTTGATCACCAATATTATGACTTGGATTCTAAAGGAAACAGGAGCCAGTGCAGAAACTGACAAAGGGGTGAGGTGCAGGATTCAAGGTGTGAGAGGTACGGGATGTGAGGTGTGGGATATGAGGTATGTGAGGGGTGCGGGATGTGAGATGGAGGAGTCTGGCAGTGGTTATTATTATTATTATTATTCTTTATTTATAAAGCGCCAGCATATTCCGCAGCGCTGTACAATAAGCACAGTACAGACAGGGTTACAATACATTGAACAACATTTGACAAACAGTACAGGAGGAGATGAGGGCCCTATTCCCGTAGGAACTCACAATCTAGGAGGGTTGGGGTTGGAAACAGGAGGAGAGGACTGTAAGGTGAGAGTGATTGATGGTTGTGTCAGTGAGTTGGGTGGTCGGCTTCCCTAAATAGGAATGTTTTAAGGGAGCGTTTGAAGGAAGAGAAGTTAGGGGAAAGTCTGACAGTACGAGGGAGAGCGTTCCAGAGAGTGGGGGCTGCGCGTGAGAAATCCTGCAGTCTATCATGGGAAGAGGTGATGCGGGGAGAAGCTAGGCGCAGGTCACTGTTTGACCTTAGGGAGCGGGCTGGGGTGTATTTGGTGATTAGTGAGGACAGGTAGTGGGGAGCTGAGTTAGTGAGGGTAGTGGTGTTCATTACAGACTGCAGAGGAAGAATCTGGGATCTCTTAAGGCCAGAGAGAAGGAAGTTACAGTAGTCAAGATGGGAGATAATAAGAGCTTGGATGAGCATTTTAGTAGAGTCCTGATTAAGAAATGGGTGAACTCATGCAATGTAGTTAGGGGAAGTAGCAGGATTTGGTTAGTGACTGAATGTGAGGAGTGAAGGCGAGATCAGAGTCTAAGAGGACCCGAGGCACCGGGCCTGAGAGGTAGAAGTAATGGTGGCACCATTCACCTGAAGGGAAATAGGCGCAGGAATGTTGGTTTTAAAGGGAGGGAAGATTAGAAGTTCAGTTTTTGAGGGGTTGAGCTATAGGAAACGAGAAGTCATCCAGTCAGAGACAGCCGATAGACAGGCAGTAACACGGTCCAATACAGGAGGAGAGAGATCGGGAGAGGAAAGCTAGATTTGGGTGTCATCAGCAGTTACATTTAAAAGGATTTATAAAGCACTAATAAATTCCATAACGCTTTACAATGGGTGAGACAGAATAACAAATACACATACTTGTAAAACACACAGAACAGTAGGAGAGAGGACATTGCTCGAGAGCTTACAATCTATTAGGAGAGGGGTGACGCACTAGGTGTAGAGATATTGGAATCTATAGAAAGAGAAGAATTTGCCAAGAGAGATGGTATAGATTGAAGAGTAAGGGAACCAGAACAGAGCCTTGAGGTACCCCAACTAGGAGAGGAACTGGGATGAAGAGGCACCAGCGAAGGAGACTATGAAGGAGCGAAGCGAGAGCTAGGAAGAGAACCAGGAGAGAGCGGAGTCACTGAGGCCAAGTTGACGCAGTGTGAGGAGCAGGAGAGGGTGATAAACAGTGTGAAATGCAGCGAAACGATCAATAAGAATAAGCAGGAGAAGTGACCTTTGGTTTTAGCAGCAACTACATCATTAGTCACCTGGGTCAGAGCCGGCTCAGTGAACGCTGGGAGCGAAAGCCGGACTGGAGCTGGGGTCAAGTAGGGAGTTAGCAGTGAGGAAACCGGTGAGTTGGTTATAGACCAGGCGTTCCAAGATTTTGGAGGCAAAGGGAAGAAATGAGATGGGATTAAGGCTGCAACCCCTAGACCCCTTGGCTGTAATAGCTAGTTGATCCTCTTTTAGCAGCAATATAGCCTCAGCCATTTGATCTTGGGGTCTGCTCGGGATGGATTTTGGAGGCTCTTCCTTACAGACCGGCTTCAGCTCAGCCATATCCTTGGGATGTCTGCTGTGAGCCGCTCTGTGAACTCATTCCATCTCTATTGGGTTACGGTCTGCCCTTGACTGGGTGTTCCAAAAGGACGAGTTTCTGTTTATTAAACCATTCTGTAATGTTGTTTCTTCCATGTTTAGGATCATTGTCCTGCTACATCACCCAGCGTCAGTGGGTGCACAGGCTCCCTGATATTATCTTGTAGGAGATCTGGATAAACCTGGGTATCATCCGCCATCCCCGCAATGATGACGAGTGGTCCAGTCCCGAAGCAACAAAATGGCCCCAAATCATGATGCTCCCTCCACCGTACTTGGGATGTTGTTTCCATGTTGGAATGAGGTGCCCTTTTTATGGCATTCATAGTGCTGCAGGTTCTTCCCAAACATCTCACACTTAATGTCAGTCACAGATCATTCTCCCACTAGCACTGTGGAGAGTCACAGTGATCTTTTGCAAACTTCAGGCGTGCAGCAATATTTTTTTGAAAAGTAGTAACTTTCTTTGCTTTGTCTTCCCATGGACACCTGACACATGCCTTATGTAACACAGTGATTCCTGCCGGCCGCTCCGCTGAGAGCTCTGTATGACGTGGCCGGGGTCACATCAACACATGCTTTATGTAACGCAGTGATTCCTGCCGGCAGCTCTGCTAAGAGCTCTGTATGATGAGGCCGGGGTCACATTAACACATGCTTTATGTAACGCAGTGATTCCTGCCGGCAGCTCTGCTGAGAGCAGTACAGCTCCAATTATAGTCAATTTGATGTCACTGACAATCTACCCCTTTCATTTAAATATTACTCTCTCTATATTAATATAATATTTACTATACCTCATGAGGGCAGTGTTACTCTTCAAATTAATTCCAAAATTTAATTTTAATATATCTTATCTCAGGTCAAAGATCAATCTGTCTTAACAAAAACCCTATATTCAATCCTAGACTTTGGATCTCTCCTGTCAAAATTAAATTAATATCTCTACTCCTCTCAAAACTCAGCTAAATTCCTTTCTAGTTAAAATCAACAGAAATTCTATTCTTCAGTAATTATACTGTTTACCAGTTATACTCTACAAATATTTGCTGTAAATATAATAAAATAGATATTGATTATAAAAATATATTTTGTGAATATAATTCTACAATTGCAAAGAGATTTTAAATTTGTTCCTATACCCAAAAAGAAAAATATCTTTAATTCAAGGACTTGTTAAAACAAACCAATAAATTTAAATATGACATGTCTGGCACTTAGGTCAGCATTATATCAAATAAAGACATTTTATCGTCTATAACATCATGTCTGGCCATAACTCTTCTGGTTCACCTATTTAAGAAAAATCTCTGTCCATTTCTAAAACTAGACGAAAATTGAAAAAGAAAGACTTTACATTAAAACAAGATAGCTACAGGCATCCATTTTAATTTTTCCATTATAATATACCCGACACCCCCCCCCACCCCCAGAAAAAGAAAAAAAAGCATGCAGCGTGTACGAGCGGATCACAGAGCCCCACAGCAATAAAACGGTAATGTGCAGAGCCCTACAGCCATAAAACTCACAGTAATGTGCAGTGTGTATGAGCGTATCACCGCTCCACAGCCGTAAAACTCACAGTAATGTGTGGTGTGTATCACAGAGCTCCACAACAATAAAACTCACAGTAATGTGCAGTGACTATCAGCAGATCACAGACTCCACAACACTAGCAAAAACTGCGGACAGTCAATCCATTCTACATGGCAATGAATCCATCCTGGAGTGCTACGTGGCCACACAATCCACCATACATAGCCAAATAACCTGTGCTACCTGATTATTGAGCCCTATGTGGTCCATTATGCTGTCTGCTGTGTCAGTATGACCTTGAACGTCCACCTCGTCCATCTTTCTGTCTCCCTTTCTAGTCACAAATCACATTCCATATAGTTTCAGAGCTGAAACTCCCTCAAAACCTTCTTTAAGTTTCTTTCCGGTCCAGATATGTGCCTGGCCACGCATTACGAGCCACCAGAACCCTTGATCTCTACATACCTGGTGGTCCGGTGTCTGTGGGCTCTGAAAAGCGATCTGTGCTTCGCTCACAGACCACAAAAGCTCGTCCCAACACTGCAGTCTGGACTCAAGCGTCGGTGTCAGGTGATGACCTGTCACCTGACGGCTGGCGCTCTCTGACACAGTCAATGAGTGTCGGCGGTCAAGTGACAGGTCATCAGCGATCGCTGCCGGTGCTCGAGTCCAGACTGCAGCATGGGGATGAGCTTTGCTGTCTGCACAAAGCATAGATCACTTTGCAGTGCCCACAGCCACCTGACCACCAGGAATGTAGAGATCAAGGGTCCCAGCGGCTGTCCACGGGATGCAGCCAGCTGCCAGGACCCAGAGTGTGCTGCCAGGTGGACACCTAGCCGATCCCTGCCCAGGTCGGGCCGGCGGCAAATATTAGCTGCCCCACAGAATTTGCCTTTTGGAGCTGTTGCTCCAACCGAAACCATGGTTGGACCGGCCCTGACCAGTGTGTAACACAGACCCTCACACCTCCATGACACCATTTATGGGGCAAAGAGATGTGTATGTGCTGTGGAGGTGTAATGTTGCCACACACAATGTGTTGGAGGAGTGATGATGCTATACACAGAGCTGTTGTGTGAAGTCATATACAGTAGTGCGGAGTTATGATGTCATACACAGTGATGTGGAGGAGTTATGTCGTCATATGCAGTGCCAGGGAAGGAGTGATGATGTATGGCACAGCATGTTCTGTGGAGTAGTAGCACTGCATGAGCAGTCAGTGTCGGTCAGTGCAGAGTTGCAGCCAGCAGGTGGCAGTGCTGAGATGCCTCAGGTTAAATTAATTTAGTGCAGTGGTTCCCAACCGTGGTCCTCGAGTACCCCGAAGGCTGAGTTCACACCTCAGCGTTTTTTACGAGCGGCAATACGCGCATTTTTGATGTGCGTATCGCGCAAACGTAAAAACGCACATTGCAGCGCGTTCATGGCCGTAGACTGCAGCAGTGAACGCGCTGCAATACGCCCCAAAGAAGCTCCCGTACTTCCTTGGGCGTCGGACGTTTTACAGCGCGTTCCTACGCGCTGTAAAACGTCCACGTGTGAACCAGCCCCATAGGAAATTATGGGATTTCTGGGGTTGAACGTTTTACAGCGCGCAGGAACGCGGATCGAGAGATAGGATCCCCCTATCTCTCGATCCGCGTTCCTACGCGCTGTAAAACGTCCACGTGTGAACCAGCCCCATAGGAAATTATGGGATTTCTGGGGTTGAACGTTTTACAGCGCGCAGGAACGCGGATCGAGAGATAGGGGGATCCTTCGGATCCCCTTAACTGGCCCACTGACATACTCACACATATGGTGAGGATGTCAGTGGTTGGGGGGGTGACCTGGAGGCTTGGCAGACATCCAAGATGTCAGCCCCCTCCAGGTTTGAATTGCGATTTGGCGCACATTTGCGCCAAATTGCGATCGACAGCGAAACAGTTAATGCTGTCTCTCCCCTTTCCAGCAGTGCAACTTGCATCGCTGTATCTTAAACAGTTGAGGAGATAGAGGGCTCCAAAGGAGCTCCCCTTCCTGATTTCTGACCACTGGCGCCGGTCGATGATGTCATCATGCAACGTGATGACGTCATTGGATCCGCCAGCCCCCAGGAAACGCCAAGGCAAGCTTCAAGCTTGCCATAGACGTCGTGGGAACCGGTGAGGAAGGTGAGTATCGGCGGGAGGTAGGTTAGGAGCCCGCTGACATACTATGTACATCCGCGGGTCTAAGGGAGACCCGTGGGCAGGACATACATGGTACGTCAGGGGTCGGGAAGGGGTTAAGCAACAGTTTTCATATTACATACCTTCTACATCATTGGTCGCTATGGGATTAAGTAAACAATTGTATTTTTTTATCCAATGAGTAAAAATCGTCCAACTAATTGATTTATGGAAATAATCATTAGTTGCAGCCCTACTCCCCACACTTTAAAGTTCACAACCTCAAGTGTGCTTTCTCAGCATTACATCATCCTTTCCCACTGCCCTCTAGCTGACCCTGAGGGAGTAACCAAAACAGAAAGACATAGCAGGGAACAGACAAGCTTAAATAACTACAGTACTGAATAACCAAGTAATAACACACTGATGAGCAGTAAGATGGGGCATATCATCTGAGGCTGGCGTCAGATGAGCGTATTTGAAGAGCTGAAGGAACATTCTGAGAGTGGACGTTCCTTCCCCTCGACGCCCGTCTGGACACCTCGCTGAGCACACTCAGTGTGCTCAGCGCTGCAAAGTGCAATCCTCCTGCAGATAGCGCGCTCGTCTAACGCCAGCCTAAGCAGTTTCTTCAGTTAATATTGGAATAAAGAAAACAGTAAATCAGGGTTCCTTTACATATTGTGCTTCAGCACTGTCACAGGGCACCATAGTATGGTCCTCTAGGGAAAATGTGTCCCACACAGCCTCTTTATGTAGTCACAGTTTATATCAGCAGTATTCAGCAATCAAACGAAATATAACAGAAAATAAAACCTGGCTTATTAGTGATATTGCAGAAGGTATTAATGGTAAAGTATGTCTTTTTGCTGATGACACAAAGATTTGCAACAGGGTTGACGTTCCTGGAGGGATCAGCCAAATGACAAATGATTTAGGTAAACTAAAAAAATGGTGGGAGCTGTGACAATTGAGTTTTAATGTGGATAAGTGCAAGATAATGCACCTGGGACGTAAAAACCCAAGGGCTGAATATAGAATATTTGATACAGTCCTAACCTCAACATCTGAGGAAAGGGATTTAGGGGTTATTATTTCAGAGGATCTAAGGGTAAGTAGTCAATGTAATAGAGCAGCAGGAAATGCTGGCAGAATGCTTGGAAATGCTGGCAGAATGCTTGGAAATGCTGGCAGAATGCTTGGTTGTGTAGGGAGAGCCTGTATTAGCAGTAGGAAAAGGGAAGTGCTCATGCCACTGTACAGAGCACTGGTGAGACCTCACTTGGAGTACTGTGTGCAGTACTGGAGACCGTATATCCAGAAGGATATAGACATCTTAGAGAGAGTTCAGAGAAGGGCTACTAAAATGGTGTACGGCTTGAAGGAGAAAAGTTACCAGGAAAGGGTTAATGATCTTAACATGTACAGCTTGGAAAAAAGACGAGACAGAGGAGATATGATAGAAACATTTAAATACGTAAAGGGAATCCACAAGGTAGAGGAAGGGAGTATATTTAAAAGGAAACAAAGTAGCAAAACAAGAGGACATAGTCTTAGATTAGAGGGGCAAAGGTTTAAAAGTAACATCAGGAAGCATTATTTTACTGAGAGGGTGGTGGATACATGGAACAGTCTTCCAGTAGAAGTGGTAGAGGCCAAAACAGTAATTGAAGTTAAGCAGACATGGGATAGGCATAAGGCTATCCTAAACAAAAGATAAATCCAGGTAAAGTATCCATGTAATTGGGCGACTAGATGGGCCGAAAGGTTCTTATCTGCCGACATTTTTCTATGTTTCTATGGCTCACCCGAGCTCTAACACAAAAACGGCCCTCTCTGCTTTGGGAGAACTAACGAAACATGCGAACCTTTGTCTTCAAACTGCCAGCGTGAGTGTCCTTCCACCCAGGATACATGTATGTCCTTCCACCCAGGATACATGTATGTCCTTCCACCCAGGATACATGTAAGAGCCTGATATTAAACAGGTGGGAGAAACCTTGCAGCAAAGACCAGTTTAAAAACACCCATTGCCCCCTGGACTCAAATAGCCCAATCCTCCTTCACAAATATAGGGGGAATATACATCCCACCACCTTCACCTTATCACACTATATGGGATTGTTGTGTGATATATATACAGTTACAGGTATTTAGAGCACCAACAAGTTCTGTAGCACTGTACAATGGGGGAGACATAACAACAAATATACAAGTTAGAGAGACACTGCAGAGTGGGACAGAGGAGCTTGCAATCTGTTATATATATATATATAGGAAAACAAAATTGTGGGCGCACTCGGGTTCTCCTATAAAGGCTCAGAGGAGTCGAAACATTGGTTTTTAATGCATATCTAATTAATCTACAATTGTTTTAGAAGACCTTTTCTGGTGTGCAGCATCACTCCCATCACTCTGCTCAGGAGACTCAGTGCTTTTCTCCCCATTTGATGCTATATATATATATTTATACAGGTTATGCGATATAGGGGTGTGTGTGTCGCTGCCCCTGGGTCAGTAGCAGCAGTGCACATGCAGGTGCCTGTGCCTTTAAGCGGCGGGGGAGGGGTGGCTGACACAATGCTCTCTCCGTGCTGCGCTCCTCAGTACATGGCAGAGCACACACTGGGCTCGGGAGGGAATGACTTGTGCTGCTCCGTGGATTATTCGCCCTTCTCTGGCACAGGAGGCAGGAGGCTGAGTGCCCGCGGCTGGCCGTGCTGGGAGTGGGATGCCAGGCGTGCCCGGGGCATGGACGGGACAACACAGCCCGGCTCTGCCAAGTGACTGCACCGAGTGAAGGACTTTCTGCTTTGTCTGCTCGGTCACCAGAGGAGGCTGCCTGCGGGGGGGCACACTGACCCACTGATTGGGGGCTTCACGGCAGAAGATGTGGTTTGTTTGCAAAACCTTCCTGTGGATTGTGCCAGTCTGCATCTGCCCGGCTCTAGGTAAGGGACCAGCACTTTATGCCACTTTCAGGCACAGAAACACGATCTGAAGATTCTTTTTGCTGGAAGAGAGAAGGCAGCATGTTACAATGTAACTGTGTGTGTGTGTGTGATGGGTAACATTGTATCCGGAGTGTCCCGCATTCCACTAATCACTGGATTCCTGCATAGAGATGGTATGGGGCGCTCATTCTAGTGTGCACTTAAGGCTAGGGTCAGACAAACACATTTCATGTCTACCATCAAAAAGTGCGTTGATGCGTCCGAACGCATTGTTTCACGGAAGACGCGATAGCGGTCATACGATGCGCAATTTCAGCCGTGATTTTTTGTTTACGGATCCAAACCAGGAAAGTTTGGGTGTCTGGACGTTATGTTGGCCGGACATGAGCAGCGTCTGACGTCTCCTAATCACACAAACACGCCGCTAGCCGACGCAGCGCATTCTGTACATCAGTACTAGCGGTTAGACGTTCTTGCGAAAATGCGTTAGTTTGCCGCTTGCGTTGCGCGGCTGTGCTTCGTGTGTGGGCCTGCGTTGGACGTCATTTCCTGCTACCACGGCCGTAATAAAGTGCGGCTAAACGCACGTTCGCACTGCCTTAATGATCACATGACCGGATCCCCAAATCCCCCAACTCTGTGTAACCGAAATCACAAAAAAAACACTCGGTGCAACTGAAATCACAGAATCCCCCCCAACTCGGTGTAACCAAAATCACAGAATCCCCCCCAACTCGGTGCAACTGAAATCACAGAATCCCCCCAACTCGGTGCAACTGAAATCACAGAATCCCCCCAACTCGGTGTAACCAAAATCACAGAATCCCCCCAACTCCGTGCAAATGAAATCACAGAATCCCTCCAACTCGGGGCAACTGAGATCACAGAATCCCCCCAACTCGGTGCAACTGAAATCACAGAATCCCCCCAACTCGGTGCAACTGAAATCACAGAATCCCCCCAACTCGGTGTAACCAAAATCACAGAATCCCCCCCAACTCGGTGCAACTGAGATCACAGAATCCCCCCAACTCGGTGTAACCAAAATCACAGAATCCCCCCCAACTCGGTGCAACTGAAATCACAGAATCCCCCCAACTCGGTGTAACCGAAATCACAGAATCCCCCCCAACTCGGTGCAACTGAAATCACAGAATCCCCCCAACTCGGTGCAACTGAGATCACAGAATCCCCCCAACTCGGTGTAACTGAAATCACAGAATCCCCCCAACTCGGTGCAACTGAGATCACAGAATCCCCCCAACTCGGTGTAACCAAAATCACAGAATCCCCCCAACTCGGTGCAACTGAAATCACAGAATCCCCCCAACTCGGTGTAACCGAAATCACAGAATCCCCCCAACTCCGTGCAGCTGAAATCACAGATACCTGCGGTTAGCGTTGGGTTCCGTTCCCCCCCGTGCGATACCTGGGGATAGTGTTGGGTTCTGCCCCCCCCTTGCGATACCTGGGATAGTGTTGGGTTCTGCCCCCCCCCCGTGCGATACCTGGGGTTAGTATTGGGTTCTGCCCCCCCTCCCCAACTCCACGTAACCGAAATTACAGAATTCCCCCCAACTCCGTGTAACCAAAATCAGAGTCGGGTTCCGCCCCCCCATGTGATACCTGCGGTTAGCGTTGGGTTCCGCCCCCCCCCCGTGCGATACCTGGGGTTAGTGTTGGGTTCCCCCCCGTGCGATACCTGGGGTTGGTGTTGGGTTCCGCCCCCCCCCGTGCGATACCTGGGGTTAGTGTTGGGTCCCCCCCCCCCGTGCGATACCTGGGGTTGGTGTTGGGTTCCCCCCCCCCCGTGCGATACCTGGAGTTAGTGTTGGGTTCTGCCCCCCCCGTGCGATACAGAATCCCCAACTCCATGTAACTGAAATCACAGAATCCCCCCAACTCCGTGCAACCGAAATCACAGAAGAGTCGGGTTCCGGCCCCCCATGCGATACCTGGGGTAGCGTCGGGTTCCGCCCCCCCCTGCAGTACCTGGGGTTAGTGTTGGGTTCCACCCCCCCCCCCCGTGCAATACCTGGGGTTAGTGTAGGGTTCTGCCGCCCCCCCCCCATGCGATACCTGTGGATAGTGTTGGGTTCCGGCCCCCCCCGTGCGATACCTGGGGTTAGCGTCGGGTTCGGCCGCGCCCCCCATACCTGGGGTTAGCATTGTGTTCGGCTGTGCCCCCCCCGATACCTGGGGTTAGCGTCGGGTTCCACCCCCCCGCGCGATACCTGGGGTTAGCGTGGGGTTCCGCCGCCCCGCCGCGATACCTGGTGTTAGCGTCGGGTTCCGCCGCCCCGCGCATACCTGGGGTTAGCGTCGGGTTCCGCCGCCCCCGCGCGATACCTGGGGTTAGCGTCGGGTTCCGCCGCCCCCGTGCGATACCTGGGGTTAGTATTGGGTTCTGCCCCCCCTCCCCAACTCCACGTAACCGAAATTACAGAATTCCCCCCAACTCCGTGTAACCAAAATCAGAGTCGGGTTCCGCCCCCCCATGTGATACCTGCGGTTAGTGTTGGGTTCCGCCCCCCCCCGTGCGATACCTGGGGTTAGTGTTGGTTTCCCCCCCCCGTGCGATACCTGGGGTTGGTGTTGGGTTCCGCCCCCCCCCCGTGCGATACCTGGGGTTAGTGTTGGGTCCCCCCCCCCCGTGCGATACCTGGGGTTGGTGTTGGGTTCCGCCCCCCCCCCGTGCGATACCTGGAGTTAGTGTTGGGTTCTGCCCCCCCCGTGCGATACAGAATCCCCAACTCCATGTAACTGAAATCACAGAATCCCCCCCAACTCCGTGCAACCGAAATCACAGAAGAGTCGGGTTCCGGCCCCCCCATGCGATACCTGGGGTTAGCGTCGGGTTCCGCCCCCCCCTGCAGTACCTGGGGTTAGTGTTGGGTTCCGCCCCCCCCTGCAGTACCTGGGGTTAGTGTAGGGTTCTGCCGCCCCCCCCCCGTGCGATACCTGTGGATAGTGTTGGGTTCCGGCCCCCCCCGTGCGATACCTGGGGTTAGCGTCGGGTTCGGCCGCGCCCCCCCCATACCTGGGGTTAGCATTGTGTTCGGCTGTGCCCCCCCCCGATACCTGGGGTTAGCGTCGGGTTCCACCCCCCCGCGCGATACCTGGGGTTAGCGTCGGGTTCCGCCGCCGCCCCCGCGCGATACCTGGTGTTAGCGTCGGGTTCCGCCGCCCCCGCGCCATACCTGGGGTTAGCGTCGGGTTCCGCCGCCCCCGCGCGATACCTGGGGTTAGCGTCGGGTTCCGCCGCCCCCGCGCGATACCTGGGGTTAGCGTCGGGTTCCGCCGCCCCCGCGCGATACCTGGGGTTAGCGTCGGGTTCCGCCGCCCCGCGCGATACCTGGGGTTAGCGTCGGGTTCCGCCGCCCCCGCGCGATACCTGGGGTTAGCGTCGGGTTCCGCCGCCCCCGCGCCATACCTGGGGTTAGCGTCGGGTTCCGCCGCCCCCGCGCGATACCTGGGGTTAGCGTCGGGTTCCGCCGCCCCCGCGCGATACCTGGGGTTAGCGTCGGGTTCCGCCGCCCCCGCGCGATACCTGGGGTTAGCGTCGGGTTCCGCCGCCCCCGCGCGATACCTGGGGTTAGCGTCGGGTTGCACAGCCCTTTTATATTCAGTCACAGTATTCCCCCCCCCTCTCGTTACCCGGTGGATGTGTCGTATTGGTCCATTCCCATGTGCAGTAACACAGCAGTGAGTTTTGTGCGATATTTTATCGCTGTACGCGGCCGCATCTTTTCTTCGCAGAGTAATGCACGGTTGATCGTCAATTCTGATTAAAGCCGCCCCTGTTCATAAAGTAACCGATGGTCACGCTATTGACCTTGTCTTTTCCAACCTCTGCTCCATTTCTGAGTTCAACTGTCGCTCCTTCCCCATCTCTGACCACCACCTTCTCTCTTTCAACCTATCTGTACTTCCTAAACACCCTGCTCCCCCACCCCGCACACACACTCGCAGAAATCTACATGCTGTGGACCCCCATCAATTCTCCAACCTACTTCACCACCTCCCTCATACCTCATCCTTCACCTGCCCTGATGCTGCCACTAATCACTACAACACTACTCTTATCTCTGCTCTAGACACTCTTGCTCCTCTTCGACTCTGTAAGGCCCCACGCCGCCAGCTTCAGCCCTGGCACACCCTCCAGACTCGCTACCTGCAAAGATGCTCCCGCACTGCAGAGCGTGCCTGGAGGAAATCCCGCTCTGAAGCTGATTTTGTTCACTTCAAGTTTATTCTCCGGTCATACACCTCTGCCCTCCACTTGGCCAAACAATCCTTCTTCTCATCTCTTATATCTACGCTGTCCTCCAACCCTAAACGGCTCTGGTCCACCTTCAACACCCTCCTCTACCCACCTGCACCTCCCCCCACAGCTGCCTTCAGCGCTCAAGACCTGGCAGACTACTTCCTCAGTAAAACTCTAAATATCAGACGCAACATCCCAACACAAGATAGTTATCTGCCACCTCCACTCCCACAGGTCCCCTCTGCCACCCTCTGTCGCTTCCTCCCAGCCACTGAGGAGGAAGTCAATTCCTTATTGTCCTCCTCACATCTCACCACGTGCCCGCTCGACCCCATTCCCTCACATCTAATTCCTCCCCTCTCCTCCTCCCTCACCCCTGCTCTCACACACATCTTCAATCTATCTCTCTACTGGCTCCTTTCCATCCGCCTTCAAACACGCGCTAGTTACCCCTTTACTAAAGAAACCATCCCTCGATCCCAACTCTCCATCCAACTACCGCCCTGTATCTCTGCTTCCCTTTACCTCTAAGCTCTTAGAAAAACTAGTCTTCAACCGCCTCTCCCTCTTCCTGTCCTCCAATTCCCTACTTGACCCCCTGCAATCTGGCTTCCGTCCCCTACACTCAACTGAAACTGCCCTCACCAAAGTCACCAACGACCTCCTAACTGCTAAAAAACACGGCCACTATTCTATTCTCATCCTGCTTGACCTCTCGGCTGCTTTTGACACTGTTGACCACCCCCTCCTTCTACAGACCCTCAACTCTCTGGGTCTCGGTGACACTGCACTTGCTTGGGTTGACTCCTATTTATCCAACAGGTCCTTCTGTGTGTCCTTTGCTGGTAACTCCTCCTCTTCATTGCCTCTATCTGTTGGTGTACCTCAAGGCTCTGTCCTTGGTCCTCTGCTCTTTTCCATCTACACCTCCTCCCTGGGCAAAATCATCAACAGCGTTGGCTTTACTTACCACCTCTACGCTGATGACACTCAGATCTACCTCTCTACCCCTGATCTCTCTCCCCCTGTCCTTTCAAAAGTCAGTGACTGTTTATCTGGCATCTCCTCCTGGATGGCCTCCCACCACCTAAAGATCAACATGTCAAAGACTGAACTCCTACTTATTCCTCCCTCTAATGCCTCCCCACCTCCTGACTTCTCGATCACGGTGGAGGGTATCACCATCTCCCCATCAAACCAAGTTCGCTGTCTTGGAGTTACACTTGACTCTGCTCTTTCCTTCATCCCCCACATCCAGTCTCTTTCCTCCTCCTGTCGATACCAACTGCGTAATATTTCCAGAATTCGGCCATTTCTTACCGCTGTCACCACAAAACAACTCATACACGCCCTGGTAATCTCCCGACTCGACTATTGCAATAATCTCTTATCTGGCCTCCCTCTGTCCCGCCTCTCCCCCCGACAATCCATCCTGAACGCCTCCGCCAGGCTAATTCACCTCACCCGCCGCTCTGTCTCTGCCGCTCCCCTCTGCGAGTCCCTTCACTGGCTCCCCATCCACTGCAGAATTAAGTTCAAAATCCTTATCCTTACCTACAAAACCCTCACTAACTCAGCGCCCCACTACCTGTCCTCACTAATCACCAAATACACCCCAGCCCGCTCCCTAAGGTCAAACAGTGACCTGCGCCTAGCTTCTCCCCGCATCACCTCTTCCCATGATAGACTGCAGGATTTCTCACGCGCAGCCCCCACTCTCTGGAACGCTCTCCCTCGTGCTGTCAGACTTTCCCCTAACTTCTCTTCCTTCAAACGTTCCTATTTAGGGAAGCCGACCACCCAACTCACTGACGCAACTATCAATCACTCTCACCTTACAGTCCTCTCCTCCTGTTTCCAACCCCAACCCTCCTAGATTGTGAGTTCCTACGGGAATAGGGCCCTCATCTCCTCCTGTACTGTTTGTCAAATGTTGTTCAATGTATTGTAACCCTGTCTGTACTGTGCTTATTGTACAGCGCTGCGGAATATGCTGGCGCTTTATAAATAAAGAATAATAATAATAGTATAAGTGTATCTAACACTGGGTGTAGCGCTGGGTACAGGGTGTTTATATTTTTTATGGTGGAATTTGGGTGTGTTCACTTGGGTACAATGTGCTGGTAACATTATATGTGCTGTTTCATTCCACATGTAACCCCAGTGCTGTAGAGGTTGAAGCTCCTTGAGAAATGGTCCTTTTTATTTTGGCTCCGGTAGAAGGTTCTCTTTGGTCTCTGCTTCCCGTCTGCTGGCGGCCACCGTACTCGCCACTCATATGTATCCTACTAAATTCCCATTTTGTGCCTGAAGCACAAACCTAATTGGTGCAGACACTGATCCCCATTAATGGTAAGGACCGTTTCAGAGGAAATCTCCTCTTTAGTGGACGTTCTCCGTGGGTCCTTGACTCGGGAAGAGGGTTTGCTGTTCATGAGCCCTGAGTTTCAGGCTTTGGTCGACGCACGGGAGATTGTTTGCATTATTTGCCAGGGTTTCGGGATACAAGATGTGCACGGCGGCCATGCCTGGGAAACAGGAACATTCAGAGGGAAAGTCCCACAAGACAATAAATGGTTACTCTACACATTTGGGAAAAGAGGTAAAGTTTGGTGACACAGTGTTTGTCACTCATCTTGCAGGTGGGAATTTGTGTCCTCCCCCTGGCTTGCCGCTTGATAGTTGCCCTCATCGGACCTGATGATCCCAGATTCGGTCTCCCTCCTGGAGTTTGTCTGCTTTGATCGTGGGGGTTCACGCATACTCATGGTCCACTCTTAAAGATGAGCAGAGCGTGGTTAGTCAGTGGTATTGAGTATCCATTCCTTTACATCATGGAAGGGATCTGGGGTAATGGACCCCAGGATCTGGAGGAGGATCACGTGGCTGTATAGGAGTGTGGAGTATCTGATCCTGTAAATTTTGACAGAAGCATCAAAAGACGGGGCAGAATCTGTTGCCAAAAATTAAACAAAATGTTTGTCTCGGTTAACCCCTAAAAAAAAGTGGTAAACTATGAGGAAGTAAGTAGAAGTATAGATCAGGGGGTCGCAGTGGATGTGATTTACTTAGATTTTGCCAAAGCTTTCGACACAATTCCACACAAAAGGTTACTATTTAAATTAAGAAAAAATGGTCTAGATGAAAATACTTGTTCTTGGATAGAAAACTGGCTAAAAGATAGGGTACAGAGAGTGGTCATAAATGGTACATTTTCAAGATGGACACCAGTGGTAAGTGGTGTCCCTCAGGGGTCTGTTATAGGACCAATACTATTCAATTTATTTATAAATGACCTTGAGATAGGCATTGAAAGTCATGTATCAGTGTTTGCAGATGACACAAAGCTAGGAAAAGTAATACAATGTGAGCAGGATGTTACTTCGCTGCAGAGGGATTTAGATAGATTGGGGGACTGGGCACTTAAATGGCAGATGAAATTTAATCT
The DNA here is from genome assembly GCA_009667805.1 of Leptobrachium leishanense. NCBI lineage: Eukaryota > Metazoa > Chordata > Amphibia > Anura > Megophryidae > Leptobrachium > Leptobrachium leishanense. The sequence goes on from CM019073.1 coordinate 18,776,204, forward strand.
AGATAAATGTAAAGTTATGCACTTTGGAGTGAAGAACACACAAGCAATTTATACCCTAAATGGTACGGAGTTAGGGAAATCCAAGCAGGAGAAGGATTTGGGAATAATCATAGACTTCAAACTAAGTAACAATGTGCAATGTCAAACAGCAGCCGCCAAGGCCAGCAAAGTATTGGCATGCATTAAATGGGGAGTTCACTCACGGGATGAAAACATAATTTTGCCTCTGTATAAATCAATGGTCAGGCCGCACCTTGAATATGCCGTGCAATTTTGGGCACCGGTCTTAAAAAAAGATATTATAGCGTTAGAAAAAGTGCAGAGACGGGCAACTAAATTAATAAGGGGGATGGAAGGGTTAAGTTATGAGGAAAGACTAACAAGCTTAAACCTGTTTTAGTTTAGAGAAAAGGCGCCTTAGAGGGGATCTGATAACCTTATATAAATATATACGGGGCCATTATCAACCATTGTCTGATAACCTATTCATTAACAGGACTATACATAGGACAAGGGGTCATCCATTTAGACTGGAAGAAAGAAAATTTAGCTTAAAGCATAGGAAGGGTTATTTTACGGTGAGAACAATAAAGCTGTGGAATTCTCTGCCTGTTGAGGTGGTTGGGTCAGAGTCTGTACAGAGTTTTAAAAAACGACTGGATGACTTCCTGCAGACACAGAATATTAAGGGTTATAATATTTAATATGTGGGTAAAAGCTTCTTGATCCAAGGAGAATCTGACGCCATTCTGGGGTCAAGAAGGAATTTTTTCCCAGTATGTTGCATATTGGCAAGCATTCAGACTGGGTTTTTTGCCTTCTTTTGGATCAACAGCAGTAGGTTATGTGGGAGAGGCTGAACCCGATGGACGCATGTCTTTTTTCAGCCTATATAACTATGTAACTATGTAACCCTTATTCCTAACCCTAGAAAATGAAAATAACGTCCCCATCCGGCCTGGAACATTGAATTCAGGCACAGCTGAATGGTTTAACAGGAGACTTATGTAGCGCTACCCCCTCGAGAGCCGCTGAATTTGACAGGCCTTCTGTCTCACTCCAGTGATTACCCACCTCCACCTTCGGCGCCAAGTAATGCCAGGACAAGATTATTTGAAATAAAAAAGGGTTTTATTAGGACTAGCCAGCAAACCCTTTGTAGAACAAAGTAATCAACAGTATAACAGTATTGAAAGAGTTAATTCAGCATCACTATTGGACACAATAATGAATGAACGAGACAATGTACTTTACCATACTTCAATGCAGTTAGATTATTGACAATAATCAATGTAACCGATATCAGAAGGTACAAGGTTTAGATAGGTTACTATCTAACCACTGGCCAGTGGAAATTACACAAGCGTTCAGGACTGCTAGCGTTGGGGCCCTTAACCTCTATCATTGGGTACCTTTAAACGTGCAACCACATTTGTATTCCACAATATGAGAAAGGAATCTTCGCAAAGTGTCACAGAACAACAAGATTTGTAACTGCAGCCATCCTCCTTTTAGCTGCAACTGCGCGGGCAGTAGAACTAGGCCAGACAATAAAAGGTAGCAATATCAACTCATGCAGGATGGCCGAATACCTCTCTCCATTTGATATGCTCACCCCTTCCTTGTTGGACAGTAGCTCGATCGCTATCTTAGCACTGGAATCACTCAAGGACAGCCGGATCTCTCTCCATTGGACTCACGAGGACAGCCAGATCTCTGCTTAGCTGGATACACTCGATCGCTCCCTCTGTCACTGGAAACACACGAAGGCCGCCGGACCCCTTCTCCGCAAGAACAGACGGATCTTCGTTCCGCTGGTACTGGCAACACGTAAGGGCAACCAGATCTCTCCTTCTCTGGATACACGAGGCAGCTAGGCTTGTGCACCGATTTTTTTTTTTTTTTTTTTTTTTTTTTTTCGATTCGGTTCGATTTTTTTTTTTTTTTTTTTAAAGTTTTCTGCTCGTTTCGACCGATTTCTGTTTCGGTTCGGCTCGATTCGTTTTTCGTGTACATTTTTTTTTCCGAATATCGACCATTTTTCGTATTTTCGTGTCACTTAGCTCGTTTTTTGTATCGACTTTTCATGATTTCGGAAATTTTCGTTTTTTGGAATTTATACATGTTTTCGGAATATCGACCAATTTTCGTGTCACTTTGCTCGTTTTTTTGTATCAACTTTCTGTAATTTCGGAAATTTTCGTTTTTTCGGAACGTCTGTTCTCCTCGTTTCAAAGCAATAAATTTCGATTTGACACATTTCAAGTCCATTCGAAAATATTTCGTTTAGGCTTGGAAAACTTTTCGGATCTGCCATTTTCGGATCTAAAAATTTTCGGAAATTCGGCCGCATCCGAAAACACGAATCGGGAAATTTCGTGAAAATTCCGAAACCCGAAACGCACATCCCTAGAGGCAGCCGCAGGACGCACGATCCACCACATAGGACCGTTCAACTCAACAGTCTTGCCCTCTCTGACTTCTCTCTGCTCTGCACGTGCACTTCCTCTCTTGGAAACCGCCCGCTTCCCTTAGGCATTGCTGGGAGGTGTAGTTCTCTTCCTGATAAATTGCATTAGGCCCTCTGTAATTTAAACTACATGTTCTTGAATCCTTTGCATCTTCCTGTCTTAAACAACTTCCTTTGCCAGTGAAGAGAAAGGGAAAATGGAGGGGGGAAAGTCCTCCGCAGCTGTGACAGGCTGCATGTCTCTTCAAGCCTGGGACACGGCGAAACACAACAATACACACACAGTTTAAGTAGCCTGCGCTACACTTATTTATTATGTACGGCAACATTTCTGTGGGATCAGTGTTTATGGATCGCTTGAGCTGGGTATAAATAAAGCCATGTACTCGCACGCAGCAGCCCCTTTGCATGGCATATGATAATTAGGTGACTTTGTGTGGCATCTCGTTCCCTTTCAATACGTTGTGACCTTGGAATAGGATTATTGGAGATGTTTCTCCTTTCGATATAATGAATTCTGTGTCGGTTCATATTAAAGCCAAGGTAGCGGCTGTGTTGGCTTCTGCTATGGTTGCTATTAATGCCCAGCAGGTGCCACGGGTTTATGCATGTGCTGTGATGGTGATTGCTGGGAAGACCTGGTACAATAATGTGGCAAAAGGACAAATAAAAGTAACAGTGATAGTTTAATCAAAATCCTTTGAAAAGCGGACGGATGAGGCTCCTAAATGCTCATTATCTCGTCAGATTAAGGAAATGTTTTGAATTGCTTTGCTTTCCTGGAATAGGAAATGAGACTGTTGTATACTGGGAAAGCCCCCATAATGTGGGGATTAAATTGAGAGGTGTCAGGCTCGTTCCAGGATGGAGCCATGGCAGGGCTTTAGGCTTAAGTTTAATATCCAAAGCGCTGGGGGTGAGCAAAACAGGCAGACACAGGAAGCTGTATAAGTTACAATAAGTGTATTCAAAAGGTAGGCACACAGCAACAGTCTTATACACAATAGCAGAGCATTGGAAACCGAGAAGTCTTTCTGCATACAGGTAGTGTCTCTATGCACTAGGGATAGTGGGCTATGCAGTGTCCACCAAGTAGGAACCAGGAGCTCTTCGCAAAGTACCTTGATAGCAGGATGGTGGAATGAAGCTTGAATACTGATAGCCACAGGTGTAGTCTCTATGCACCCAGGATAGTGGGCTATGCAGTGTCCACTGCAAACAGGATCCACTGGGCTGGAACCAGGAGCTCTTTGCAAAGATACCTTGATGCAATACAGGCAGATGCAAGCTGGAACACTATGAGACACAGGAATAGAACAATACAGAGGAAGGTGGGAAATGAAGACAAGCTAAGGGAGAGGCAGCTCACAGGACCTGACACAATCAGGAAGGGGAACAGAATGAGAGAAGGGTGTGGCCTGGTTTTATGCAGCACCCAGGATCTAGAGCAGGCATTAACCCTTGAGTTGATGCAGAAAGGGAGAAAATAGTGACCCAGACTGGCAACAGCAGGCAACAAGGGCTGGGGCATGACAAGGAGTTTATGGGGCATCCGCTCTGAAAATAATCATTTTTAAACCACAAGGACTGTGTTCCAGCTGTAAACCTGATGTTCCAACATCATCCATGGCCATCAGCATAAGGATCACATCTTGAACGAACTGCTAAAAGTGGAGAAATCAGAGAAAACCTGCTGATAACTCTATTGTTTTAATTGTTGTAACTTGTGGGGTGCGGCAGGGTGGCGCCCACGCTGCTGAGGGGTGCGGCAGGGTGGCGCCCACGCTGCTGAGGGGTGCGGCAGGGTGGCGCCCGCGCGGCTGAGGGTGCGGCAGGGTGGCGAGCAGGAGGAAGGTTAAGCACATGTCATGCTGGGCGTTGACCTATGACCCGGCAGATATGTGTGCGGTTGGAAGCCGAGGCAGAGGATCCACCCTGAGGTGCTGCCCACACAGAGAATGTCAGGACGCTGCTCTGGGTTAATGTTTCTGCTCCCTGTGTGCCATATGTGTTGATGTGGAAGTGATGTACATTGATGTGGGTATCCGTGTTTCTTGCCTGTTCACGAAGGGTCTCAGTCCCGGTGAATTGGCCCTTTTGCTTTAGCGCAGTGCCTGGAGATATTCATTAAGGTCAGGGGGAAACACTACAGAAACTGGACTGTCCCCGCCGGTCGCTTGTCCTTTAGGGGGTTATTCAGATAAAGCCGGCGCTCGTTGTCGTTGTTACCGGTCTTCCATAAAGTGAGATCCAAAGCTTGTCCTGATGAGCCATGTGTCGCACTTTGGATTTTACATTGTGAAAAGGGCGGGACCTGAATGACCCCTCGTGTTTTTTGAGTTGTGTCACATAGTTGGGGCTCAGTGGTTTTACACGCTGGGGATTCCCAGGAGCCAAAGTGCTTTTTTTTATTTTTTATTATTATTATTATTATTAGAAGTGTCTGGTATCAGGCTGTTGGCACTCCAGTATCTCATGGTTTTTGGGGGGATCTTGGTGAACCCCAGCTGCCTCAGCACTTAGGCCTTTCATTGTGACAGGTGAGGTCATTATTATGAAGGAGCCTGGGCTGTAGGGTGAAACTTGAGAAATTTATTGCAATGACAGAAAAAGCCTTCTCCTGGCTTTCTCGACCTTTTGTTCCTGCAATAAAATCATCACATTTGACCCTTTTTTTTATATAGAATGTCAGGCTCCGGCCTTCCTGAGTCTGACAGACCATTACTTTGGCTTCCATATGAGTGCGCGTTACAGGAGGTGCGGGGGGAGTGCGGGGGGAGACTTCAGAGGACAGGAAAGGGTCAATTACAAAGTGCGACACATGATGACGCTCATCAGGACAAGCTTTGGATCTCACTTTATGGAAGACCGGTAACAACGACAACGAGCGCCGGCTTTATCTGAATAACCCCCTAAAGGACAAGCGACCGGCGGGGACAGTCCAGTTTCTGTAGTGTTTCCCCCTGACCTTAATGAATATCTCCCGGCACTGCGCTAAAGCAAAAGGGCCAATTCACCGGGACTGAGACCCTTCGTGAACAGGCAAGAAACACGGATACCCACATCAAAGTGCTGGAAGTGTGTGTGTGTGTGTGTGTGTGTGTGTGTCGGGGTAACAGAGCCAAGCCACATCGTTTGTTTTAGCAGACTAACTTCTGCATCTGCTTTCTGACCAAAAGCCGTGCATACAGATAGGTTTTTATAAAGCACTAACAAGTTTTGTAGCGCTTTACAAGAGGTGAGACAGAACAGTAGGAAAGGGGACCCTGCTCCAGAGTTTACAATCTAAAAGGAGAGGGGTGACACACTAGGTGAGGGTGAGTAGAGGACACAAAGTATTGGGGTGCATGTGGGCTGTGTGGGAAGATGGTGCAATAATTGTACAGTTGGGGGATCATGGTGTGAGCCGATAGGCTTCTCTTAAGTAATGGGTTTTCAGAGACTTCTTGAAGGACTGGAGAGATGGGGAGAGTCTGATGTTGCGGGGGAGGGAGTTCCATAGAAAGGGGGCAGCTCGGGAGAAGTCCTGAAGGTGAGAGTTGGGGGTGCGGGTGCGCGGAACTGATGGCATCAGATCATTGGCTGAGCGAAGTGGTCAGGATGGTATGTACCTGTTAATAAGGGAGGAGATGTAGGCAGCGGCGCAGCATGGAGAGCTTTGTATGTGACCAATATAATGAATTGGATTCTAAAGGAAACAGGAGCCAGAGATTGACAAAGGGGCGAGGTGCAGGAGGTGAGGTGAGGTGCGAGAGGTGAGGTGGATGAGTCTGGCACAGGTGTGTTCATAACAGACTGCAGAGGGAGGATTTGGGATCTCTTGAGGCCAGAGAGAAGGAGGTTAAGTCAAGGCGGGAGATAAAGAGCATTTTAGTAGAGTCCTGATTAAGACAGGGACGGACGCGCGCAATGTTTTAAGGGGGAAGTAGCAGGATTTGGTTAGTGACTGAATGTGAGTAGTGAAGGTGGGATCAGGGTCATCGCATCACAACTCTGGGGTCTCTAACCAGTGAACAGTCCATGTGTCTGACTGTGATAGATACGGAAACTCGTGGCCACCAACATGGTATCTCAAGCTAAGAGAATAAATGACCCAAATGGATGATCCTCTGATGAAGCCGCACATTGTCACTGGATCTAGCCCAGCTGTGACCCTTAAATCACATGGCCTTTCCTGTCGCTACATATACTGGGGATATGGGGCTGTGGAGGGGGATATACAAGGTTTGGGGGAGTTGGTGGGCTGGTGCCAGTTTTGGATATGGGGGTTGATGGAAGATATCAATTTGTGTTATGAGAGTGGGGGAGGGTGTGGGTGTGGTGCAGGGGCACAGATCAGCACCGGGGGCTGCTGAAAATGTCTTATTTACTGTATGTTATTTATTTATTTATTTATTTATTTATGTATTTATTTATTTATAAAGGATTTTACCAGGAAGGATACATTGAGATTTCTCTCGTTTTCAACTATGTCCTGGGTTCATGGAAAGGAGCAGATTTTGGGTTTGTGGAAAGTGGGATATAAGGGGTGGAAAAGGAAGCTGTGTATATGAATACACCTCTAACATCCTGTGTGTATCCAGGTGAACGTGTGTACCTGTGAGTGCGCGTGTGTCTGAATGCATACCTCGATGTATTTAAATGTCTGCGTGTATCTGTGTTGGTATCGGTGTTTGCATCTCTGTTGTATCGGATACTGCACGTTGGCAATATGCGGGTCTGGGGTCCCTGCAGAATGTATGAGCAAGTGGTGACCCCCCCTCTCCAGGATTATGAGATCTTTATTCCACCTAAGCGGAAGGACCCGTCAACGTTTCCACTCAGGAAGAATTCCCTGAACCTATCAGGAAGGGGAACATGACTGATGGCCGGTGCCTGTCAGTTAAGTAAAGATCTGGATAGGCATTGGTGGAGGTTTGCAACAATGTTTCTCTTACCTGGCTTTATATTCCTGTGTTGGGGGAGTGTTCTGTCTCTTGTTTCCTGACAGCGTGAGAGGTGCAGTAAAGAGATGCCCACCCACCCCCCCCCCCCCCCCCTCCCGTTTGGATTTTGTTTATGTCCTGTCACAGCTTTGGATTGGCGGGTTTCCTGGACAGCGGTGCTTTAAGGACGGATAAGCCGCCTTCGGGTGAGGCTATGGGGAGACGAACCTCGCTTGCGGGGGAAGAGCTCTTGCAGGGTTATTCAGAGAGCGTGAAAAGCTGGAGAATGAAAAATTCTAGGTCAAAATAGCCAAACTATAAAAATTCTCCCATTCATCTCACTTTCCAAATCGGCTATTTTGACCTAGAATTTTTCATTCTCCAGTCATTCTCCTGCTTTTCATTCTCTTTTCATTCTCTTTTCATTCTCTTTTCATTCTCCAGTCATTTTCCGGTCATTCTCCAGTCATTTTCCGGTCATTCTCCAGTCATTTTCCGGTCATTCTCCAGTCATTCTCCGGTCATTCTCCTGTCATTCTCCGGTCATTCTCCAGTCATTCTCCAGTCATTCTCCAGTCATTCTCCAGTCATTCTCCTGTCATTCTCCAGTCATTCTCCGGTCATTCTCCAGTCATTCTCCTGTCATTCTCCGGTCATTCTCCTGTCATTCTCCGGTCATTCTCCAGTCATTCTCCAGTCATTCTCCAGTCATTCTCCAGTCATTCTCCGGTCATTCTCCGGTCATTCTCCGGTCATTCTCCTGTCATTCTCCGGTCATTTTCCGGTCATTCTCCAGTCATTCTCCGGTCATTTTCCGGTCATTCTCCAGTCATTTTCCGGTCATTTTCCGGTCATTCTCCGGTCATTCTCCAGTCATTCTCCAGTCATTCTCCTGTCATTCTCCGGTCATTCTCCAGTCATTCTCCAGTCATTCTCCAGTCATTCTCCAGTCATTCTCCGGTCATTCTCCGGTCATTCTCCGGTCATTCTCCTGTCATTCTCCGGTCATTTTCCGGTCATTCTCCAGTCATTCTCCGGTCATTTTCCGGTCATTCTCCAGTCATTTTCCGGTCATTCTCCGGTCATTCTCCGGTCATTCTCCGGTCATTCTCCAGTCATTCTCCAGTCATTCTCCAGTCATTCTCCGGTCATTCTCCTGTCATTCTCCAGTCATTCTCCGGTCATTCTCCTGTCATTCTCCTGTCATTCTCCGGTCATTCTCCGGTCATTCTCCGGTCATTCTCCGGTCATTCTCCAGTCATTCTCCAGTCATTCTCCAGTCATTCTCCTGTCATTCTCCGGTCATTCTCCAGTCATTCTCCAGTCATTCTCCTGTCATTCTCCGGTCATTCTCCAGTCATTCTCCGGTCATTCTCCGGTCATTCTCCGGTCATTCTCCGGTCATTCTCCGGTCATTCTCCGGCTTTTCACGCTCTCTGAATAACCCTGATAGTTATTATACTGGTGGAACTGGCTATTGCGTTGGGCGATAGGGCAGAGGGAATATACAAAGCACTGCAGGTTATAAGTTTATATTAATTTAAATAAAGCTGTGGCCCATTCCAATTTATATAGGTGTTGTTTTTTTATTATAGTCCGGTTAAGGGGTATGGGCCGGGAAGGTCACAGGCCTAAGCAGTCATGAGTGTGTGTCTGCTTGTGCCTCTGCAGTCCCGGCTCGGAGAAGCTGATTGGATGTGAATTTCATACTGAAACAAGAGAAATCTCAATGGATCCTTCCTGATAAAATCCTTTATAAATAAATGTACACATCCTATACCCCCCTTTGTCCTGCAGTGCAGAGGACGACACAGCCACAACCCCCTCCTATTTTCACTTGCATAAGGACGCCGAGACACAGAATAATGTGAACAATATACAGCGCTACGGAACTTGTTTGCGCTTTATAAAAACTGTAATGCACGTGTGTGACTGGATGCTGGCCCGGCCGTGTGATGCCGTTGGGGGGACCTCAGTCATCTTTCATACACAAAGTGTATACATAAAAACATACCGCACAATGTTTTAATGTTTGGCTTGATGGAAAGGTGACAACTCTACGACGGTCCTCATGTGAAAATGAAGGTTCCTTCACAGCCTTGGAGAGGAGCAATGTGCTGTTTGATACATATCAGCATTGACCAGAAAGGGCATTAAACCCCCTGCCAGGTGCAGTGAATCACATTGATCATACGGTTACTGGGCTCTAGTCACGGCGCACGGGCGCAGGATCATCAGGAACCGTCACATTTCATGTGTTTGAAGCAGAAAAATGGGTTTAAAGATCTGAGTGGCGGCTGTGTTGCCTCGACCTCCAAATTCCTCCGATCTCAATCCTATTGAGCATCTGTGGGATGTGCTGGAAGAACAAACCTCATCCATGGAGGCTCCACCTCACAACGTGCAGGACTTAAAGGATCTGCTGCTAATGTCTGGGGCCGGATCTCACCGGACACGCTCAGACTCTGGGGGAAACCATGCGTCAGCACGAGGGGGACCTGCACCAGATTACTCAGGGGGTTTAATGCTGTGGATGATCCGAATACCCCAGTTTTGTAGTTGCAGTGGCTTGTGAAGGTTCGTGTGATGAATAATTTGGGTTCCTGGTCTAGCCGAGCCCTGGATGGATAGTGTGTCCCCCTGTATGTCAGTAATTCTGTCATGTTGCGGCATCAGAGGAAATCCTGTGTTTTTGGCTGTGCTGGCAGGTGGTGGAGCGCTGCTTACATTCCACACGCTCTCCCTGCACGTCTCCACATGGCAGGAAACGCAGGAAGGGGGCTGTAAACACACCCAGCAAGTTTACATTTTTCTCCCATAATGTAAACTATCTTTAAAGGCCAACAACCATGAAAAATAAATAAATGAAGGATAACCGTAAGGCCTTGCGTGTCGACCTCCCGGAGTATGTAATGATTAGAGCAGGAGCTCCTGATCACGCTGTAAAGCGCAGGCTCTTTTCAGATCTCGACCTTGTGTTTCATTGGAGAACAGTGTTCTTTTATTTGCATTTGAAATCTCTTTATACGGCTTGATAGGAGGCCGCGTCCTACCGTGGGGACTTATGGCATGATGTACAGAGGGGTTCGGCATGTGATCCGGAGCATTGCTGATGCCATTAAGGCCGGTGTCAGACGATCGCAGTGATCACGCCATGTTGCTGCACATTTTAACGCCCGTCGTATCATAGAATCATGAGCAATAGAGACCCACACACGAAGTACGTCCGCACAGAAGTGTGAACGCACGTGGCACCGGACGCAATTTAGGCAAGAACGTCAAACCGCTAGGACGGACGCACAGAGTGCTCCACGTCCGCGTAGCTTTGTGTGTGAGTGATGGAACGTAGTCAGACAGACCGCATTTATACGTCCAGCATTTTTGACGAAATGTTTTTTCATATCCTTATCAATTTTTTTCATTTTACATATTAATTTTATTTCCCATCTACATCAGTCCAAAAAAACAGATCATGTGGTGTCTACAGTAACTTCCGTCAGTACGTCCGTCCGTTATGCGTGCAGAGTGCGCTCAGACTGCGCTCATCTGACATTAGCCTAACTCACATGACCTAAAAGCGCTGTGTTATGTAATGCTGGTTTTTAGGTCATGTTTTAATACTCTGCTTCTTTAGCCGTGTTAAGGTGTTTCCTCCTGGAGCTGGGAGCCGCTGCCTGGACTCCTGAGCGTCCTCAATCACATCATGACTTCAACACGGGGCTTCCCAGCTCACGTGCTCCCAAACCCTTTCTAGCCGGGCCAGGGGTACGCTCGCCTAATTTATAAAGGATTTTACCAGGAAGGATACATTGAGATTTCTCTCGTTTCATTGAGGGTTTCTTGGATATTGAGGAGACCTTTCCTTCCTGCACCCTTTAATGTGGGCCTGGGTTATCCTCTCACCTGTTTATGGGGCGTTTCTGGACCCTTCGCCCTATAACGTGGTCCTGGGTACGCTTGTCTGTTTATGTAGGAAGAGGGAAGTGCTCATGCCACTGTACAGAGCACTGGTGAGACCTCACTTGGAGTACTGTGTGCAGTACTGGAGACCGTATCTCCAGAAGGATATAGACATCTTAGAGAGAGTTCAGAGAAGGGCTACTAAAATGGTGTACGGCTTGAAGGAGAAAAAAGTTACCAGGAAAGGCTTAATGATCTTAACATGTACAGCTTGGAAAAAAGACGAGACAGAGGAGATATGATAGAAACATTTAAATACGTAAAGGGAATCCACAAGGTAGAGGAAGGGAGTATATTTAAAAGGAAACAAAGTAACAAGAGGACATAGTCTTAGATTAGAGGGGCAAAGGTTTAAAAGTAACATCAGGAAGCATTATTTTACTGAGAGGGTGGTGGATACATGGAACAGTCTTCCAGTAGAAGTGGTAGAGGCCAAAACAGTGATTGAATTTAAGCAGGCATGGGATAGGCATAAGGCTATCCTAAACAAAACATAAATCCAGGTAAAGTATCCATGTAATTGGGCGACTAGATGGGCCGAAAGGTTCTTATCTGACCACATTTTCTATGTTTCTAACCTCTCACCTGTTTATGGGCCGTTCCTGCGCCCTTTATAGCGGGGTTTGGGGTAACCTCTCACCTGTTTATGGGCCGTTCCTGCGCCCTTTATAGCGGGGCCTGGGGTAACCTCTCACCTGTTTATGGGGTGTTCCTGCGGCCTTTATAGCGGGGCCTGGGGTAACCTCTCACCTGTTTATGGGCCGTTCCTGCGCCCTTTATAGCGGGGCCTGGGGTAACCTCTCGCCTGTTTATGGGGTGTTCCTGCGCCCTTTATAGCGGGGCCTGGGGTAACCTCTCACCTGTTTATGGGGTGTTCCTGCGCCCTTTATAGCGGGGCCTGGGGTAACCTCTCACCTGTTTATGGGGTGTTCCTGCGCCCTTTATAGCGGGGCCTGGGGTAACCTCTCACCTGTTTATGGGGTGTTCCTGCGCCCTTTATAGCGGGGCCTGGGGTAACCTCTCGCCTGTTTATGGGGTGTTCCTGCGGCCTTTATAGCGGGGCCTGGGGTAACCTCTCACCTGTTTATGGGCCGTTCCTGCGCCCTTTATAGCGGGGCCTGGGGTAACCTCTCACCTGTTTATGGGGTGTTCCTGCGCCCTTTATTGCAGGGTTTGGGGTAACCTCTCGCCTGTTTATGGGGTGTTCCTGCCCCCTTTATAGCGGGGTTTGGGGTAACCTCTCACCTGCTTATGTGGTGTTCCTGCGCCCTTTATAGCGGGGTTTGGGGTAACCTCTCACCTGCTTATGTGGTGTTCCTGCCCCCTTTTATAGCGGGGCCTGGGGTAACCTCTCACCTGTTTATGGGGTTTCCTGCGCCCTTTATAGCGGGGCCTGGGGTAACCTCTCGCCTGTTTATGGGGTGTTCCTGCGGCCTTTATAGCGGGGCCTGGGGTAACCTCTCACCTGTTTATGGGCCGTTCCTGCGCCCTTTATAGCGGGGCCTGGGGTAACCTCTCACCTGTTTATGGGGTGTTCCTGCGCCCTTTATTGCAGGGTTTGGGGTAACCTCTCGCCTGTTTATGGGGTGTTCCTGCCCCCTTTATAGCGGGGTTTGGGGTAACCTCTCACCTGCTTATGTGGTGTTCCTGCGCCCTTTATAGCGGGGTTTGGGGTAACCTCTCACCTGCTTATGTGGTGTTCCTGCCCCCTTTTATAGCGGGCCTGGGGTAACCTCTCACCTGTTTATGGGGTGTTCCTGCGCCCTTTATAGCGGGGTTTGGGGTAACCTCTCGCCTGTTTATGGGGTGTTCCTGCGCCCTTTATAGCGGGGTTTGAGGTAACCTCTCACCTGTTTATGGGGTGTTCCTGCGCCCTTTATAGCGGGGTTTGGGGTAACCTCTCGCCTGTTTATGGGGTGTTCCTGCGCCCTTTATAGCGGGGTTTGAGGTAACCTCTCACCTGTTTATGGGGTGTTCCTGCGCCCTTTATAGCGGGGTTTGGGGTAACCTCTCACCTGTTTATGGGGTGTTCCTGTTGGAAATATCTCTCCTCCTCCCCCCCAGGTCAGAAGTGCTGGATGGAGGAAGCCTGAGCTGGAGATATAAATCCTACAAGTCATAAATCACTTCATTTCCACTTTGTCTCCTTGACCTCTCGGGAATGGACGGAATAATTAGGCGCTGGCGTTTTATGCGTCTGAACCACAATGAAATGCAACAATTGCTGTGCGCCTGCTGCTCGGCCATTTAGCCGGGCCTCCTGGATACTCCTGCCTTTACCCTCCCATTGTCTTTACCACGAATGTCCCCATGGACAAAGGGGCTTCCTCTGGCCTAATCTGCCACCACATTTGCAAGTGAATCCTAGGCTGGGCGGTGGCAGGAAGGCCAGTTGGCAATCCAGGAAAATGTCAGGAGGGGAGTGACTGGAAGACGACCTATTCTCTCCCACCGGTGGGATCAAGACGAATGATCTGTTTTTTCGGTGTTTCTTTTAGGGAGATGATCTATAGTAACTGTGGGAGGAGGATCAGAATGGATGAGGGGCCGGGGACCCTGAATGCAAGTCACAAACCACTGGACATTCACAATGGGTCTGGCTAATGAGTAAACCTGCGGCCGCTGGAGATCAGGCCTATTGTCCTGCGCTTTTATCCATACCACTTTATGGGGGACCTTTTTAAATGGACTTTTACTGGTCAGACCCCCCACCCTGCTTTATTATTCCCAAGGATGTCCTCACTGAGCTCTCGCAGAGCCTTTAGAGGCTTTTCTTTTGTGTTTCACTCTGGGTCTGAAACCCTCAATAAAGCTGTCCAGGCCCAGAAACTCCACGTTTCGCAGCAAAGTCTGATATGATATTATTGCAGCGTCTGCTTCACTAAAGTGGGTTTTGGATTATCCCCGGAACATTATCAGGTCCTTTGCTCCCGCGTCCAATGACAGAAGATCTGATTAATCTGGAGCAGGCTGTATTCTCCCGCTAGGCCCGGCCAGGGCAGCATTTATTTACTACGAGAGGAGACGGTGTGAAACTTCAAACTATAAAGTGTATAAAGCGGGAAGCAATGTACACCCCCCCTCCCTTATTTAAACATGGGTCTTAATTGTTCTATGCCAGGGAGTGAGGGGGCACAGTATTTGGGGCCCCAGGGCAGCGCCAGTCCTGGATTCATTCTGTTACGGCTGGTTTGATCACAACATATCAGATTGTGGTCTAGATGTTACTCTGTGCAGGCGGACATCATTCATAGCAGAGTATCGACAGTCAGGGTCCGGCAGCCCGCCCGGCGCAGCTCATTACTCTGGTTGATGCCTTTATGTATTGTCGTCTTTCATCACATTTTGGTCATCCGATCCTTTGTCTGCTTGGTGATTGGGTGGTCAATAATGATGTGATCTATCCCGGCATATCCTCACCTTGGATGGGCTGATCCCAGCAGAGATTTTACAGGAGATCCCGTAATAGGGTTGCCATCTGTCCAGGTTTCACCTGGACAGTATAGGTTTGTAAATCATGTGCTCAGGTTTCAGCCTCCCAGACACACGATTCAGACCGGACCAGGCCTGGCCTGAATACCAGTAATAGCCTGTGTGAGTGTGTGTATACCGGGAAGAGCCTGTGTGAGTGTGTGTATGCCGGGAAGAGCCTGTGTGAGTGTGTGTATGCCGGGAAGAGCCTGTGTGAGTGTGTGTAGGCCGGGAAGAGCCTGTGTGAGTGTGTGTATGCCGGGAAGAGCCTGTGTGAGTGTGTGTATGCCGGGAAGAGCCTGTGTGAGTGTGTGTATGCCGGGAAGAGCCTGTGTGTGTGTGTGTATGCCGGGAAGAGCCTGTGTGAGTGTGTGTATGCCGGGAAGAGCCTGTGTGAGTGTGTGTATGCCGGGAAGAGCCTGTGTGAGTGTGTGTAGGCCGGGAAGAGCCTGTGTGAGTGTGTGTATGCCGGGAAGAGCCTGTGTGAATGTGTGTATGCCGGGAAGAGCCTGTGTGAGTGTGTGTATGCCGGGAAGAGCCTGTGTGAATGTGTGTATGCTGGGAAGAGCCTGTGTGTGTGTGTGTATGCCGGGAAGAGCCTGTGTGAGTGGTGTATGCCGGGAAGAGCCTGTGTGAATGTGTGTATGCTGGGAAGAGCCTGTGTGTGTGTGTGTATGCCGGGAAGAGCCTGTGTGAGTGTGTGTATGCCGGGAAGAGCCTGTGTGTGTGTGTGTATGCCGGGAAGAGCCTGTGTGTGTGTATGCCGGGAAGAGCCTGTGTGAGTGTGTGTATGTAGGCCGGGAAGAGCCTGTGTGAGTGTGTGTATGCCGGGAAGAGCCTGTGTGTATGCTGGGAAGAGCCTGTGTGTGTGTGTGTATGCCGGGAAGAGCCTGTGTGAGTGTGTGTATGCCGGGAAGAGCCTGTGTGTGTGTGTGTATGCCGGGAAGAGCCTGTGTGAGTGTGTGTATGCCGGGAAGAGCCTGTGTGAGTGTGTGTATGCCGGGAAGAGCCTGTGTGTGTGTGTGTATGCCGGGAAGAGCCTGTGTGTGTGTGTGTATGCCGGGAAGAGCCTGTGTGATGTGTGTATGCCGGAAGAGCCTGTGTGTGTGTGTGTATGCCGGGAAGAGCCTGTGTGAGTGTGTGTATGCCGGGAAGAGCCTGTGTGAGTGTGTGTATGCCGGGAAGAGCCTGTGTGAGTGTGTGTATGCCGGGAAGAGCCTGTGTGAGTGTGTGTATGCCGGGAAGAGCCTGTGTGAGTGTGTGTATGCCGGGAAGAGCCTGTGTGAGTGTGTGTGTATGCCGGGAAGAGCCCTACTCGTTACGTCCCGGCAGATTTCATTGCACGCTGTGTTTGTGCATCTTGCAGGATTAGCAGTGGTTATGCGGGATATTGTTGGATTATCGGAGTCTGGGTGAATTTCAAAGCTGCATTATTCACCGCCTGGCGACCAAATCGCCGGATTACGGAGGAGCTCAATTAGCTGGATTTTAGTGGCTGATCAGTGACCTGCACAGTGCACGCACCCCCAGATAATTAGACTTTGTGCCGAGGCCTGAGCAATTTACCTGCATAAAACGTTCAGTGTCCCAGGTGACCTCATAGAGCGGGCGGGGTGGGGGTCTCTGTCCAGCATCTCGCGGTGTATATGCGGGGGGGGGTCTCTGTCTAGCATCTTGCGGTGTATATGCGGGGGGGGGTCTCTGTCCAGCATCTGGCGGTGTATATGCGGGGGGGGGGTCTCTGTCCAGCATCTCGTGGTGTATATGCGGGGGGGGGTCTCTGTCCAGCATCTCGCGGTGTATATGCGGGGGGGGGGTCTCTGTCCAGCATCTCGCGGTGTATATGCGGGGGGGTCTCTGTCCAGCATCTTGCGGTGTATATGCGGGGGGGTCTCTGTCCAGCATCTCGCGGTGTGTATATACAGCAAACCACAGAAAATTATATTCATCAGAAACAAAAACACAAATTTGCAAAAACGGGGGGGGGGGGGGGTAATTATCTACAAAATGATCCATGGGGGGGGGGTGATAAACTTCGGGTAATGTGGGGGGGTGATCATAAATAGACCCTCACAATTGTTTTTACTCGCACGTATGTGTAATTGTTTTTACTCGCACGTGTGTTTTTGTTTTTACTTGCCCGTGTGTACTTGTTTTTACTCACCAGTGTTTGTTTCTACTCGCCTGTGTGTGTGTGTTTTGATTCTACTCGCCTGTGTGTGTATTTGTTTTTACTCGCCGGTATGTGTGATTGTTTCTATTTGCCTGTGTGTATTTGTTTTTACTCTCCAGTGTGTGTTTGTTTCTACTCGCCTGTGTGTTTGTTTCTACTCTCCTGTGTGTGTGTGTTTGTTTCGACTCGCCTGTGTGTATTTGTTTTTACTCGCCCGTGTGTACTTGTTTTTACTCACCAGTGTGTGTTTGTTTCTACTCGCCTGTGTGTGTGTGTTTGTTTTTACTCGCCGGTATGTGTAATTGTTTCTATTTGCCTGTGTGTGTGTGTGTGTGTGTATGTATTTGTTTTTACTCGCTGGTGTGTATTTGTTTTTACTCGCCCGTGTGTGTTTGTTTCTACTCGCCTGTGTGTGTGTGTGTGTGTGTGTGTTTTTGTTTCTACTCGCCTGTGTGTGCGTGTTTGTTTTTACTCGCCAGTATGTGTAATTGTTTCTATTTGCCTGTGTGTGTATATTTGTTTTTACTCGCTGGTGTGTATTTGTTTTTACTCGCCCGTGTGTGTTTCTACTCGCCTGTGTGTGTGTGTTTCTACTCGCCTGTGTGTGTTTGTTTCTACTCGCCTGTGTGTGTTTGTTTCTACTCGCCTGTGTGTGTGTGTGTATTTGTTTCTACTTGCCTGTGTGTGTGTGTGTGTGTATATTTGTTTTTACTCGCTGGTGTGTATTTGTTTTTACTCACCCGTGTGTGTTTCTACTCGCCTGTGTGTGTTTGTTTCTACTCGCCTGTGTGTGTGTGTATTTGTTTCTACTCGCCTGTGTGTGTGTCTGTTTCTACTCGCCGGTGTGTATTTGTTTTTACTCGCCGGTGTGTATTTGTTTTTACTCGCCGTGTGTACTTGTTTTTACTCACTCGCCAGTGTGTGCGTGTGTTTGTTTCTACTCGCCTGTGTGTGTGTCTGTTTCTACTCGCCGGTGTGTATTTGTTTTTACTCGCCGGTGTGTATTTGTTTTTACTCGCCGTGTGTACTTGTTTTTACTCACTCGCCAGTGTGTGCGTGTGTTTGTTTCTACTCGCCTGTGTGTGCGTGTGTTTGTTTCTACTCGCCTGTGTGTGCGTGTGTTTGTTTCTACTCGCCTGTGTGTGCGTGTGTTTGTTTCTACTCGCCTGTGTGTGTGTATTTGTTTTTACTCGCCGGTATGTGTAATTGTTTCTATTTGCCTGTGTGTGTGTGTATTTGTTTTTACTCGCCCGCCTGTATTTGTTTTTACTCGCCCGCGTGTATTTGTTTTTACTCGCCCGCGTGTATTTGTTTTTACTCGCCCGCGTGTATTTGTTTTTACTCGCCCGCGTGTATTTGTTTTTACTCGCCGGTGTGTATTTGTTCTTACTCGCCCGTGTGTATTTGTTTTTACTCTCCGGTATGTATTTGTTTTTACTCTCCGGTATGTATTTGTTTTTACTTGTCTGTATGTATTTGTTTCTACTCGCCTGTGTGTGTGTTTGTTTCAACTCGCCTGTGTGTGTGTTTGTTTCAACTCGCCTGTGTATGTGTTTGTTTCAACTCGCCTGTGTGTGTGGTTGTTTCTACTCGCATGTGTGTGTGGTTGTTTCTACTCGCCTGTGTGTGTGGTTGTTTCTACTCGCCTGTGTGTATTCGTTTTTACTCGTCCGTGTGTATTCGTTTTTACTCGTCCGTGTGTATTTGTTTTTACTCGTCCGTGTGTATTTGTTTTTACTCGTCCGTGTGTATTTGTTTTTACTCGTCCGTGTGTATTTGTTTTTACTCGTCCGTGTGTATTTGTTTTTACTCGTCCGTGTGTATTTGTTTTTACTCGTCCGTGTGTATTTGTTTCTACTCGCCTGTGTGTGTGTGGTTGTTTCTACTCGCCTGTGTGTGTGTGGTTGTTTCTACTCGCCTGTGTGTATTAGTTTTTACTCGTCCGTGTGTATTTGTTTTTACTCGTCCGTGTGTATTTGTTTCTACTCACCTGTGTGTGTGTGTGTTGTATTTGTTTCTCCGCCGTCACTCCTCTGAAATGACACGTTTCATGGCGTGTGACTTGTAACATTTTCTGTGACCTAATAAACACTGGATCCATGTTTCACAATGTGTGATGACAGAATGCATGGTGTCGCAGGCTATTAATGGGGACGCGTTTGTGGTCTGTGTTTGGCAGGCAGTGCATGCGTTTATTACATGCTGCACTATGAGCACAGGATCCGCAGTACGGCAGCGTGTTTCATGCAGTACGGCAGCGTGTTTCATGCAGTACGGCAGCGTGTTTCATGCAGTACGGCAGCGTGTTTCATGCAGTACGGCAGCGTGTTTCATGCAGTACGGCAGCGTGTTTCATGCAGTACGGCAGCGTGTTTCATGCAGTACGGCAGTGTGTTTCATGCAGTACGGCAGCGTGTTTCATGCAGTACGGCAGCGTGTTTCATGCAGTACGGCAGCGTGTTTCATGCAGTAATCCTGGAGCCGTCCTTTTCAATGCAGGATTTTCTGCACCTCCTCGATCAGTAAGGGTAAACAGCGGTGAAAATATCTGCCCAATACTTCACAAACTGAGAGGAACATGAGAGATCCCGCCAGACTTATAAATCCCCAACACGGACTCGTCCCCATCCCCCTTCACATTATCCCTTACCCCTGATAATGTCCATGGACTTGCCCATTCCCCCCCATACATGTCCCACTACCCCCCCCCCCCCAGTTAACCTCCCCATATGCTTTGGCAATGCTAAAATGTATTTGGTGCTGCCAATAAAGCTTAACTTGATTTGATTTGTACCACTCTGGATGATGTCTGAGTCCATTCCCTGATCATTTGGAGATTGGGGACCAGTGTCCAGGTTTACCCTCCAGGCACTAGAGCCTCCGGTACACGTAGAGTTAAAATGAGGTCTCACAGTGGGTTTGGCCTCTTTCTGTTGCCAAATGGAGATGTGTGTCTGACTCACTGGGGGGGGGGGGGTAAGTGTGTTTGGTGGCCGAAGGGGGGGGGGGTGGTCCTGTGATTTAAATAGGCACAGCTGAGGGACTGTCATGCTGAGTCACAGAGAATGTGCAGGGTTAACTGTGCTTTTACATTCATGGCTTTATGTGACCTCTGACAGCTTTCACTCCTCCTGTCATTCTGTCCCCATTATCACAGAATAAGATTGGTGCATTCTCCCCATTGTGTCCCTAATGCCAGGTCTGTCACCCTGATGCGTGATGTCACTCCACCTTGTATTCGCACCCTGCCGCGTGACGTCACTCCACCTTGTATTCGCACCCTGATGCGTGATGTCACTCCACCTTGTATTCGCACCCTGACACGTGACGTCACTCCACCTTGTATTCGCACCCTGATGCGTGACGTCACTCCACCTTGTATTCGCACCCTGCCGCGTGACGTCACTCCACCTTGTATTCGCACCCTGATGCGTGATGTCACTCCACCTTGTATTCGCACCCTGACACGTGACGTCACTCCACCTTGTATTCGCACCCTGATGCGTGATGTCACTCCACCTTGTATTCGCACCCTGCCGCGTGACGTCACTCCACCTTGTATTCGCACCCTGATGCGTGACGTCACTCCACCTTGTATTCGCACCCTGCCGCGTGACGTCACTCCACCTTGTATTCGCACCCTGCCGCGTGACGTCACTCCACCTTGTATTCGCACCCTGCCGCGTGACATCACTCCACCTTGTAGCCGCACCCTGAAACGTGACGTCACTCCACCTTGTATTCACACCCTGACACGTGACGTCACTCCACCTTGTATTCGCACCCTGACACGTGACGCCACTCCACCTTGTATTCGCACCCTGCCGCGTGACATCACTCCACCTTGTAGCTGCACCCTGAAACGTGACGTCACTCCACCTTGTATTCGCACCCTGACACGTGACGTCACTCCACCTTGTATTTGCACCCTGATGCGTGACGTCACTCCACCTTGTATTCGCACCCTGACACGTGACGTCACTCCACCTTGTATTCGCACCCTGACACGTGACGTCACTCCACCTTGTATTCACACCCTGCCGTGTGACGTCACTCCACCTTGTATTCACACCCTGCCGATGTGACGTCACTCCACCTTGTATTCACACCCTGCCGCGTGACGTCACTCCACCTTGTATTCGCACCCTGCCACGTGACGTCACTCCACCTTGTATTCGCACCCTGCCACGTGACGTCACACTCCCACCATCACACACATGTAAATTCTAATTGCTGATTTATTTTGGATAAATTATTTAAGGGAGTCAGAGATAAAACCTGGTTAATTGGTCCCAATCCAACAAGACTCATTTACTGACGTCGCAGGTCTGATCTCCGGATCAGATCCAGGAAGCGTCCCGTGGTATTGATAAATGACATCATCGCCATAGCCAGACCGATCGATATTCCTGCTGAGTGTATTGTTTCCGTGCAATTGATCCTTTCACGCTGGATGTGATTTCTCAGTGTCTGAATTACGTGTCGTTCACTGGGTATTCATAAAACGCAGCCCCAGGTTAACCTGACAAACCAAATACAGAGCCCTCTGTGTGGTCATGTGACACACACACAGGATAACACCACAAACCAAATACAGAGCCCTCTGTGTGGCCATGTGACACACACACAGGATAACCGACAAACCAAATACAGTGCCCTCTGTGTGGTCATGTGACACACACACAGGATAACACCACAAACCAAATGTAGAGCCCTCTGCACGGCCATGAGACACACACACACACAGGTTAACACGACAAACCAAATACAGTGCCCTCTGTGTGGTCATGTGACACACACACACACAGGATAACACGACAAACCAAATACAGAGCCCTCTGTGCGGCCATGAGACACACACACACACAGGTTAACACGACAAACCAAATACAGTGCCCTCTGCACGGCCATGTGACACCACACACACAGGATAACACAACAAACCAAATACAGAGCCCTCTGTGTGGCCATGTGACACACACACAGGATAACACCACAAACCAAATGTAGAGCCCTCTGCACGGCCATGAGACACACACACACACAGGTTAACACGACAAACCAAATACAGAGCCCTCTGCACGGCCATGAGACACACACACACAGGATAACCTGACAAACCAAATACAGTGCCCTCTGTGTGGTCATGTGACACACACACAGGATAACACCACAAACCAAATGTAGAGCCCTCTGCACGGCCATGTGACACACACACACAGGATAACACGACAAACCAAATACAGAGCCCTCTGCACGTCCATGTGACACACACACACAGGATAACACAACAAACCAAATACAGAGCCCTCTGCACGTCCATGTGACACACACACACAGGATAACACAACAAACCAAATACAGAGCCCTCTGCACGGCCATGTGACACACACACACAGGATAACACAACAAACCAAATACAGAGCCCTCTGCACGGCCATGTGACACACACACACACACACACACAGGTTAACACGGCAAACCAAATACAGAGCCCTCTGCACGGCCATGTGACACACACACACAAAGGTTAACACGACAAACCAAATACAGTGCCCTCTGCACGGCCATGTGACACACACACACAGGTTAACACGACAAACCAAATACAGTGCCCTCTGCACGGCCATGTGACACACACACACACAATAGCACAACAAACCAAATACAGAGCCCTCTGCACGGCCATGTGACACACACACAGGATAACACGACAAACCAAATACAGAGCTGTGACAGGACAGCCGTCACTTTCAAGTTATTGGCACATAAAACGTTAAATGTTTTGTTGGTTCAGTGTTAAATTTTGTTTATACAATTTATGTCTGTATGATCCCTGTGTGTATTGTGTTTCCCCTCGCAAATTCCCCGCACCAAACGCACCTGTAATCCCTCACAATTTAATACCACCTAAATTGCCCAGTTTTCATTCACCCAAGTGTATAATTCGTTTATACAATTTGTGCTTTTATGACCCTGATGTTTATTTAGTTCTTTGCCACCCCTGCCTTGCCCCGGCATCGTGGTTTAATCTGCCCAGCGCAACCCTGCTACAGCTGCCACCGGCCAAGACCAAGCACAGCCGACATGCCTTACACCTTGCACCACTCAGCCCCTGTACATGCCACCAGAGTGCTTTTTTGGTCAGAATGGCCTTGAGAACAAAGGTGCCACTGTGGAGTTCTAAAGGGGAGCGCCACCAGGATCACCCCTCAATCAGCCACTAAACTCAGGCCGGGCTTCCCAGCCGCAGAGGAAATCCGGCGCCGGAATCAGTGCTCGCACTCCATGGGGTGGAATTTCCTGGGCAGGGAACAGCCCAGGACGGGCCAGACAGTGTGGCACTAAGAGCTGGGCTCGAGCTAGAGGCCGGGTCAGCCCAGTTTAAGTATACGAAAAGGGCTATGGCTGGAGGCAGTGGTAAAACTGGTGCCGGGATGTCTGAGTGCGGGCATGGGAGAGAACAATGAGACTGTACCGTATAAATGTACCGTGTATGTGTGGTTCTAAATAAACCAACCTGCTTAACCTGTACTACACCTCGAAGAGTATTTGGGAAGAGTGACTATCTGCTAGGTATTTCCTCCGGCTGACTTGCTAGATTCCAGCAAGGGACCTGAAGCCGGCTCGATACCGCTGCTCACTGCAGAGCAACCCCTGCACCTATGGCGGATCTACTACCTCCGAGTAGCGGCGTCCGTCACAAGAGCCCTCTGCACGGTCATGTGACACACATACCACAGGGGCGTACCTAGAACATTTCGCACCTGGTGCGGATCCTATATTTGGCACTCCCCCTCCAACATTAAAATGTAAAAAAAAAAAAAAATCACACGTACTTTTTTTAGTATTTTCAAAAATATTTTTAGTTATAGCATTCTGGCAGGACATGACGTGTACATATAATAATGATATATTACGACTCTGCCGATGGTAGATCATGTGTCCTCAGTGCTGTGCAATAAGAGGCAAGTGTAGATTTTTTTTTGAATAATTATTTTTAAGTGATTTTGCAAATTCACAACATATTAGAGCTGCAACTAACGATTATTCTCATAAACGATTCGTTGGCCGATTTATTATTTTGATTGATTAATAGAAAAAAATAGATTTACTTAAAAGGAATTTTATGTAAAAAAAATAAAATAACCACAACCCATCCCCCTTTTTCATAAGCAACTTGTGTAGTGTACGTAACTTTTGTACGAACATGCGCAAATTGCTTATCTTGCGTCCTTTTCACACACAAGGTATGTGAGTGCTTGGTCAGTGATTTGATGCTGCATGTGCAGCTTAAGCCCAGGTTTGCTTTCTCAAATGAACGCAACTACGAGCACTTGGATAGAGATGATGGTGTCAGCATGAAATCGGGGTTAATATGCTAAAGTGGTCAGGGTGCTTAGAGTGCCCCTTTTAAATAATTTTGTGAACAAACTGAGTGGGAGGAGGGACTGGAGGTGGGAGTGACTTTGCTCAAGTGACTTGACCTGAGTGTGAGAGGGAGTGGGTATGGACAAAAGACAAGATCTGAGTGTGGGAGTGAGTTTGGGGAAAGGGACCAGACCAAAGGGAGGTAATGGCATTTCCCAATCAAACAGGATGGGGTGGTGGCACAGGACTCCAGCTTCAAGTAAGGATAAAACACAGGCATACAGCGCCTTCACCCAGTGGCAGAATCCTATTGTTTGTGTTCTAGTTCTGCTACTGTTGTAAACAGAATTAAATAAACTGGTTGTGTCTGACATAACCCTAGAACTAAATCATAGCTAGTAAAGCAGCGGCGCGTCTTCTCCAATCAGCTCCAAAGCCGAGGTTATTTACGTTTAACTCAGTCTGACTCTAAACAGTGTGTGCTGTACACAGGACGATTAATCGATAGCTGATTAATCAATAATGGAAATAGCTGACAACTAATTTAATCCTCTATTAGTTGCCGACTAATCGATTTAGTTATTTCAGCCCTACAACATATCCATCCTCATGCTATGAACAAAAGTACACATGTGGCTGGTTTTGTTGATGGTAGTTGTGTGTGTGTGTTGGGGTGGCTTGTTTTGTGTTGGGGTTGTGGGTTGGTTGGTTTTGTGTGATAGGAGTTGTGTGTGTGGCTGGTTTTGTGTGATGGGAGTTGTGTGTGTGGGTGGCTGGGTTTTTGTGATGGGTGTTGTGTGTGTGTGCTGGGGGGCTGGTTTTGTGGATTGGAGTTGCTGAGCAGAGAATGGGTGTGTGTTTTGCAGGAATGAGATGCTGCGATGGTCTTTTTTCTTTACTATTCCAGTTTTTTAAGCCTCACTCTTCCCTGTCCCTGGTTACCCTGGGCTGCCTATTCACTGGTGATGCAGTGAATGCAGCCTGCCCCCCTCTATGCAGTACCTCACCAGGAGCCAGGCAGCTCAGTGGCAAATTTCTGATCACTGCAGTGCTGGTTAAGGAAAGGTCCACTTTAAACAGCAGTAAGCAGACATGGCTTCATATTCTGCTGATACCCCCCCCCCCTTTACCTGCTGTTTACTGTCATCATCTCTCTCTGCACACAAATCACATCCCCCTCCCATCAAGCTGCTGCGGGGCAGGAGAGGAGCTATGGAGGGAGGAGAGGGGGATTTTTATTCTATTTTATTCCTAATGCAAACGCCCTGCTCCACTGCTCGTTGTTTGAGAACACAGCACAAAGTTGACACACCGTGACAGTGGCACCTCCTTGTACCCCCTAATGACACCCCAAAAATTACTGGTACCTGTGGCGACCTGCCCCCGCCACTTCCGTAAGTACACCACTGCTCTGTGATATGCTCACACAAATTTTGGCGAACTGCCAGCAAGTACGGTGTTGTTCGAAGGAAGTGCAAATCCCCATAGAGAAGTAATGGTAACAGAGAACACCAAACAGCAGAGAAATGTCAGTGAAATGCCCTGATGTTTGGTTTCAATCAGCAGGTATATTCAGGCGAACCCCATAGATTTCAATGTTAAATATATTCCCGTTTTTATCCAATATCTAATAAACTATTTATTATTTTAATCTGCAGCAAAAAGTATATTATTATTTTCTTCTAGTATCTTTTAGTCATTTTTCAAAATTTTTTTGGGCAAAATGTCTCTCCTTTTTTTTTTTTTTTATAGCGGTTTTACTTTACTCTGTAACAGACCTTTTTATTATCAATCATGGAATCATATATGTAAATTCCAGACATTTTTGTTCAGTAATTTTTTTGAAAACAGCAGGCACGGATTTGCGTTGGTGGCATTCGGCGGCCGACTCCCTGTACTTTGGGGACCCTGCAGTGAATGGTGAATTCACTGCAGGGTGGGGAAATTTCATTTCCCGAAGTGCAGGGAACAATATAAAACCAAAATGTTGGCGTCATTTCGGTGCTCTGTGAGTAACCCCTTTTAGTGGTGAGGTTTTTTGCTGCCCCCTGGAAAGTGCCAGCCTAGGCCTTGCCTACCCAGGACATACTTGAAAAATAGTGAAATCTCAGTGTATCCTTCCTGGTAAAATACTTTGTAAAAGTAAAAAAATTTATATATATTTTTTTTTTAGGGGGTGGTGCCACCCGGTGCAGGCCGCCCCCCTCCCCAGGTATGCCCCTGCCCAGCGCGCGACACATTTATCACAATAAGTGAACTCTCTGAGCTGGCAATGTTTGAGGCAGATTCAGTAATTCTCCCGGTAAATGAGCGGCTCTGTCTCACAATGAGGCCGTTGCCAGTGTTTATCAGGAGGACTCTCGTGGCATCTTCTTCCATCAGACCTGGGTTTCTGCCCCTTGTACAGTGCTATGGAGCAGGTCCAATAATTAGTTGTACATTCTGTGCACTCCGTGGGCCACGTAACAGACATCTTTCAGCTGGTATTCTTTCCAATGGATGAGAAGCGCGGTGATGCCGCTCAGATTTGTTTTTTACCATGAAGGCGGCAGTGGTGATGACATGATTGGCTGCTCGGGGTTTCATGGTGATGACCCTAATGGCCCAAGCAGGGCTTGTTTATTGATGTGAAACGTCAGACCTCATTTAGCCTCACTGTTTGTCAAAATAAGGTCACGAGACCAGAGCGATGAAATGCACATTTGTCTAGAGCGGCAAAGAGACATGGGGGTCACGGTATTGGCTCGCGGGTCATGTATAATAAACATCCACTGTCGCTCCTGTATTCCAGGCCTTATGGGGGCAGGCAGAAACTGAGTGGCGGAGTAATGCGGTGCCCACACATACTGACACCATTCCCGCAGCGCGTCCGTGTTCCTTTCCCCTAATCCTGCTGAGATGTTGCATGTCCCGTATCAGTCTTTTCATACAAGGTGCATGTTGCCAGGTACACCTCACCGGCCCCGCACTGAAAGATATCTTGCCTTCCCATTGGTTGCCTTTTCACCACATTTCATGTATATTTTATACTTTTCTTTTTTAACCTGATTGTTATTTTGTAATTAAATTACACGCGGCATTCTAATGTTCCCCATTGCTTTCTCTGTCCAGGATCCCGGCCTCGAATAGAAGACTTCCCTCCCAGAATTGTGGAGCATCCGTCCGATCACATCGTCTCCAAAGGCGAGCCCGCCACCCTTAACTGCAAGGCGGAGGGGCGCCCTACACCCATCATCGAATGGTATAAAGATGGGGAGCGGGTGGAGACAGACAAGGACGACCCTCGCTCGCACCGTATGCTCCTACCCAGTGGCTCGCTCTTCTTCCTCCGGATCGTTCATGGACGACGCAGTAAACCTGACGAAGGGATCTATGTTTGTGTCGCCAGGAACTACTTGGGAGAATCCGTCAGTCGAAACGCGTCACTGGAAGTGGCAAGTAGGTGGAAACACCGGTAGATACGCGGCTCATGGTTTTATTAACCAAGAACCATAGAGGACGGTTTACCCCATGTGAGAGCAGCAGAGTGGAGACCTAGTGCCCCATGGTCTATCCAGCCCATTACAAGCCGCAGCGAGGGCCTCCATGCTACCTGTAGCCTGAGCCAGCACTGGCGGGATTAATTAAGGAAATCATTCAAATGGGCAGTGTGACGGTTGTAAGATGCTCTCCCCTCCCATGAGTTAATGTGTATTTCCCCTCCCATGAGTAAATGTGTATTTCCCCTCCCATGAGTAAATGTGTATTTCCCCTCCCATGAGTAAATGTGTATTTCCCCTCCCATGAGTAAATGTGTATTTCCCCTCCCATGAGTAAATGTGTATTTCCCCTCCCATGAGTAAATGTGTATTTCCCCTCCCATGAGTAAATGTGTATTTCCCCTCCCATGAGTTAATGTGTATTTCCCCTCCCATGAGTAAATGTGTATTTCCCCTCCCATGACTTAATGTGTATTTCCCCTCTCATGAGTTAATGTGTATTTCCCCTCCCGCGAGTAAATGTGTATTTCCCCTCTCATGAGTAAATGTGTATTTCCCCTCTCATGAGTAAATGTGTATTCCCCTCTCATGAGTTAATGTGTATTTCCCCTCCCATGAGTAAATGTGTATTTCCCTCCCGCGAGTAAATGTGTATTTCCCCTCCCATGAGTAAATGTGTATTTCCCCTCCCATGAGTAAATGTGTATTTCCCCTCCCATGAGTAAATGTGTATTTCCCCTCCATGAGTTAATGTGTATTTCCCCTCCCATGAGTAAATGTGTATTTCCCCTCATGACTTAATGTGTATTTCCCCTCTCATGAGTTAATGTGTATTTCCCCTCCCGCGAGTAAATGTGTATTTCCCCTCTCATGAGTAAATGTGTATTTCCCCTCTCATGAGTAAATGTGTATTTCCCCTCTCATGAGTAAATGTGTATTTCCCCTCTCATGAGTTAATGTGTATTTCCCCTCCCATGAGTAAATGTGTATTTCCCCTCCCGCGAGTAAATGTGTATTTCCCCTCTCATGAGTAAATGTGTATTTCCCCTCTCATGAGTAAATGTGTATTTCCCCTCCCATGAGTAAATGTGTATTTCCCCTCCCATGAGTAAATGTGTATTTCCCCTCCCGCGAGTAAATGTGTATTTCCCCTCCCGCGAGTAAATGTGTATTTCCCTTCCCGCGAGTAAATGTGTATTTCCCTTCCCGCGAGTAAATGTGTATTTCCCCTCCCGCGAGTAAATGTGTATTTCCCCTCCCGCGAGTAAATGTGTATTTCCCTTCCCGCGAGTAAATGTGTATTTCCCTTCCCGCGAGTAAATGTGTATTTCCCGTCCCGCGAGTAAATGTGTATTTCCCCTCCCGCGAGTAAATGTGTATTTCCCTCCCGCGAGTAAATGTGTATTTCCCCTCCCGCGAGTAAATGTGTATTTCCCTTCCCGCGAGTAAATGTGTATTTCCCCTCCCGCGAGTAAATGTGTATTTCCCCTCCCGCGAGTAAATGTGTATTTCCCCTCCCGCGAGTAAATGTGTATTTCCCCTCCCGCGAGTAAATGTGTATTTCCCCTCCCGCGAGTAAATGTGTATTTCCCTTCCCGCGAGTAAATGTGTATTTCCCCTCCCGCGAGTAAATGTGTATTTCCCTTCCCGCGAGTAAATGTGTATTTCCCCTCCCGCGAGTAAATGTGTATTTCCTTTAATAAATGCTGCATCGGCTCAGAATAGCTGGCGTTTCACCGGCCGCCCTTTCTATGCATTGCTCTCTCGTTAATCTCTTCCTGCGGTTTCATGTGGGTTTCCTGGTCTTTACCCACTTGAATCTGAGACCAGGTGGGTGTTTGGTCTCCCCTCCTCCGGGGAGACGGGACACAATGTTGGTTTGTGTGTCGGGACTTGTACAGGCAGTGAGATGTGCAGCAGCTGGTGAGGCTCATTATGCTCTATCAGGGCTTCCCATCGCAGTACCTGCACGCGGGGAGGACTCGCCAGGCCTTTCTTCCACCTCTGTAACTCGCAGGTGGTTGGTGTTTGGTGATAAATAGCTCAGCTCCCCTCTGCTTCACATGGGGGCGCGTATAGATAGGAGAGGTGTCTCGGTGTTCGATCGTACTTTGATCTTCCCTTTCCTGAGGGTTTGCATTATTTTCTTACAGCTCCCATAAAATACACAACGCTCTGCCGCTACGGAAACAAATCTGACAAAAACATCTAAACGTTGTGAAACACACGGTCACCTTGTAATAACTGGAGGGACTGTGCGCGGGAGCCTCGCTGATACACACAGTCACACTGTAATAACTAGAGGGACTGTGCGCGGGAGCCTCGCTGATACAGTCACACTGTAATAACTAGAGGGACTGTGCGCGGGAGCCTCGCTGATACAGTCACACTGTAATAACTGGAGGGACTGTGCGCGGGAGCCTCGCTGATACACACAGTCACATTGTAATAACTGGAGGGACTGTGCGCGGAGCCTCGCTGATACACACAGTCACATTGTAATAACTGGAGGGACTGTGCGCGGGAGCCTCGCTGATACACACAGTCACACTGTAATAACTAGAGGGACTGTGCGCGGGAGCCTCGCTGATACACACAGTCACATTGTAATAACTGGAGGGACTGTGCGCGGGAGCCTCGCTGATACACACAGTCACACTGTAATAACTAGAGGGACTGTGCGCGGGAGCCTCGCTGATACACAGTCACCTTGTAATAACTGGAGGGACTGTGCGCGGGAGCCTCGCTGATACACACAGTCACACTGTAATAACTAGAGGGACTGTGCGCGGGAGCCTCGCTGATACACACAGTCACTTGTAATAACTGGAGGGACTGTGCGCGGGAGCCTCGCTGATACACACAGTCACCTTGTAATAACTAGAGGGACTGTGCGCGGGAGCCTCGCTGATACACACAGTCACACTGTAATAACTAGAGGGACTGTGCGCGGGAGCCTCGCTGATACACACAGTCACATTGTAATAACTGGATGGACTGTGCGCGGGAGCCTCGCTGATACACAGTCACCTTGTAATAACTGGAGGGACTGTGCGCGGGAGCCTCGCTGATACACACAGTCACCTTGTAATAACTAGAGGGACTGTGCGCGGGAGCCTCGCTGATACACACAGTCACATTGTAATAACTGGAGGGACTGTGCGCGGGAGCCTCGCTGATACACACAGTCACATTGTAATAACTGGATGGACTGTGCGCGGGAGCCTCGCTGATACACAGTCACATTGTAATAACTGGAGGGACTGTGCGCGGGAGCCTCGCTGATACAGTCACATTGTAATAACTGGAGGGACTGTGCGCGGAAGCATCGCTGATTCAAACAGTCACATTGTAATAACTGGAGGGACTGTGCGCGGGAGCCTCGCTGATACACAGTCACATTGTAATAACTGGAGGGACTGTGCGCGGGAGCCTCGCTGATACAGTCACATTGTAATAACTGGAGGGACTGTGCGCGGAAGCATCGCTGATTCAAACAGTCACATTGTAATAACTGGAGGGACTGTGCGCGGGAGCCTCGCTGATACACACAGTCACATTGTAATAACTGGATGGACTGTGCGCGGGAGCCTCGCTGATACACAGTCACATTGTAATAACTGGAGGGACTGTGCGCGGGAGCCTCGCTGATACAGTCACATTGTAATAACTGGAGGGACTGTGCGCTGGAGCCTCGCTGATACACACAGTCACATTGTAATAACTGGAGGGACTGTGCACAGGAGGTTCGCTGATACGGTAACATTGTAATAACTGGAGGGACTGCGCGGGAGCCTCACTGATACGGTCACATTGTAATAACTGGAGGGACTGTGCGCAGGAGCCTCGCTGATACGGTCACATTGTAATAACTGGAGGGACTTGCGCAGGAGCCTCGCTGATACGGTCACATTGTAATAACTGGAGGGACTGTGCAGGAGCCTCGCTGATACACACAGTCACATTAATAACTGGAGGGACTGCGCAGGAGCCTCGCTGATACGGTCACATTGTAATAACTGGAGGGACTGCGCGGGAGCCTCGCTGATACGGTCACATTGTAATAACTGGAGGGACTGTGCGCGGGAGCCTCGCTGATACGGTCACATTGTAATAACTGGAGAGACTGTGCGCGGGAGCCTCGCTGATACGGTCACATTGTAATAACTCGAGGGACTGTGCTCGGGAGCCTCGCTGATACGGTCACATTGTAATAATTGGAGGGACTGTGCGCGGGAGCCACGCTGATACACACCGTCACAGAGTAATAACTGGGGGGACTGTGCACAGGAGCCTCACTGATGCACACAGTCACATTGTAATAAATGGAGGACTGTACGCGGGAGCCTCGCTGATACAGTCACAGCGCAATAACTGGAGGGACTGTGCGCAGGAGCCTCGCTGATACAGTTACATTGTAATAACTGGAGGGACTGTGCGCAGGAGCCTCACTGATAGTCACATTATAACTGGAGGGACTGTGCGCAGGAGCCTCACTGATAGTCACATTATAACTGGAGGGACTGTGCGCAGGAGCCTCACTGATAGTCACATTATAACTGGAGGGACTGTGCGCAGGAACCTCGCTGATACACACAGTCACATTGTAATAACTGGAGGACTGTGCGTGGGAGCCTCGCTGATACAGTCACAGCGCAATAACTGGAGGGACTGTGCGTGGGAGCCACGCTGATACACACAGTCACAGCGTTATAACTGAGGCACTGTGCGCAGGAGTCTCACTGATACACACAGTCACATTGTAATAACTGGAGGACTGTGCGGGAGCCTCGCTGATGCAGTCACAGTGTAATGACTGGAGGGACTTGCGCGGGAGCCTCGCTGATGCAGTCAGGTCCAGAAATATTGGGACATGGACACAATTCTAGCATCTTTGGCTCTATACACCACCACAATGGAGTTGGAATGAAACAAACACAATGTGCTTTAACTGCAGACTGTCAGCTTTAATTTGAGGGTATGTACATCCAACTCAGGTGAACGGTGTAGGACTTACAGCAGTTTGCAGATGTGCCTCCCACTTGTTAAGGGACCAAACGTAATGGAACAGAATAATTGTATCAACTGGAGGGACTGTGTGCGGTAGCCTCGCTGATACACACTGTCACAGCGTAATAACTGGAGGGACTGTGGGGTCACGGCTCTGCTCGGGCAGGTTGCATGTGGGGTTGCGGCTCCGGGCGGGTTGCATGTGGGGTTGTGGCTCTGGGCGGGTTGCATGTGGGGTTGCGGCTCTGGGCGGGTTGCATGTGGGGATGCGGCTCTGCTCGGGCAGGTTGCATGTGGGGTTGCGGCTCTGCTCGGGGTGGGTTGCATGTGGGGTTGCGGCTCCGGGCGTGTTGCATGTGGGGTTGCAGCTCTGCTCGGGCGGGTTGCATGTGGGGTTGTGGCTCCGGGCGGGTTGCATATGGGGTTGCGGCTCTGGGCGGGTTGCATGTGGGGTCGCGGCTCTGCTCGGCTGGGTTGCATGTGGGGTCGCGGCTCTGCTCGGGCGGGTTGCATGTGGGGTCGTGGCTCTGCTCGGGCGGGTTGCATGTGGGGTCGCGGCTCTGCTTGGCCGAGTTGCATGCGGGGTCGCGGCGATGCTCGAGCGGGTTGCATGTGGGGTCGCGGCGATGCTCGAGCGGGTTGCATGTGGGGTCGCGGCGATGCTCGGCCGGGTTGCATGCGGGGTTGCGGCGATGCTCGAGCGGGTTGCATGCGGGGTCGCGGCGATGCTCGGCCGGGTTGCATGCGGGGTCGTGGCGATGCTCGGCCGGGTTGCATGCGGGGTCGCGCCGATGCTCGGCGGGTTGCATGCGGGGTCACGGCTCTGCTCGGGCGGGTTGCATGCGGGGTTGCGGCGATGCTCGGCCGGGTTGCATGCGGGGTCGCGGCGATGCTCGGCCGGGTTGCATGCGGGGTCGCGGCTCTGCTCGGGCGGGTTGCATGTGGGGTCGTGGCTCTGCTCGGGCGGGTTGCATGTGGGGTCGCGGCTCTGCTTGGCCGAGTTGCATGCGGGGTCGCGGCGATGCTCGAGCGGGTTGCATGTGGGGTCGCGGTGATGCTCGGCCGGGTTGCATGCGGGGTCGCGGCTCTGCTCGGCGGGTTGCATGCGGGGTCGCGGCTCTGCTCGGCGGGTTGCATGCGGGGTCGCGGCTCTGCTCGGGCGGGTTGCATGTGGGGTTGCGGCGATGCTCGGCCGGGTTGCATGCGGGGTCGCGGCTCTGCTCGGGCGGGTTGCATGTGGGGTCGCGGCTCTGCTCGGGCGGGTTGCATGTGGGGTCGCGGCTCTGCTCGGGCGGGTTGCATGTGGGGTCGCGGCTCTGCTCGGGCGGGTTGCATGTGGGGTCGCGGCTCTGCTCGGGCGGGTTGCATGTGGGGTTGCGGCTCTGCTCGGGCGGGTTGCATGTGGGGTCGCGACGATGCTCGGGTGGGTTGCATGTGGGGTCGCGGCGATGCTCGAGCGGGGTGCATGCGGGGTCGCGGCTTCTGCTCGGGCGGGTTGCATGTGGGGTCGCGGCGCTGCTCGGCGGGTTGCATGGGGGGTCGGCGCGATGCGTCGTCGCGGATGCTCGGCGGGTGGCATGCGGGGTCGCGGTGATGCTCGGCCGGGTTGCTTGTGGGGTCGCGGCTCTGCTCGGGTGGGTTGCATGTGGGGTTGCGACTCTGCTCGGGCGGGTTGCATGTGGGGTCGCGGCGATGCTCGAGCGGGTTGCATGTGGGGTCGTGGCGATGCTCGGGTGGGTTGCATGTGGGGTCGCGGCTCTGCTCGGGCGGGTTGCATGTGGGGTCGCGGCGATGCTCGAGCGGGTTGCATGCGGGGTCGCGGCTCTGCTCGGGCGGGTTGCATGAGGGGTCGCGGCGCTGCTCGGGCGGGTTGCATGGGGGGTCGCGGCGATGCTCGAGCGGGTGGCATGCGGGGTCGCGGCTCTGCTCGGGCGGGTTGCATGTGGGGTTGCGGCTCTGCTCGGGCGGGTTGCATGTGGGGTTGCGGCTCTGCTCGGGCGGGTTGCATGTGGGGTCGCGGCTCTGCTCGGGCGGGTTGCATGTGGGGTCGCGGCGATGCTCCTAAACTTTAGTGTCACCTGGTTATTATTCTGCTTTGTTTGTTCCATTCCTTCCAGAAGGATGGATGTTGTTTCCATGGGATTCCCTTCTCCACAGGAGATCCTGTTATGGAGGAGCCGCCGTAAACACACATTAATGTCCCCGTCTCAGGCCAGCGGAGATGACAGAAATTAATGTAGGAAAAAGCTCTTTTTCTGCGAGTCTTTTCTGTGGAGAGACAGCAGGATGTGGTCCTGGAGATGACCGTGAATGCCGCGCGGCCGTTTTTATAAAGGAATCATTGATTTGCTGCCACTTTTTGGCCCTTACGCAGACGGGATACATTTAAGTCATTTGGACACAATTCTACTAGGAGCAGCTGCAGGGATCGGGAAGTGATGGCTCCGTCTGACAGCCAGTAATAGATGTGTTTTTGGGTAAAGCATTTTACTCCATTTGGTAAATTGGAGAGTCCAGTGTCGTTAACCCATTCAGTGCTTGTTTAGCTGGAGATTTTCCCTTCTCTTGGTTCAGGTTTCATGGATGTCTTGGAGATCATTATCTGGACCAGCCGCTTTTTTGTTTCATAGAACCGTCAGGGATTAAGCTGCTTCTAGACAACTTTTACTGCTCTCAATAAAACCTTTGTGTTAGGTCTATTGCCATAACCTGACTTGTTCAGGACTTTAGAGACCACCCAACGGTACAAACCCCCCACCCCTTCTGTCAGGAATGTCACAAAATGTTTGTAAATGTTCACTCTTTGTTCAAATTCTTAAGCTTTGAAAGTTATAAGATTCCATTTATTCTTGTTCACACGTTCGTTTTTAAATCGGGAACCTCGTGGGCGTCGCCCCCCAGCAAAACCATGAGGAGGTACTGGAGGCGCTGCAAATAGGACACCCACCACGTGGGCGTCGCCCCCCCAGCAAAACCATTAGAGGGTACTGGAGGCGCTGTAAATGGGACACCCCAGAGCCGTAGGTTCCCCCCAGGTCTCATGGATATGCCCCCCCCAGGTCTCCTTTTGCACCCGAGACAAAAACAGAAAATTGTGCCCCCCCCACATAATTTTAAAAATCAGAGTCCCCGACCAGTGGCCCAATGCTAAGCTCCTGGATGCTCCCCGCGACCAGAAGCAGTATGGGTCGGACCACCCTTTGCGCTGTGGGATGAGAGGCAAGTATGTGATTTTTGGGGGGGTTCCAGCTGGTGCTGACTGATTCTGCAGAAGCGACATCACTTAGCGCCAGCGTCGAGCTGTGGGTAACTTTTGTAGCTATGGCGGGATGGTAATTAGCGTTAAGACTTTGTAATCCTAACGCTATTTACTCTTTGCGCTCCCCATGTTAAGTATAGGGAGCGCAAAGTACAGTAACCTCGCACTGAAAAGCACAATCTCCTGGATTTTTTAACCTGTTACCGTTGGGATTGCAATATGAGGGTCATGTGCTAGGATGTGATATGGGCAGCATGCAGTAACCTCATTTAACCCAGCACCAACGCTCACATGTGTGAGTGCTAGCGTTAAAGAGGTGATGGGACCCTACATATATAGTGCACACACAGTACATGTACAGTTGTGTTCAAAATTATTCAACCCCCACTGAAATTGAGTGTTTTGGCCAGTTTGACATTGATTTTGATCATTCAGTCATCTTGCTTACAATTAAATCAAAGAGGCACGTGTAGGTCAGACAAATATAACATAACATTTATAATGAAATAACCACAAATGTCTTTTCTGTGCTCACATCATTATCAGTTTTATTCAACCCCCAAGTGACATTCAATCTTAGTACTTAGTACAACATCCTTTTACAGTTATAACAGCTTTTAAACGTGAAGCATAGCTTGACACAAGTGTCTTGCAGCGATCTACGGGTATCTCCGCCCATTCGTCATGGGCAAAAGCCTCCAGTTCAGTCACATT
Source organism: Leptobrachium leishanense (assembly GCA_009667805.1). Lineage (NCBI taxonomy): Eukaryota > Metazoa > Chordata > Amphibia > Anura > Megophryidae > Leptobrachium > Leptobrachium leishanense. The sequence continues at coordinate 18,813,036 of CM019073.1, forward strand.
CTTAGGCTTGCGCACTGCAACTGCTTTCTTTAAGTCCCACCAGAGGTTCTCAATCGGATTTAAGTCAGGTGACTGCGATGGCCACTCCAAAATGTTCCAGGCTTTAATCTGCAACCATGCTCTAGTGGACTTGGAGGTATGCTTGGGATCATTGTCCTGTTGAAAGGTCCAACGTCTCCCAAGCCTCAGGTTTGTGACGGACTGCATCACATTGTCATCCAATATCTCCTGGTACTGAGAGAATTCATGGTACCTTGCACACGCTGAAGCTTCCCTGTACCTGCAGAAGCAAAACAGCCCCAAAGCATGATTGACCCCCCCGCCATGCTTCACAGTAGGCAAGGTGTTCTTTCTTCATAGGCCTTGTTCTTCCTCCTCCAAACATAGCGTTGATCCATGGGCCCAAACAGTTTCTAATTTTGTTTCATCAGTCCACAGAACACTATCCCAAAACTTCTGTGGTTTGTCCACATGACTTTTGGCATACTGCAGTCGACTCTTCTTATTCTTTGGAGACAGCAAGGGGGTGCGCCTGGGAGTTCTGGCATGGAGGCCTTCATTACGCAGTGTGCGCCGTATTGTCTGAGCTGAAACTTCAGTACCCACATCTGACAAATCTTTTCTCAGTTCCTCAGCAGTCACACGGGGACTTTTCTCCACTCTACGCTTCAGGTAGCGCACAGCAGTCGAAGTCAGCATCTTCTTTCTGCCACGACCAGGTAGTGTTTCAACAGTGCAAAAACGGGGGGGGGGATCCAAGTGGCGCAAACTCTTAGGTGAGTAGTCAATAAATGGTGTAATATTCCTAATTTGGTCAGAAAGACCTAAATACAACAGTGTTTGATAAATAGTGCAATATCCTAATGATCTGGTGATGTGGTCAAAAGTCCTGATGGGTGCTGGATACGATCGCGTTGAGGGACAGATATTGCCTTCTACTAGAAGGTGAGAAACAGGCAGTGTCTGCTCTTATAAAAGATAGACATAAAAAGCATATAAGGTGCTAATATAAAGTGCATGTAAATGCATATAAAGTGCTAATAGAAAGTGCATATAAAAGTGCATATGCAGAAACCAATGGTGAGTTCTTGACGGAGTTCTAGCCTAATTATGAAGATTCGGAAAAATAAAAAAAACGAAAAAAATGGGAGAAGGGTTCAGTTCAGACCGTATACAATACGGTGAAGATGTCCACTGGGGTAGTCCGGAGGGTATAAGTGTCGTCCTAGGGTCCGGTCCTCACCTAGGTCCTATGTGTGCTTCCAATTCCCAATAAACAGGGAGGGAGGAAGGGGAAGACAGAAAGAGAAAAAAGAGATTGCGCAATATTGCTTGGTAATGGGTCGAGTAGGTGATGACGAGGGGACACTTACAGTGTGTGGAGCCTTGGTACCGGCTCTGGTGTGAAACGCCTTGGGCCTAAATGAGGGTGGCCTCTGCCCTTCTTTGGGGTTGTTCCTGGGTGACCCTTCGTTTCTCTCCTTGCTGGTTACACGGTCATCTCAGGTACAAAAGGGGAAAAAAATCCTCATAGCGCAATATGCAGCTGTTTGTTGAGATGAATTAAATAAAGGTAAAGAAGGCAAACTCACCGATGATGGAGCCTTGAAATACAGGCTCAACTTGCGGGCAAGTGGTACTGCTATGGTGGGTACCTGCACCTCTTTCTGCAGCGGATAATCTCCTATGCTCCTTTCACCGGTGGATGGTTTCCTTGTAGAAAAAGGAGGAGGTAGGCTGGGTGCGTGCAGCCTGAACTGTAGCTAGGGCTCCAGGTATCAGGTGAGGGTATAATAAATAAAAAAGAGATGGATGGTGGTCCAAATAAAATAAATTTATTAAGCAGGGGATTACAGATAAAAAGAAGGGGAGGGGGTTACACAGAGTACGCGTTTCGGCTATCCAGTGTAGCCTTCTTCAGCTCAAAGTGCAAAAATATTTGTATACGGTCTGAACTGAACCCTTCTCCCATTTTTTTCGTTTTTTCGATTTTTCCGAATCTTCATAATTAGGCTAGAACTCCGTCAAGAACTCACCATTGGTTTCTGCATATGCACTTTTATATGCACTTTCTATTAGCACTTTATATGCATTTACATGCACTTTATATTAGCACCTTATATGCTTTTTATGTCTATCTTTTATAAGAGCAGACACTGCCTTTTTCTCACCTTCTAGTAGAAGGCAATATCTGTCCCTCAACGCGATCGTATCCAGCACCCATCAGGACTTTTGACCACATCACCAGATCATTAGGATATTGCACTATTTATCAAACACTGTTGTATTTAGGTCTTTCTGACCAAATTAGGAATATTACACCATTTATTGACTACTCACCTAAGAGTTTGCGCCACTTGGATCCCCCCCCGTTTTTGCTCTATTGTTTTACACATTCTTGTCGAGGTTTTGTGTCATAATCCTTGTCGGCTGCACAACATAAACCACATAACCTCACACACTCCATCAGCGCCTCCACTGAATCTCCACCCTTGCAGTGTTTCAACAGTGCCCTTTGCCTTGAATTTGCGAATGATGCTTCCTATGGTCTCTCTTGGTATGTTTAACATCTTTGCAATCTTCTTATAGCCATTGCCCTTCCTGTGAAGAGTAATCACCTCTTCTCTTGTCTTCCTGGACCATTCTCTTGACTTCACCATGTTTGTAACCACACCAGTAAATGTCTAGAAGGAGCTGAGTATCACAGTCATTTTAAAGCTGCCTAATTGGTGCTTATTATGCTTTATTGCTGCTCCGTGACATCCACAGGTGGTTTCAATACCTGATTGAAAACACTTGAATGAACCTCTGTTCTTCAGAGTGGTAGTCTTTAAGGGTTGAATAATTGTGTCAATGAAGAATTCACAAAAGAAACATTTACTACTGTATTACAAAACCAATTGATGTCATTTTAGTTGCATATGGTTCTTTAAAAAGTCCTTGTAGGATTTCATTCTGAATACAATTACAAATGTCACTAAATTCCCTAAAACCTTTACAGCATTGGGGGTTGAATCATTTTGAACACAACTGTACAAATACAGTACACACAGAATACATGCATGTATAGCAAAAGAACATTTAGTATAATATACACCCCCCCTGAATAATATACACAGTACTGAGCCCCCAGACTATTTTCCCCAGTTCACATGGATATAATTGCCCCCAGTTCACATGGATATTATTGACCCCGGCTCATATGGGTTTATATTGCCCCAGCTCTCATGGATATGTCCCCCCAGGTCTCATAGATATGCCCCGCCCAGGTCTCATGGATATGCCCCCCCAGGTCTCATGGATATGCCCCCCCCCCAGGTCTCATGGATATGCCCCCCCGTCTCATGGATATGCCCCCCAGGTCTCGTGGATATGCCCCCCCCAGGTCTCGTGGATATGCCCCCCCCCAGGTCTCATGGATAATGCCCCCCAGGTCTCATGGATAATGCCCCCCCAGGTCTCATGGATATTGCCCCAGCTCTCATGGATAATGCCCCCCCAGGTCTCATGGATTTGCCCCAGGTCTCATGGATCATGCCCCCCCAGGTCTCATGGATAATGCCCCCCCAGGTCTCATGGATAATGCCCCCCCAGGTCTCATGGATAATGCCCCCCAGGTATCATGGATAATGCCCCCCAGGTATCATGGATAATGCCCCCCAGGTCTCATGGATAATGCCCTCCAGGTCTCATGGATAATGCCCCCCAGGTCTCATGGATAATGCCCCCAGGTTTAATGGATATTGCCCCCAGGTCTCATGGATAATGCCCCCCCGGTCTCATGGATAATGCCCCCCCCAGGTCTCATGGATAATGCCCCCCAGGTCTCATGGATAATGCCCCCAGGTTTAATGGATATTGCCCCCAGGTCTCATGGATAATGCCCCCCCCAGGTGTCATGGATAATGCCCCCCAGGTCTCATGGATAATGCCCCCAGGTTTAATGGATATTGCCCCCAGGTCTCATGGATAATGCCCCCCCCAGGTCTCATGGATTTGCCCCAGGTCTCATGGATAGTGCCCCCAGGTCTCATGGATAGTGCCCCCCCCAGCTCTCATGGATAATGCCCCCCCAGGTCTCATGGATATTGCCCCCAGCTCTCATGGATAGTGCCCCAGGTCTCATGGATAGTGCCCCCCCCCAGCTCTCATGGATAATGCCCCCCAGGTCTCATGGATAGTGCCCCCCAGGTCTCATGGATAGTGCCTCCCCAGGTCTCATGGATAGTGCCCCCCAGATCTCATGGATAGTGCCCCCAGCTCACCTCTCATTGCCGCGTGCACAGCTGTGAAAGGGCGCAGCTGAGTCCTGCGGGAACGATTGCCAGCGGCCGCGTGATTCCTGCTAGAACGACCGCTGACAGGAAATGCAGCCGCTCGCCTGGGATCTAACAACCAGCTGCGATCTCGCGAGATCGTGGCAGGCTGTTTCATCGATCCCAGGCGAGCGGCTGCACTTCCTGTCAGCGGTCGTTCTAGCAGGAATCACGCGGCCGCTGGCAATCGTTCCCTCAGGACTCAGCTGCGCCCCTTCACAGCTGTGCCCGAGGCACGTGCCTCACTCGCCTCGCCCTTCCTACGGCCCAGGGACACCCACCTCGTGGGTGTCACCCCCCCTAGCAAAACCATTAGAGGGTACTGGAGGCGCTGCAAATAGGACACCCACCTCGTGGGCATGTGTTTGTCTTGGAATGTGAGACGAATGCATAGTGTGGGGTGTAAAGGAGCCTCGGTTTACTGTTTGCTTTTGACCAGTGTTTTCTTTGTTCCAATACTGGGATGGAGAGGGTAAATGAGCAGAGGCTGACTAACCAATAGGGCATTGCCCAAGGACACTGGCCTAGGAGGGGGCCCCAGGATGGCTTTCGAGGACCTGGCCAGGCTTGTCTTTCAGCGAGGCTCCATCATGGGTAAACGGTCCCACCTGCTTTAATGCTGGAATACAACAAAGTACATGGACAGTGTTTGCATGCAGGCAGGTACAACAGGGGCCCACGATCTCCTATTGCTGGGGGGGGGGGCCCCAAGAGATGTTAGTCTGTCCCTAGGATGACACATGTCCTACCTTCCTCACCCCAAAAATCAGAAGCGACGCCATTTCGCCAGATGATCAGTGGAGTTGTGTGACGATGTTTATGCTTTGGCTCTTTGTTACTGCTTCTCTGGTTGTTCCTGTAATGGATATATTCTACGTGTCACCCTCTTGCCATGGCTCCCCCCCCCTTTCTGTAATGTTGGTGTGAGGAGCCACACAGGTCTGGACCTTTACGATTGAAGTGTTCATTGTACAGCGTCGTGGAATATGTTGGAGTGATATAAATGTCATTTCTGCCTGTTCTATGACACAGGGGCTGCCTGGATCCCCCGCTCCTTGCTTTGTCTGGTCGGGGGAGGCCGGTGGCCTCTCAGCACACAGGATGAAATTTGGTGTCAACAGGTGTTTGCAGGAAGTCGGGTTAATGAATGGTTTTCCATCTGTGTCATTATGTTCTCAGAGGTCCCTGGACAGAAACCAACAATGATCTTCTGAAGCTGTAGGCGTCCGGAGCATCAGCGGACAAACTGCGTCTAATGAATCCACGAATGTTTAGGCTGTGGTCACATGAGCGCACTTTTCGCGTCCGTCTGTTCGCTGTCCAATGTAGATTTTCAAAGGAGTCAATAGAGAACAACACACGAAGCACGTGCGCACGTTTTCACGCACTGGCAGCGCATGTTGCAAAGGACGCCAAAATTACATCAACGTGAAAAAGCTACACAGGTCGTAGAGAAACCCCTGCATACAGCTTTATTTTTTTCTTTTTCTCAACGATGTCATAACTAACTGATACAATGTAACCACAATCTCATCTGTTATAAAGTGTATCCGTTTCACCGGACGCTCTGTGCGCAATCAGTGTGACCGCAGTTGAAGACGATTCACCGGAGAAAACACCCTTTACATGAATCGATCGACCCTGTGAATACCTGAATTCACACTGAAAATCTGGCGCGGTCTGAGTGAGGCGCTCTATAAATATGATTAGAGGAATTAATCATACAGGAGCTGACGGAGGCACGTCATTTAATGTCACCGGGCCAGTAACATCGACACTAAGGCTGGCGGCACACTAGCAACTAGCAAACATTTTGCGTCCGTCTGACCGTACTGTTTGACGTCCGTCGTAGCTTTATAAAGGAGTCAATTAAACACAGCACACGCAGCCCCTGCGCACTTGTTCACGGACGGGCAAAGCATAAAGCCACGGACGGAAAAATAACATCGACGTTAAAAAGCTAAACGGACGCAGAAACAACGCCGCCATGTATTTTCCTAGGGTGTGGAGACATCGGACGTTACGGACGCACTTTATGCAGTGCTCACAATATCTCCCGTGATAAAGTGCGTCCGTAATGGACTGAGCACAGTATGCTCGTGTGCCGGCTGCCTTAATGTCACCGGGCCAGTAACATTGAGCGTTTATTTAAATGTTTCTATCATATCTCCTCTGTCTCGTCTTTTTTCCAAGCTGCACATGTTAAGATCATTAAAGGGACACTCTACTCAAAAAATCACCCCCCGTTTTTTTATCCTAACCTAACCCTATTCCCTTAATAAATCTTTAGTTTTTATTTATTTTTTTGTAACTGTAATACTTACCCTAAAATCCACTTCTTTCCAGCGGCGTCTTTTTTTTTCTTCATACTCCCCTCCCTCCTCTTCCGCTCCCGTCCTTCTTGCTTCTTGGCTTCTGGTTTACGTGAGAAGCGCGCATGCGCGCCTCTCACATAAGCCAGCCAATCGGCAGGCTTCCTCCCGGCTCCCTCTGAGGATTAGAGTTGCGCGCAAGAGGATGCACGCAACACTAACCCTCAGAGGGAGCCGCCAACTTCTGCGGTGAGTTGGAGACGTCATTGCGCTGAAAGCTGAAAGCGCGATGACGTCTCCTACTCGGCAAAAGTCGGCAGAAGCGGGAAATATGATTCCCTCTCTGCTGACTGACAGCTGGGAGGGCGAAGTAAACTCCTCCGCCTCTCTCAGCTGTTTTCAGCTTTTTCAGCTGAACTGCCGAGCGGAGGGAGGGGGGACAGAGGGCAGGATACTCCGGGCATCATGACCACCTAAAATAGCTTAGGTGGTCATGTTGCCTAGAGTGTCCCTTTAAGCCTTTCTCCTTCAAGCCGTACACCATTTTAGTAGCCCTTCTCTGAACTCTCTCTAAGATGTCTATATCCTTCTGGAGATACGGTCTCCAGTACTGCACACAGTACTCCAAGTGAGGTCTCACCAGTGCTCTGTACAGTGGCATGAGCACTTCCCTTTTCCTACTGCTAATACCTCTCCCTACACAACCAAGCATTCTGCCAGCATTTCCAAGCATTCTGCCAGCATTTCCTGCTGCTCTATTACATTGACTAATGTTTAATGTCACGGGCCAGTAACATCGACGCTTAATGTCACCGGACCAGTAACATCGACGCTTAATGTCACCGGGCCAGTAACATCGACGCTTAATGTCACCGGACCAGTAACATCGACGCTTAATGTCACCGGGCCAGTAACATCGACGCTTAATGTCACCGGGCCAGTAACATCGACGCTTAATGTCACCGGACCAGTAACAGCGGCGTTTAATGTCACCGGACCAGTAACATCGACGCTTAATGTCACCGGACCAGTAACATCGACGCTTAATGTCACCGGGCCAGTAACATCGACGCTTAATGTCACCGGGCCAGTAACATCGACGCTTAATGTCACCGGACCAGTAACAGTGGCGTTTAATGTCACCGGACCAGTAACATCGACGCTTAATGTCACCGGACCAGTAACATCGACGCTTAATGTCACCGGGCCAGTAACATCGACGCTTAATGTCATCGGACCAGTAACAGCGGCGTTTAATGTCACCGGGCCAGTAACATCGACGCACGCCTTTAATGTCAATGTCCCGGCCAGTAACATCGACGCTTAATGTCACCGGACCAGTAACATCGACGCTTAATGTCACCGGGCCAGTAACATCGACGCTTAATGTCACCGGGCCAGTAACATCGACGCTTAATGTCACCGGACCAGTAACAGCGGCGTTTAATGTCACCGGGCCAGTAACATCGACGTTTAATGTCACCGGGCCAGTAACATCGACGCTTAATGTCACCGGACCAGTAACATCGACGCTTAATGTCACCGGACCAGTAACATCGACGCTTAATGTCATGTTTGTCACGGCCAGTAACATCGACGCTTAATGTCACCGGGCCAGTAACATCGACGCTTAATGTCACCGGGCCAGTAACAGCGGCGCTTAATGTCACCGGGCCAGTAACATCGACGCTTAATGTCACCGGACCAGTAACATCGACGCTTAATGTCACCGGGCCAGTAACAGCGGCGTTTAATGTCACCGGGCCAGTAACATTGAAAAACGCAGAGATACAGAGAGGACACAACGCTTGATCAGGAGATCTGATGTGCGGTCACAGGGCTCTTTTAGGAGGTGGCGGTTTTTTATGTTTGTGAGACGGGTCCTGTGATAAAGCTTTTATAATTCCAGTATTATCCATTTTTTCTGCTTTTAGGAACGATTTGGAGGTTTTCTGCCCAGGATCCTGCTGCACGTGTGTTCCTGTCTCTGCAGGCCAAGTAGCTCAGCGTGACCACTCTGTGGGACGTGAAGCCCCCGCGGCTCATGGAATGTATTGGGGGGAATAAGTCGCCCTGGCTTTTCTTCCCTGAAAGTTGAGCAGGTGCTGCTGCGGTAACGCCTGGTGACGCCTGGTCACATTGTGATTGATTGCCCTTTAACACTCTGCGTAATTAAATGTGTTAATGAGATCATGTCACGGAGTCTCCGTATAACCTGCAGGATTACTCACCAGGGATTCTCCGCTGACTTTATAGAAATGTGTATATATATATACAGGAGGCGTTTCATCGTCCCTGTCCAGTCGTGATGTCATTTCCCTTTATAAAATAGGGTAAAGTCAGGGATATTGGTGTGAGAGGAAGTTTTTTTTACTCCTGGTCATGTCTCTCAGGAGTTTTTCATGCGATATGATGTGAAACCTCTGAAAGGAACATGGTGTTGCGAATCACCCCAAACCCTGCAGACAGACACATGTGGCGGCCCCTTTACGAGCCCTTGCTGGTCTCCTGCCGCTCTCTTCTACCGTGAGAGCTCCCCAGCTTCCAGCCATTCTTCTACACCCTGAACCTTTCCTGGATGCCTGTTCCTGACCTTCCAGCAGCACCCCGTGGCCCCAGTGATCACCCCTCATGGTGGTCCTCTGCCAATTCATTCCCCTTGCTCCAGAGTGAGGGGGGGCAGTTCTTTTGGCCTTTTCAAAGTGCTCATACCCCGGTGTTCCCATCTGATTGATTTTCTTGGCAACGGACACTTGCTTTCAGTTTCCTGTCTGTCCTGACCTTGGCTCCATCTTGCTGGATTTGCCTGCCTTGTCCTGCGTTGTGAGCTCCATATCATTACGGACACATTGTTTCAGATCCGGTTTATTGAAACATAGAGAATATAATCTGGTATGTGCGACCACAGAGAGCTCCCACCATCACTGAACTGAGGGCAAAGTAAGACGCGCGGCAGGTTTACAGCGACATTAATCACTCTCCTTCTGACAAACCCCAGGATTACGGCTTTTCCTTGTGGGGTAAATGTGTAATTGTGAGATGAACCTTTAGGGGCAAATCCATCATTTACTCCCATATCACTAAATCTGGACATTTCAACTCCTACAAAAACACGGGTGATTTATTTCCCCGTTTAGGCCGGGCTAAAGTGTCCTCTAACCTTCTGCTGGCAGCTCAGATAATAAATATGTCCCCAGAACGGCCTCGCTGCAATCCCTGCAATCATTCCCCCATAATCCTCTTTTAAATAGATATGTGGCTCTCCTGACCTGTATTAAGAATCACACCTCACTATCTGGGATGTGCCAAATTCACATACAAAAAAACACTGCCATGTGTGGGATCTACCGGCGCGCTCGCGCAGAGCGGATCTACCGGCGCACACCTTCAATAAGAAGTAAATTGATGTTTGTAGAAACAGATTATTTACAGGTACCGGAAATAAAAACTTATACAGTTACACAATTTCTGTAAGTGAGGAAAGCTATTGTTCTGTCTGCCCGCCAGGTGAACGCTGACCTCATGGTGTATCCCTCTCACCTGTTGTGACGGAACCGTTCTCTTCCGGCTGTCCTGACTCTCCAGACACCCCTTCGTTGCGGTCAGCCCGGCTACTGGGAGCGCTGTCCTCAGCGCCTCGAGCAGCTTGACCAGCCTGCTTCTGTTTCTCTGCCCTGGAGCTGTTAGGAATTTCCAGAAGGCCGCTCTGTGCCTTCTGAGGTTGAGTGTAGTGTAGCGTAGTTGAAGGAGACACCAGACGCGGCTGTATGTTCCAACAGGATTCTCTCTCTCTCTGAGATCTTTAATGAACAAAAACGCTATAATTTATGCTGAGATCCAACAGCCATAATTTGCATAAATGACCCACATCGTCCTACCAATATGCTAACTACATTAGGTCAGATTTTTACAATAAACATTCCTCTTTCTTCATTTCACACATCATTTACATAATCTATTGTAAAGGAAATCAGTTAGGTTTTGGCTGAGACAATGGTGACTCCCAACCTCTGAGACATGTAAACAGATAGCAGATGAACAAAGAGAAAACCCTTTTGCCTAATCACAAATTACTCAATCCTATTTTACAATCTATATGAAAGAAAGCATTGCACTCCCTGCCGGTAGTATCTTTAATAAAAAACACATTTTTACCTAAAGAAATATAAGTATTTTTAAAACTAAAGCTACGCCATTTTACACTAAACTAATTTAAACTAAAACCAAACAATGTAAAATATAACACAAAGTCTCTTGGGGTTTGAAGCGTGGAGCACCACGTCAGCTCCATGACACCTGTAATGTCTACCCGGCAGGTGAATGCTGACCTCATGGTGTATCGCTCTACCTGTAATGTCAGCCAGCCAGGTGAACGCTGACCTCAAGGTGTATCGCTCTACCTGTAATGTCTACCTGGCAGGTGAACGCTGACCTCATGGTGTATCGCTCTACCTGTAATGTCTACCTGGCAGGTGAATGCTGACCTCATGGTGTATCGCTCTACCTGTAATGTCAGCCAGCCAGGTGAATGCTGACCTCATGGTGTATCGCTCTACCTGTAATGTCTACCTGGCAGGTGAACGCTGACCTCATGGTGTATCCCATTGTCATTGCTCTGGAATACGTTAGCCCATGTTATACAGATGTAATTTCTTTGCCTTTTGCTGGGGGTTATAGACGCATTAATGTGTTTATTTTGTTTCCTTTGTTTAAAATCTTCTAATTTTCCCCTAAACCTTTGCTTTGGTCTTCAGTTTATTACAGCTTCCTTAGCATGATGAGATGATGTGGCTTTTGTGTCCGTGCTGCGCCGTCCTGTCATTGTGTGTCACAGACGCTTACAAGTAATTTCCTCACAATTTCCCACATCATCTGGGGGAAAATAATGTCAAGCCAAGCTACGCCGTGTCCCGTGAGGCGTATAGGGTGCGGGCAAACCCAAATGTCATCCTTTGGGAAATCTGGGAATGTTTTGCCCAGGATTTACACCCGAAATTGTGTTTAAGTGTGCTGATACTGGGTGTATATTCACAGGATACAGGGTGTAAATTCACAGGGTTGAATATGTGGGGTACGTGGGGTGGATATTTATGGGATATGGGGTGTATATAAGCAGGACGCGCAATGTATATTACTGGGAAGCAGGGTGTTTATTCCTAGGGTACAGAGTGTTTATTCTCGATGTGCAGTTTGGATATTCCTAGGTGTAACAGATCTCCGTACCCCGACACTGTCCGACCGGGTCACGTCTGTTAATGCCGCTTCCTTGCCGGACACCCCCCCCCCCCGTGTTCTCCCCAGCAGACTCTCGTGTCTTCCTCCAGTTCTTAGACGAGGCTTAAGGACCGGGACACACAGGGAGCCTCGCTAGCACCCCCAGAAATAAGACACAGAGATCTAGGAACTTTCTGAACAGCTTAACACCGGGTGCACACGGGACGTTTTCTTTAACGCACATTACGTGCCCTTAGCGCTGCAAAGCGCGATCCTCCATAGGAGGATCGCAGAGCCTCGTCGCCGCACATCCTAGCGCATCATCACTGTCAATGCGCTAGGATGTGCACCGACGGGGCTGCGCAATCCTCCTATGGATGATCGTGCTTTGCAGCGCTGAGGGGGGGTGGGCGGGCGTCGAGTGCGACGCCGGTTTACTTTAACGCACGTAATGTGCGTTAAAGAAACAGTCCCGTGTGCACCCGGCCTTAGTGGATATATACAGTCCCTCCAGCCTCAGGTGAACCAGACTTAAAACAATATGGTGTCATGGAATCACAGCCTGAACGTCATACTGTCTGACTACATTAGAAGATAACAGAGAAGGTACATATGTAGAGAATCGCCTGATTACCCCAAAGAGTACACACATTCTAGATGGGGGAGTTGAGTTTGGCTACAGTGACCACAAATTAATCTCATAAACCAGTGGTTCCCAACCCTGGTCTTCAAGTCCCCCCTAACAGGCCATATTTTAAGGATTCCCTTGGGGAAATACAGACTGAATCCTACGATCATCTGAGCAGCAAATCATATCACCTGTGCTGTGTTTCAGATACCTGGAAAACCTGACCTGTTAGGGGTATCTGAGGACAAGGGTTGGGATACACTGATATAAACCATAGTAACAGTAATCAGATAATGGGGCAGTGTTTTCTCGACAAGGCAGATTAACAAAGACCACTCAAATATAACACATTCCTGAGAGGGGGTGCTGGAAAAGGCTAAAATAACCCAGATAGCAACAGATACAAATAGAAAATAACGGTAGACAATAACAGTATTCATACATAGCACAGATTACACAAACCCGCTGAATCCTACAAGCACAGGGTGACTTCAACGTAGGAGAGGGCAGGGAAATAATAGAGAACATGAGGCCTGCACCTCCCAAATGCATCTCTAGACCCATGTACCTCAACTTCAAGGTGTGAATGTTACTGGGGTACAGGGTATTTATTCTTTCGGTACAGGTGTTTATTCTTGGGGCACTGGGTGTTTATTCATGCGTCTGCCCTGCCTCTTTGTGTTTTGTTACTTCATGTATTCAGTAGAGGGAACAGGCTGCTGTTGGCATTATCTCACTGCAGATCTGCATGGTGGGATTTGTAGTCCAGGGCAGAGGTGTCCTGATTCTTGCCTGTTATCCGGGCTCTTCCTGCGGCCTATTTGAAGGGATAGTATGGAAGCCGTGGCCCCCTGTCGGCTCTCTGAAAGCTGGTATTGTTATTAGATTACAGTAATCCTCTTTTGCCGGTGATATGATCAGGCTGCACGCGGATACAGGGGCGCACGCGGATACAGGGGCGCACATGGATACAGGGGCGGTTACAGGGGTGCACGCGGTTACAGGGGCGCACGTGGTTACAGGGGCGCACGCGGTTACAGGGGCGGTTACAGGGGCGCACGCGGTTACAGGGGCGGTTACAGGGGCGCACGCGGTTACAGGGGCAGTTACAGGGGCGCACGCGGTTACGGGGGGCAGTTACAGGGGCGCACACGGTTACAGGGGCGCACACGGTTACAGGGGCGCACGCGGTTACAGGGGCGCACGCGGTTACAGGGGCGCACGCGGTTACAGGGGCAGATACAGGGGCGCGCGCGGTTACAGGGGCAGTTACAGGGGCGCACGCGGTTACAGGGGCAGTTACAGGGGCGCACGCGGTTACAGGGGCAGTTACAGGGGCGCATGCGGTTGCAGGGGCAGTTACAGGGGCAGTTACAGGGGCGCACGTGGTTACAGGGGCGCACGCGGTTACAGGGGCGGTTACAGGGGCGCACGCGGTTACAGGGGCGCACGCGGTTACAGGGGCAGTTACAGGGGCGCACGCGGTTACAGGGGCAGTTACAGGGGCGCACGCGGTTACAGGGGCAGTTACAGGGGCGCACGCGGTTACAGGGGCAGTTACAGGGGCGCACGCGGTTACAGGGGCAGTTACAGGGGCGCACGTGGTTACAGGGCGCACGTGTTACAGGGGCAGTTACAGGGGCGCACGCGGTTACAGGGGCAGTTACAGGGGCGCACGCGGTTACAGGGGCGGTTACAGGGTTACAGGGGCGCACGTGGTTACAGGGGCAGTTAAAGGGGCGCACGCGGTTACAGGGGCAGTTACAGGGGCGCACGCGGTTACAGGGGCGCACGTGGTTACAGGGGCAGTTACAGGGGCGCACGCGGTTACAGGGGCGCACGCGGTTACAGGGGCAGTTACAGGGGCGCACGCGGATACAGGGGCGCACGTGGTTACAGGGGCAGTTACAGGGGCGCACACGGTTACAAGCCGCTGGCTAATTGTCTTAAATTGACGCTCAGACTGTTAATCTGCAGGAATTAAATCCATAAAGCGTGTCGCTGGGAGCACGAGGAGCATATCGTGACGCACTTGGCACCATCTGATCACTGCATTCTTTGTGTCTGCTACGCCACATCGGGCAGATCACCGCTTCGGACACGTCGGGGGCCACAGTGACCCCTCCTTTTCGGTGCTGTAGACCCGGGGATTTGATGTTCGCTGTGATGGTTCCTCTGCGGCTTTACACCTGGCCTCGTGACATTACTATGGTACTTCTTACTCCTGTAGTATTTGGTGTGAAAGTCTCCCGGGGGGGGGGCAGGAGTTGCCGGGTGATTGGCTTCCTCTAACATGTAATTAGCCCGTCTACTGGACCATCTATCTGCAATCCTCACGTGACTGTGCTCCCTCACGGCCCGTACTGTAATCCTGCCTGCCCGGGAGCCGGTTCCTGGGCCATATGGAGCGTCTCTGGCTCATCGGGTTAGATTGGACACTCTGGTGAAGATGGGCCGTTCCACCTCTCGCCATGCACAGGGTCAGACCTCTCACTGGGTTTGAGTTTGACCCTTGGGTTCGCCTGGGGTTTCTGCCTGCTCTCTGGTCGCCGTGGGGCATTATCGCTATAAACGAGCCGAGATTAATTCAACGCAGCGCGGGACGTGCTGCAGCTGGGATGAGACAGATCAGGAGCGGCGCGATATGGCCAGTCACAGGGGAAGCACTTAGTGAGGGGAAACCTGCTGCCTTTTACCCAATGCAGACCCCACGGACCGGGGCCAGTTCACAGGCCATTCAAGTGGGGGCAGGCGTGGCTGACCCTTAACCCCTCCGAAATGGCTCAAAGCGATCATGAAAATTCATGAAAGACCCCGCAGAGAGATGGGGGGGGACTGGTGGCGGAGGGGATGATGTTACACAGATCGGGGTGTGAGGTAATGCTCATTAAATCGCCTGCAGTGACGACGTGAATGTGAGCCTGCAGCGTCCAACGCTTCAACCATGTGCAAAATCTGACCTTACAAACCGGCGGCCAGAGGGCGGGACAGCGTGCCATGCATGGACAAAGACTGCCTCCTTCTTGCCGGATTTACTCTGCAGGAGTCACTTTGTATTTACTTTGGAATGATTGTAACCGCTCGCCCTGTGACGGCTAAAACGAGCGCAGGGTAAGGTGTGTCTCCTGCCCTGAATACGGAGGTGGCCGACGTCCTGCCCTGAATACGGAGGTGACCGCGTCCTGCCCTGAATACGGAGGTGGCCGCGTCCTGCCCTGAATACGGAGGTGGCCGCGTCCTGCCCTGAATACGGAGGTGGCCGCGTCCTGCCCTGAATACGGAGGTGGCCGCGTCCTGCCCTGAATACGGAGGTGACCGCGTCCTGCCCTGAATACGGAGGTGACCGCGTCCTGCCCTGAATACGGAGGTGACCGCGTCCTGCCCTGAATACGGAGGTGGCCGCGTCCTGCCCTGAATACGGAGGTGGCCGCGTCCTGCCCTGAATACGGAGGTGGCCGCGTCCTGCCCTGAATACGGAGGTGGCCGCGTCCTGCCCTGAATACGGAGGTGGCCGCGTCCTGCCTGAATACGGAGGTGGCGCGTCCTGCCTTGAATACGGAGGTGGCCGCGTCCTGCCCTGAATACGGAGGTGGCCGCGTCCTGCCTTGAATACGGAGGTGGCCGCGTCCTGCCCTGAATACGGAGGTGGCCGCGTCCTGCCTTGAATACGGAGGTGGCCGCGTCCTGCCCTGAATACGGAGGTGGCCGCGTCCTGGCCTGAATACGGAGGTGGCCGCGTCCTGGCCTGAATACGGAGGTGGCCGCGTCCTGGCCTGAATAGGAGGTGGCCGCCTGTCGTGCCGTCCTGCCCTGAATACGGAGGTGGCCGCGTCCTGCCTTGAATACGGAGGTGGCCGCGTCCTGGCCTGAATACGGAGGTGGCCCCTCCATGAAAGCCAACTCCCTCCATGGTTACCCAGGGATGGGCAGACAAGAGCCTGCTTGCCGGCCTGGTTTTGATGTCTTGCGGTATCGTGTTTCATGGGGGCCGCGGCTCAGAATGCAAAGAGAAATAAAATGATGGGGGAGCTCGTGCCTCGTTTCCTTTGGTTTCGGGGAGATCCAAGGCCCTCTGGGGGGGTTTCGCACAGTCTATGGCATTTCTTTTCGGTGTGTGGGATTGGTGAAGGCCGTGATGAAGCCGCAGTAAGCGGACATGGACACTTACACGGCATAATATTCCTCCTGTTCCTGGATGATTGTGCTGTGAGTGTCATTCCGGCAGACGAGACACAGACGGTACTTACATTCAAGGACTTGGTAAAGCTCCGCGTTCTGACTCGCCTTTATTTCTCCTCTCACTGGATAATGAAAGTGTAAAGAGAGCACCCCCCCCCCCGCTTATCAAAGCCTTTACGATCTGCATGATCTCTAGAGATTCGACCAATGTCCTGCTGTGCTGAAAAATACAATGCGGATACATTCCCAGAATGAATATTTTATTTCAATGTGTCAAAGTGGGGTCTGCACAGCCCCCCACCCCGAAACAGTGAAACAAAAACCTGCTTTTCATTGAAAAATGAGCGGTTTCAGTCACTAAAGGTGTGAGCGTTATCTTCCGAGCACTGGGCCCCGTGAGGGGGGGGGCCCCCGGGGACTGAGCACTGGGTCCTGCGAGGGGGAGGGCCCCCCGGGGACTGAGCACTGGGTCCTGTGAGGGGGGGAGCTCCCCCGGGGACTGAGCACTGGGTCCTGCGAGGGGGGGGGCCCCCCGGGGACTGAGCACTGGGCCCCGTGAGGGGGGGCCCCCCGGGGACTGAGCACTGGGTCCTGCGAGGGGGGGGGCCCAGGACCAAGCACTGGGTACCGCTGGGGGGGGGACTGTGCACTGGGACCTGCGAGGGGGGGTGCCCTGGGGACTGAGCACTGGCTCCCGTGAGGGGGGGCCCAGGATCGAGCACTGGCACTGGGCCCCGCGCACATATCAGGACAGGTTGCTGCCTACTCCTCACTCTTTGTGCTCAGTTTGCCTGGGTTGGTGTCGATGAATGGAATCCTATGTGATGGCAGTGATTGTGGGTATTGATTTGGAGGGCCATGCTGTGTCACCGTGGGCCCCTGGAACCATCTGTTGATCAGCATTCTAATGACGGCTCCTTGTAACAATGTAACATATTGATCAGGAAAGGGGTTGTGCTCTAACTGGACACAAGATGCTGCGTGTCCTATTGCGCTTGGATAACCGTCTGATATCTGTCCAGGAGATGGTGTAAGTGTCACTGCTGTGTGATCCCTGCAGTCAGGGGTGGCAGGGGACGCAGAGCAGAGGCAGAGCCTCGCCTGCCAGTCCAGTAAATTTATGTGGTCATTGTGCTGTAATGACATGTGTGATGTGTATATTTACACTGTAAATTAAGTTTTTATTTATTGAAAAAAGTTCTCCTACTCACCTGCTCCACGCTCCCTCGCTGTCCATGCTTCTTCCTCCTTTTTTTTTCTCCTGCACTTTCAGTTTGTGTGTGTGTGACACTTCACTGCAGGGGCAGCACTGAGCCAGCCTAGCTTATGCAATTTGCACAGCTGAATGCTACACTAATTGCGAAGCTCAAGCTGGTTCTACGCTTTTCAGTGCCTCCAGAAGCAATGAGAGCAATTGAATACTTGAGCCGATGGGAAAGCTCCATTGATCTCGAGCACTTCTTTTTTTTAAAAAAAACGCTCCCCATAGATTGATTGACGCAGGATAGTCATGTGACTGTCCTCGTCAGTCGTGGGGGGGGGGGCAGGCAGAGCTCAGCAATCAGCATTTGTGTAATAGCGCCCTCTATTAGTCAGTATTGTAAGTGCATGCTCTTAGCTGTAAAAAATAAATAAAAAAATGCAAACTTTATAAATAGTCAAACTCTATTCTCCTATATAACGATAATCAAATGCGTAAATTGCGACTGCGTAACCTGTGTATATCTGGCTCTGATACTAGACAGTGCCTCACCAGCCACTGACCTCACCGCACGTCACAGATTCCCCTGTGCCATCTATCTTGGGCCTTTCTGGTGGAAGTTTCGGTGCTCTGTGGATGGGGAACACAACGTCAAACACTGTCTGATCGGAGGTCACTGTGGAATTTTCAGACTGTCCACCCCGCATTGCCTCTTGGTGCATGAAAGCGTTGGTACCTTCATCAGATGAGTCCTCTTCATGTGAGCATGACCAGTTTGCCGGTGGTAACCAGGAGCACTCTATTAAACTCAGAGCGTTCCAGAAACCTGGCAGAGGGTAATGTCCAGACCGGCGCCAGATAAACGCAACGCATGGTGTGTTTGAGGAATCAGATGGTCATTCAACGCCCGCACCAAAACCATGGCTGCTCGCCACTTTCATTGCTTCTCGCTGCTACCATCACCTAAGTGATCCTGTTATTCTCCACTAGCCCTGATCATGTCCCGCTTGCCACGGTCATTTCTTGCTCGCCATGTCCTGGACAGGTCATGGTCGCTGGTGCCTGGTCTTCAATTAATTGGGTGGGATGGCTCTGACTTTCCCATTGGGGGAATCAAGTCTATGAAGTAACTGGGTGAACACACCACCTCTCAGTATGTATATCGGGGTGATATCATGACGAACGTCAGATCAATGTCCTCTCTCCCTGGTCGCACAACAGATTCCTGATAATGTGGAATTCCAGATCCTTTTGGGAACCTGCTTTCGCTCCTCCACGTGGCACCAGGAGGTATCAGGGGGTGGGTTTTATGTAAACGGTGCTGCTGCTGCTGCGGCGTATAGAAGCTTTTACTGCCAGCGACTGTAATTACTCCCATAACCATCAAGTGTCTGCTTAATGGAGCTGGAGTCGTGAGATGCTGCATATGCCAGAGAGTAATTAGCAGCCGGTAACTTTAATGAGCCGCAAGCGTTTAATGCTTGTTTTATTTTAGTTTTTACAGTTTTCCAAAGACGCGTTGCGTGTAACTGCTTTAGTTCGCTGTCATCAAATGTGCGGACCAGACTCGGATTGTTTTATACTAAACGAGTGTCATCTGGCAGTATATAGATTGGTACTAAAGCTGTGTACCAGCACGAACTTAGTATACCGGATTTATTGGGTATTAATGCAAGCGAGGGCCTAGTGGTGCTGATTTTTGGGTATTAATGCAAGCGAGGGCCTAGTAGTACTGATTTATTGGGTATTAATATGAGTGAGGGCCTAGTAGTACTGATTTATTGGGTATTAATATGAGCGAGGGCCTAGTAGTACTGATTTATTGGGTATTAATTTGAGCGAGGGCCTAGTAGTACTGATTTATTGGGTATTAATATGAGTGAGGACCTAGTAGTACTGATTTATTGGGTATTAATATGAGCGAGGGCCTAGTAGTACTGATTTATTGGGTATTAATATGAGTGAGGGCCTAGTAGTACTGATTTATTGGGTATTAATGAGTGAGGGCCTAGTAGTACTGATTTATTGGGTATTAATATGAGCGAGGGCCTAGTAGTACTGATTTATTGGGTATTAATATGAGTGAGGGCCTAGTAGTACTGATTTATTGGGTATTAATATGAGCGAGGGCCTAGTAGTACTGATTTATTGGGTATTAATATGAGCGAGGGCCTAGTAGTACTGATTTATTGGGTATTAATATGAGCGAGGGCCTAGTAGTACTGATTTATTGGGTATTAATGCGAGCGAGGGCCTAGTAGTGCTGATTTATTGGGTATTAATATGAGCGAGGGACTAGTAGTACTGATTTATTGGGTATTAATATGAGCGAGGGCCTAGTAGTACTGATTTATTGGGTATTAATGAGTGAGGGCCTAGTAGTACTGATTTATTGGGTATTAATGAGTGAGGGCCTAGTAGTACTGATTTTTGTTGGGTATTAATGCGAGCGAGGGCCTAGTAGTACTGATTTATTGGGTATTAATAGAGCGAGGGTCTAGTAGTACTGATTTATTGGGTATTAATGCGAGCGAGGGCCTAGTAGTACGGATTTATTGGGTATTAATACGAGCGAGTGCCTAGTACGGATTTATTGCAACTTTCTCGTGGTTGTAGAGTATCACTTGTTATTTAGCTGATTATCAGAGGGGGGATATCTAATATTATCAGCTATGGGGATGTGTAATATTGTTAATTTCTGTGATATATATTACATATAAATCATTACCCAGTTCGTGTCTCTGCTGCCCTGGCATGAATTGAGTAATTACAGGAGGGATCAGCCCTCAGTGTGAGTAGATTTGGCTCCTGATCAGAGATCCTCTTCCAGTAAATAAAGCCGGTGATTAAAGACAATGAGGGGAATTTGTCCCATTAATCCCTGTAATTTAAAGTGTGCGCAAAGCGCTGTGCTGTAATCCATGCAAATCCACCGAACCACCAACTCTGAGGACATGGCCAGGAAATCACACATTGCAACCCAAATATATCAGTAGCCGGGAGGACATTGATGGTTTGGTCTCCAATTTACATTTTTGTTTCCCAAGTTCTTCTATTTCCCGATCAGCGAACAAAGCGAGATGAGGGAAGAGGTTAGGGTAAGGAACAAAAAGAGAGGAGAGTAAGGAACAAAGCAAGACGAGGGAAGAGGGCAGAGTAAGGAACAGAACGAGGCGAGGGCAGAGTAAGGAAAAGAATGAGGCGAGGGCAGAGTAAGGAAAAGAACGAGGCGAGGGCGGAGTAAGGAACAGAACGAGGCGAGGGCAGAGTAAGGAACAGAACGAGGCGAGGGCAGAGTAAGGAACAGAACGAGGCGAGGGCAGAGTAAGGAAAAGAACGAGGCGAGGGCGGAGTAAGGAAAGAACGAGGCGAGGGCGGAGTAAGGAACAGAACGAGGCGAGGGCGGAGTAAGGAACAGAACGAGGCGAGGGCGGAGTAAGGAACAGAACGAGGCGAGGGCGGAGTAAGGAACAGAACGAGGCGAGGGCGGAGTAAGGAACAGAACGAGGCGAGGGCGGAGTAAGGAACAGAACGAGGCAAGGGCGGAGTAAGGAACAGAACGAGGCGAGGGCGGAGTAAGGAACAGAACGAGGGCAGAGTAAGGAACAGAACGAGGCGAGGGCGTAGTAAGGAACAGAACGAGGCAAGGGCGGAGTAAGGAACAGAACGAGGCGAGGGCGGAGTAAGGAACAGAACGAGGCGAGGGCGGAGTAAGGAACAGAACGAGGCGAGGGCGGAGTAAGGAACAGAACGAGGCGAGGGCGGAGTAAGGAACAGAACGAGGCGAGGGCGGAGTAAGGAACAGAACGAGGTGAGGGCGGAGTAAGGAACAGTACGAGGTGAGGGCGGAGTAAGGAACAGAACGAGGGGGAGTAAGGAACAGAACGAGGCGAGGGCGGAGTAAGGAACAGAACGAGGCGAGGGCGGAGTAAGGAACAGAACGAGGTGAGGGCGGAGTAAGGAACAACGAGGGCAGAGTAAGGAACAGAACGAGGCGAGGGCGGAGTAAGGAACAGAACGAGGTGAGGGCGGAGTAAGGAACAACGAGGGCAGAGTAAGGAACAGAACGAGGCGAGGGCGGAGTAAGGAACAGAACGAGGCGAGGGCGGAGTAAGGAACAGAACGAGGGCAGAGTAAGGAACAGAACAAGGGCAGAGTAAGGAACAGAACGAGGGCAGAGTAAGGAACAGAACGAGGGCAGAGTAAGGAACAGAACGAGGCGAGGGCGGAGTAAGGAACAGAACGAGGCGAGGGCAAAGTAAGGAACAGAACGAGGCGAGGGCGAAGTAAGGAACAGAACGAGGCGAGGGCAGAGTAAGGAACAGAACGAGGCGAGGGCGGAGTAAGGAACAGAACGAGGCGAGGGCGGAGTAAGGAACAGAACGAGGCGAGGGCGGAGTAAGGAACAGAACGAGGCGAGGGCGGAGTAAGGAACAGAACGAGGCGAGGCGGAGTAAGGAACAGAACGAGGCGAGGGCGGAGTAAGGAACAGAACGAGGCGAGGGCGGAGTAAGGAACAGAACGAGGCGAGGGCGGAGTAAGGAACAGAACGAGGCGAGGGCGGAGTAAGGAACAGAACGAGGCGAGGGCGGAGTAAGGAACAGAACGAGGCGAGGGCGGAGTAAGGAACAGAACGAGGCGAGGGCGGAGTAAGGAACAGAACGAGGCGAGGGCGGAGTAAGGAACAGAACGAGGCGAGGGCAGAGAATTCTGAAACTTAGAAGGGAGAAACTCCTATACACTGACCTTCCAGACGCCATAAGACACTCCAGCCACTTCATTCTGTTTTGGAAAATTAACCCTTGGCAGCTGTCCACGTTTTTAGGTTTAGCTGTATTGGCCTCCTTCCGGCGATGATCATGAGGGTCAGGATGTTCTCCTGGAATCATGGTGTCCTGGGCAGAGATGTAGTAAATAGATATGATGATGGTTCCTGGTGGGCCGCCAGGATCCATGGCGATAGGAGATTGTGCAGGGGGAGGGGGGGACGCCTTGGAACGCAACTTCTTCACTATTTTAGTTGGAGGAACTTGATTTCCATTTGGTTGAGATAATGAAACAGCATTACCTTCTATTCAAGTGATGGCGAACGTTGTCACCCCTGAGATTTCTCCACTACATGTCCCCTGATGCTTAGTCACTCTTTAGGCTGGATGAGGATCATGGGTCGTGTAGTTCATATACATCAGGGGTGCCAAGGTTCCCATCAGGGGTGCCAGGCGTTGCTCTCGTCAGACACAATGTTACCTATTGTCTGCCTTTAAGACCTTTCCAATGGGTACATTGCAAATGCTTGTGAATAGCTCCTACATAATGAAGCGCTGCAGCAGTTGTTAAAACGTCAGATAACCGGATTCACGGTGGGACCAGAACTCTTGATGAGCTGCTACAATCATGGCCAGATTCCAGGCCAGGTGTAATTGCCCCAGAGCCATTAAAGGCCATGGAGTGGCTGAGATTGCCAGAGCTCTGGATAACTTTACACCAGGCCTGGAATCTGACCCTTATGATTTTTAGGACTTGACCCCTGAGGTTGTGTCAGCTGATCCCTCAGCTAATGTCGTCCTCTCTTCTTCCAGTTTTGCGGGATGATTTCCGGCAGGCTCCGGGCGATGTGGTCGTAGCAGCTGGTGAGCCGGCGGTCATGGAATGTATCCCACCTAAGGGCCACCCTGAGCCCACCATCTCCTGGAAGAAGGATAACATGCGGATCAGCGATAAGGACGAGCGCATCACGGTGAGCAATTCTAGATGTGTTTTTCTGGTGTTATTGCTGTGGTTTCCTGTTCATTTATCAGACGTTCATGGTGAGCGGAGCCCCGGACAGACGGTAGAATTCCGTGGCTGATCCGTTCATGCAGGGTGCCGGGGGAGGGAGGCTGGTTAAATCGGGGGGATTCTAGCTGAATAATGATTGCCATTTGTGTGTCAGGAGCGGAGGTTCTGGAGGTATTTGTGATTTCATATGGTGACCTCACGTCCCCTAGATCATTCCGTTTCTTATACGGAATCAATAAATACTGGTTTGGAGTGAAGAAAGAAAATGCAAATATTCACCTCCGAGTCTTTATTAAAACCAAGACTTTCCTACATTACATTCGTGAAATCTGGGATTTCCAGTGTTAGAGCTGGAAGGGTTAATTCAGTGGTGAGTAGCCTGTATCCTCCTGCCATGTCCTGCCATCAGGGGTCAGTAATAGGTGGGCACAATGTTTCCTGGTGGGGGCACATGGCGGGCTTCTGTTTCCGTGTGTTTGCATGTCTGTTCTAACACATGATTCTGAGCACATAGAAGTCTAAATGGTCGCCGGTTATATGACCCTGAATATTTCTTTTAGATTCGAAGCGGCAAATTAATGATCTCCAACACCAGGAAGAGCGATGCCGGCATGTATATCTGCGTGGCGACCAACATGGTGGGAGAGCGCGACAGTGAACATGCTCAGCTCATTGTGTTTGGTAAGTTATGTCTTCCAGAGGACTGGAGGGAGTCAGTGAGACTGCCGGTGGGTCAGCGGGAAGGGGGGTCAGTGAGACTGCCGGTGGGTCAGCTGGGGGGTTCAGTGAGATTGGCAGTGGGTCAGTGAGATTGGCAGTGGGTCAGTGAGACTGGCGGGGGTCAGCGGGGTGGGTGAGACTGGCGGTGGGTCAGCAGGGGGGGTGAGACTGGCGGGTGGGTGAGACTGGCGGTGGGTCAGCAGGGGGGTGAGACTGGCGGGTGGTGAGACTGGCGGTGGGTCAGCAGGGGGGTGAGGGGTGAGACTGGCGGTGGGTCAGCAGGGGGTGAGGGGTGAGAGTGGCGGTGGGTCAGCGGGGTGAGAGTGGCGGTGGGTCAGCGGGGTGAGAGTGGCGGTGGGTCAGCGGGGTGAGAGTGGCGGTGGGTCAGCAGGGGGGTGAGACTGGCGGTGGGTGAGACTGGCGGTGGGTCAGCAGGGGGGTGAGACTGGGGTGGTGAGACTGGCGGTGGGTCAGCAGGGGGGTGAGGGGTGAGACTGGCGGTGGGTCAGCAGGGGGGTGAGGGGTGAGAGTGGTGGGTCAGCGGGGTGAGAGTGGCGGTGGGTCAGCGGGGTGAGAGTGGCGGTGGGTCAGCAGGGGGGTGAGACTGGCGGGTGTGAGACTGGCGGTGGGTCAGCAGGGGGGTGAGGGGTGAGACTGGCGGTGGGTCAGCAGGGGGTGAGGGGTGAGAGTGGCGGTGGGTCAGCGGGGTGAGAGTGGCGGTGGGTCAGCGGGGTGAGAGTGGCGGTGGGTCAGCGGGGTGAGAGTGGCGGTGGGTCAGCGGGGTGAGAGTGGCGGTGGGTCAGCAGGGGGGGTGAGACTGGGGTGGGTCAGCAGGGGGGTGAGACTGGCGGTGGGTCAGCAGGGGGTGAGGGGTGAGACTGGCGGTGGGTCAGCAGTGGGGTGAGGGGTGAGGACTGGCGGTGGGTCAGCAGGGGGGTGAGGGGTGAGACTGGCGGTGGGTCAGCGGGGGGGTGAGGGGTGAGACTGGCGGTGGGTCAGCAGGGGGGTGAGACTGGTGGGTCAGCAGGGAGGTGAGACTGGCGGTGGGTCAGCAGGGGGGTGAGGGGTGAGACTGGCGGTGGGTCAGCGGGCTGAGACTGGCGGTGGGTCAGCGGGCTGAGAGTGGCGGTGGGTCAGCGGGGTGAGAGTGGCGGTGGGTCAGCGGGGGTGAGACTGGTGGTGGGTCAGCAGGGGGGGTGAGGGGTGAGACTGGAGGTGGGTCAGCGGGGTGAGAGTGGCGGTGGGTCAGCGGGGGGGTGAGACTGGTGGTGGGTCAGCTGGGGGGTGAGAGTGGCGGTGGGTCAGCGGGGGGGTGAGGGGTGAGACTGGCGGTGGGTCAGCGGGGGGGTGAGAGTGGCGGTGGGTCAGCGGGGGGGTGAGAGTGGCGGTGGGTCAGCGGGGGTGAGAGTGGTGGTGGGTCAGCGGGGGGGTGAGAGTGGTGGTGGGTCAGTGGGGGGTGAGAGTGGTGGTGGGTCAGGGGGTGAGAGTGGCGGTGGTCAGCAGGGGGGTGAGACTGGCGGTGGGTCAGCAGGGGGTGAGGGGTGAGACTGGCGGTGGGTCAGCAGGGGGTGAGGGGTGAGACTGGCGGTGGGTCAGGGGGGGTTAGACTGGCAGTGGATCAGCAGGGGGGGTGAGAGTGCCAGTGGGTCAGCAGGGGGTGAGGGGTAAGAGTGGCGGTGGGTCAGCAGGGGGGGTGAGACTGCCAGTGGGTCAGCAGGGGGGGGGTGAGATCAGTGATTGCCTCTCCATGTTCTTGGAATGAGGAGTGGTCCGCTGTGTCAGGTGATGTTCCTGGAATTATTACGGTGACTCTGCCTGTAGTAATTATGTGGTTTTTCCGCCAGCCGGTGTCTCCGTTATGGTATGTGTGGGGATTATTTCAGGAACCTGTAAGATCCTGGTAAACCTTTAGTGGTCATTGCTCCACATGTTCTCCCGCAGAGCGCCCGACTTTTCTCAGGAGACCAATAAACCAAGTTGTTTTGGCTGATGATGTTGTGGACTTTCACTGTGAGATACAGGGAGATCCGGCACCCACCACTCGATGGCGCAAGGAAGAGGGAGAACTGCCACGGGGCAGGTAAGAGGGGGGCATCAGGGTCATCCCGAGGTTATCCTTATTACATATTCACTGTCATAGAGGGCGTCGGGGTCATCCTGTCACCACGATATTTTCTCTTTCATTGGCCTTAAATAAACTAACATCATGGGAATTTTTGATCCAAGGTATGAGGTTCGTAGTGATAACACCCTGAGAATCTCTCGAATCAGCGCTGACGATGAAGGGACGTACACATGTGTTGCAGAGAACAGGGTGGGCAAGTCGGAGGCATCTGGCACTCTCAGTGTTCACGGTAAGCATTTTGCACGTGCCGCGGCGATGTCTGACACATGGTGTGCCGTGTTAGGTCTGCAGTATTAACCGCGCTGCCTGAAGGTTTAGCTGGGTCTCTGGGTATATAGAACGGGGCGCAGCGCTGCAGATATGGGGTGCTATGCCAAGGTTTGTGTTAACTCAGCCCCATAGACTGTAATGGCTCTGCTAGAGTTAACACAAACCTTGGCATAGGGCCCTCGGTGTTTGATGTATGTGCATCCCTCATCCCCCATAGGTCGGATACGCTGCTGTGCAGGACAGGGTATCCCATCAAAAGGCTAAACCTGCTGCAGGGCAGCACCTTTCATTCCTGTACCATGTCAAGAGCTCTCCATAAAACATTCTAGTTGTCCACTTTTTGGGAATCTAAACATCTAAACCTGGGCGAGGTTATTTCAAAGTGTTTGATGTAAACTTAGGGCACACGGGGGCCTCCTTCCTACCTCCATATTCTCTTATTCTGCGCACCCCCTGCTGCCCTATTGTGCGCACCCCCTGCTGCCCTATTGTGCGCACCCCCTGCTGCCCTATTGTGCGCACCCCCTGCTGCCCTATTGTGCGCACCCCCTGCTGCCCTATTGTGCGCACCCCCTGCTGCCCTATTGTGCGCACCCCCTGCTGCCCTATTCTGCGCACCCCCTGCTGCCCTATTCTACGCACCCCCTGCTGCCCTATTCTGCACACCCCCTGCTGCCCTATTCTACGCACCCCCTGCTGCCCTATTCTGCGCACCCCCTGCTGCCCTATTCTACGCACCCCCTGCTGCCCTATTCTACGCACCCCCTGCTGCCCTATTCTGCGCACCCCCTGCTGCCCTATTCTGCGCACCCCCTGCTGCCCTATTCTACGCACCCCCTGCTGCCCTATTCTACGCACCCCCTGCTGCCCTATTCTTCGCATCCCCTGCTGCCCTATTCTACGCACCCCCTGCTGCCCTATTCTTCGCATCCCCTGCTGCCCTATTCTACGCACCCCCTGCTGCCCTATTCTACGCACCCCCTGCTGCCCTATTCTGCGCACCCCCTGCTGCCCTATTCTTCTCATCCCCTGCTGCCCTATTCTTCTCATCCCCTGCTGCCCTATTGTGCGCACCCCCTGCTGCCCTATTCTATGCACCCCCTGCTGCCCTATTCTATGCACCCCCTCTGTTCCTATCCCCCCACTGTCCTATTCCGCCCACCGTTCTATTCTTCCCCGCTGTCCTATTTCCCCCGCTGTCCTATTCCCCCCGCTGTCCTATTCCCCCCGCTGTCCTATTCCCCCCCCCGCTGTTCTATTTCCCCCCCCGCTGTTCCTATTTCCCCCCCCCGCTGTTCCTATTTCCCCCCCCCCGCTGTCCTATTCCCCCCGCTGTCCTATTTCCCCCCCCGCTTTCCTATTTCCCCCCCCGCTGTCCTATTTCCCCCCGGCTGTCCTATTTCCCCCCCCGCTTCCTATTCCCCCCCCCGCTGTCCTATTTCCCCCCCCGCTTTCCTATTTCCCCCCCCGCTGTCCTATTTCCCCCCCCGCTGTCCTATTTCCCCCCCCCTGCTGTCCTATTCCCCCTCGCTGTCCTATTCCCCCCGCTGTCCTATTCCCCCCCTCGCTGTCCTATTCCCCCCGCTGTCCTATTCCCCCTCGCTGTCCTATTCCCCCCCCCCGCTGTCCTATTCCCCCCGCTGTCCTATTCCCCCCGCTGTCCTATTTCCCCCCCCCCCGCTGTCCTATTCCCCCCCCCGCTGTCCTATTCCCCCCCCACTGTCCTATTTCCCCCCCGCTGTCCTATTTCCCCCCCCCCAGCTGCCCCCCACTGTCCTATTCCCCCCCAGTCTCTGTATTCCTGTGTTTTACCCCGGGAAGGTGTGGGGGCAGGAGATATCATTTCTAGTCTGCTCTCTTCACGTGTTTCCAGTTCTCCTGAGTCACTGTTTGTGTAAAGATTTAAATCGGACGTAAGAGCTTTATTTTCATGTCGTTAAAGTCCCATTCACTCATTTCATGCTTCTTCTGTTTCATTTCGGTTGCCGTTTGGTTCCAGTCGGTAAACTGTGTAAGTATCCATTTCATCTCATATCATGCATGAAGGGGGAGGCTTGGGGGGGGGGGTTCGTGGGTCCTAGGGTTGGGGGAGTGTGTGCTTCAGGGCAGGATATCTCAATGTATCCTTCCTGGTAAAATCCTTTATAAATAAATAAATAAAAGTGTGAGGGATACATTATAATATGATAATGCGTAGGGGATACATTATAATATGATAATGCGTAGGGGATACATTATAATATGATAATGCGTAGGGGATACATTATAATATATAACATGTGAGAGATACATTGTGTGATTTTGTGAGAGATACATTATAATATATAACGTGTGAGAGATACATTGTGTGATTTTGTGAGAGATACATTATAATATATAACGTATGAGATATACATTATGTGATAACGTGTGAGAGATACATTATGTGATGTGATAACGTGTGAGAGATACATTATGTGAGGGATACGTGATGTGATAATGTGTGAGAGATACATTATGTGATGTGATAATGTGTGAGGGATACATTACGTGATGTGATAATGTGTGAGGGATACATTATGTGATGTGATAATTAGGGATGAGCTGTTCGGGTTCGGAGTTCGACCCGAACTTTGGCAGTTCGAAAGTTTGCGAATTTCGAACTTTTTGGGCGTGTTCGGTTCGGGTTCGAAAAAAATAAAGAAATTTCGAAAAAAGTATAGAAAATGCTTAAAAACATACTAAAAAATCTAGAAATAAAGAGACTCTTTACTGCAGAATATTATAAACAACGGTTTATTAGATATTGAATTAAAAACTAATGTGTATGTGGAAAGATTAACGCATTTTTCGGGTTGTCCGTGAAAAAGTGCGTTCGAACGAATGGACGTATTTTTTCACGGAATACGCGATAGCGGTTATACGATGCGCATTTTCGTCCGTGATTTT
This sequence comes from Leptobrachium leishanense, assembly GCA_009667805.1. Lineage (NCBI taxonomy): Eukaryota > Metazoa > Chordata > Amphibia > Anura > Megophryidae > Leptobrachium > Leptobrachium leishanense. The sequence continues at coordinate 18,842,707 of CM019073.1, forward strand.
GTACGGATCATCAATAAAACCCTTTTTGCAACTGGACGTTATGTTGGCCGGACGTGTGCAGCGTCTGACGTCTCCCAATCACGCCGCTATGCGGACGCAGCGCACTCTGTACGTCAGTAGTAGCGGTTTGACATTCTAGAAAAAATGCGTTCGTTTGCCACTTGCGTTGTGCGGACGAACTTTCGTGCAGCCGCTCTTGTATGTTACCCGGCATTGGACGTCATTTGCTGCTAGCACGGCCGTGATTTCGTGCGGTTAAACGCACGTTAAAAATGCTTTCGTCTGACCTTAGCCTTAATGACCTCTGTTCACAAACGGGCATAACACCAGGTGTTTTTAGTCTGGTAATCAATTTGATACATTGTACAATATACTGAGGGTGGGGTGGTGTCTGGTGTCTGCTTCTGATTGAGATTTGAGAATTAATTTCCCTAAAACATCCTACAGGATGACAGGATTATTCAGAGAAATGTGAAACTCAGGAGAATGACTGAAGAATGGAGAATTCTAGGTCAAAATAGCCAAACCAGAAAAATTCTCCCATTTATCTCACTTTCCAAATCGGCTTTTTGGTTTTAGAAGTTTCCATTCTCCTGCTTTTCACCGCCAAAAAATCAGTAAACTTTTTCTGTGTGTCCGAAAATGTCTCCTCTTTTCATACAGACTGCCGCCCCAAGCAGTTGTGTATGGATAGATTAAAGGAAAAGCATTTACCGTCATTTGAAATGTCATTTTTTGGTTTTTACATATTTCTATACATCCTAGAAATCCGCCACTTCACGGGCAGGTTATGGGGACCTCCTAGGCACGATATTTGAAGGAATTTTTATTTTTATTTTTAACCCTTATTTCATGGAAAACTCACTGTCCCTTTAAAAACGTTTTTTTTAAAACTTTTTGTCCTTGTTTCCTGTCCCCCAGGGCACTACCCGGACCCCCATACACCTTTTATGGCAAATATGTAGCATATATGCCCTCTTGGAGGGCACTCCAAAAAACCGAATTTTCAGCCCCATTGACTTGCATGGGGGTTCGGGTTCGGTCCCGAACAAATGGGAAGTTCGGGTTCGGGCTCGAACCGAACTCAGGGAGTGTTATCGGCTCATCCCTAGTGATAGTGTGTGAGGGATACATTAGTGATGTGTTAATGTGTGAGGGATACATTACGTGATGTGATAATGTGTGAGGGATACATTATGTGATGTGATAATGTGTGAGGGATACATGATGTGATAATGTGTGAGGGATACATTACGTGATGTGATAATGTGTGAGGGATACATTACGTGATGTGATAATGAGTGAGGGATACATTATGTGATGTGATAATGTGTGAGGGATACATTACGTGATGTGATAATGTGTGAGGGATACATTACGTGATGTGATAATGTGTGAGGGATACATTACATGATGTGATAAGTGTGAGGGATACATTACGTGATGTGATAATGTGTGAGGGATACATTACATGATGTGTTAATGTGTGAGGGATACATTACGTGATGTGATAATGTGTGAGGGATACATTACGTGATGTGATAATGTGTGAGGGATACATTACGTGATGTGATAATGAGTGAGGGATACATTACGTGATGTGATAATGAGTGAGGGATACATTACGTGATGTGATAATGAGTGAGGGATACATTATGTGATGTGATAATGTGTGAGGGATACATTACGTGATGTGATAATGTGTGAGGGATACATTACGTGATGTGATAATGTGTGAGGGATACATTACGTGATGTGATAATGTGTGAGGGATACATTACGTGATGTGATAATGTGTGAGGGATACATTATGTGATGTGATAATGTGTGAGGGATACATTACGTGATGTGATAATGTGTGAGGGATACATTACGTGATGTGATAATGTGTGAGGGATACATTACGTGATGTGATAATGTGTGAGGGATACATTACGTGATGTGATAATGTGTGAGGGATACATTAAGTGATGTGATAATGTGTGATGTGATAATGTGTGAGGGATACATTACGTGATGTGATAATGTGTGAGGGATACATTACGTGATGTGATAATGTGTGAGGGATACATTACGTGATGTGATAATGTGTGAGGGATACATTACGTGATGTGATAATGTGTGAGGGATACATTATGTGATGTGATAATGTGTGAGGGATACATTACGTGATGTGATAATGTGTGAGGGATACATTACGTGATGTGATAATGTGTGAGGGATACATTATGTGATGTGATAATGTGTGAGGGATACATTACGTGATGTGATAATGTGTGAGGGATACATTATGTGATGTGATAATGTGTGAGGGATACATTAAGTGATGTGATAAGTGTGAGGGATACATTACGTGATGTGATAATGTGTGAGGGATACATTACGTGATGTGATAATGTTGTGAGGGATACATTAAGTGATGTGATAATGTGTGATGTGATAATGTGTGAGGGATACATTACGTGATGTGATAATGTGTGAGGGTACATTACGTGATGTGATAATGTGTGAGGGATACATTACGTGATGTGATAATGTGTGAGGGATACATTAAGTGATGTGATAATGTGTGATGTGATAATGTGTGAGGGATACATTACGTGATGTGATAATGTGTGAGGGATACATTATGTGATGTGATAATGTGTGAGGGATACATTAAGTGATGTGATAATGTGTGAGGGATACATTATGTGATGTGATAATGTGTGAGGGATACATTAAGTGATGTGATAATGTGTGATGTGATAATGTGTGAGGGATACATTACGTGATGTGATAATGTGTGAGGGATACATTACGTGATGTGATAATGTGTGAGGGATACATTACGTGATGTGATAATGTGTGATGTGATAATGTGTGAGGGATACATTACGTGATGTGATAATGTGTGAGGGATACATTACGTGATGTGATAATGTGTGAGGGATACATTACGTGATGTGATAATGTGTGAGGTAGACCTGCTTTGGATAAATAATCTGTCCTTGAGGTAGGAATACCCCTGTGGGAAGGCTGTGTCCTGCAGGACGTTGTGCTTTTATCTCCCCAGGTAATACACTTACAGGTGTCTCTGTGATGTCAGATCACATTCCCAAATCGTATTCGGTCACACTTTAACCAGAGGGCTAATATCAGGCCATTTCCTGTCGGTGTCAGAGCTTCTTATCTGGCTTCTGAGCAGGAAGGGTGGCCTCATCTCATGACCTGGGTCACTTTCAAACCCTTTCAGCTGCTTTGTCTGAAGTGGTAAAAAGGTGAAGGGGTTTCAGAGCAGCGAGTGCTTTCCGGATGATGACTTATCAGGATCACACTTTATGGCCTTTTCCTCCCCTTTGAAGCCATGTGGATGATGGGAGTTCAGCGATCGGAGTGGGGGGGGGGCACCAATGGACAGTTACCAGAGAAAGTGGCTTTAATGCCGATTTCTATTTTTATTGCATCTCAGATATAAAGCGTGTGCGATGCTGCGCGACGAGTGTCCATACACAGCTCAGAGTGTTTATGCAGCTGAGCGGGTTTATGACATTCCACACACAGGGTGTTTGTGCACTTTATAAACTGGTGTTTCCATAGATCAGATTTCCCAGAATCCTCCGTTATTGTAAATCACGGAAGTTGACATCTTCCCTTTTCGTGTGTTTTGAATTTGTCTCTTTTCCAGTTCCTCCACAACTCGTGACACGTCCTCGTGACCAAATAGTAGTGCAAGGGCGGACAGTGACCTTCCAGTGTGAAACCAAGGGGAATCCTCCACCGGCCGTGTTTTGGCAAAAAGAAGGAAGTCAGGTGTGTGAACGTGTTAAAGGAGGAATATCCGGCCAGACTTTCCTTTTAATGAGTGTTTGTTATAATGAAACAAAAGGTTGATCCTGCTCGACAAAAAAACGAGAAATCCATGGCACACGCTCTGATTACACACCTCGCACGACAAGACTCTTGCAATGATACTGGCATCACGTCTTCGTGCAGAGGTGGGATGTGACGCCTGGCTCATGTAGTAATACCGGTACCTGCTGGCCTGCATCACGTCTTCATGCAGAGGTGGGATGAGACGTCCGGCTCATGTAGTAATACCGGTACCTGCTGGCCTGCGTCACGTCTTCATGCAGAGGTGGGATGAGACGTCCGGCCCATGTAGTAATACCGGTACCTGCTGGCCTGCATCACGTCTTCGTGCAGAGGTGGGATGTGACGCCTGGCTCATGTAGTAGTACCGGTACCTGCTGGCCTGCGTCACGTCTTCATGCAGAGGTGGGATGAGACGTCCGGCCCATGTAGTAATACCGGTCCCTGCTGGCCTGCATCACGTCTTCGTGCAGAGGTGGGATGAGACGTCCGGCTCATGTAGTAATACCGGTACCTGCTGGCCTGCATCACGTCTTCGTGCAGAGGTGGGATGAGACGTCCAGCCCATGTAGTAATACCGGTACCTGCTGGCCCGCGTCACGTCTTCATGCAGAGGTGGATGAGACGTCCGGCCATGTAGTAATACCGGTCCCTGCTGGCCTGCATCACGTCTTCGTGCAGAGGTGGGATGAGACGTCCGGCTCATGTAGTAATACCGGTACCTGCTGGCCTGCATCACGTCTTCGTGCAGAGGTGGGATGTGACGCCTGGCTCATGTAGTAATACCGGTACCTGCTGGCCCGCGTCACGTCTTCATGCAGAGGTGGGATGAGACGTCCGGCCCATGTAGTAATACCGGTACCTGCTGGCCTGCATCACGTCTTCATGCAGAGGTGGGATGTGACGCCCGGCCCATGTAGTAATACCGGTACCTGCTGGCCTGCGTCACGTCTTCATGCAGAGGTGGGATGAGACGTCCGGCCCATGTAGTAATACCGGTACCTGCTGGCCTGCGTCACGTCTTCATGCAGAGGTGGGATGCGCAGGCGACTCTACAGGGGGGCAAGGGGGGCAATTGCCCCCCCCTCCTAGGTTATTCCTTGCCCCTCCATGTTCCCCCCCACCAAAAATCAGCATCCACCTTTCCACACTATTCGGACCAATGTATCTCTGTCCCTGTGCATCGTACATGGACGTTATATGTGTCATTAGAAAGGGCAGATTCTAGCCTTTCCAATGATTCCCAACATGACCATATTTAGTGTGAAGTAAAAGTCATAAAACATTAAATAAAAACATGCACTTAAACATTTTCACAGGGTTGAAATGGCTCAGTAGTGAAATGGTTAATGTTCAGACTATACATTACATTGTGTATTACATTAGTTTTTGCCTTGGTTTAGCTGTATATTAAGGGTTAATGGGTAGGCTTCATCCCTTACAGTATACATTTGTTTTTCCTTGATTGATGGCATTTAAGGGGTTAATGAGTAGGCTAAATGCAACAATGTTTATTATTTTTATTGCATTTCCCTGGGTTATGGCATTTTAGGGGTTATAATGGAAGTTAGAATCTAAAGGGTCTAATCATCTTTAGATCCTCTGCTTTTCGTCACATTTCGGGTAATTCATTTCGCCAAAAATATGGTGAATTCCCTATTAGTGAATGGTCACTGTAATTTGCTAAAAGTGGAGTCACTGAAGCAGCAATCAGACATTCAGCGAAAACTGCCGAATTGCAGCAAATAAAATATTGAATTTAAGTATCAGGTTAGTACAATAAAAAGGCATCATTGCATCACATTACTCTGGGGTTTTGGAATCTTATTTATATGTACTCGTGATTTATATATACTTATTTAGGGCACTATTACCTGGTGTGAGTTAACCCTAGCATCAGCATGGTTTTGCGTTAGCGCCAGGTTAATGGAGTCTAGCGCTGGACCAACAGATCGTTTGCCTCCCGCTACAAACGGGAAAAATCACTTAGCGCGTTGCTATTATCGATTTGTACCGCGAGCTTACTGTACTTTCCGCGTCCTTTAATTAACATGGGGAGCGCTAGAGATCTCTATCGCTTTTGCAGATAACAGATCACTTTGTGCCAGGGCTAATTTTTTGAGGGAAACCAATTGCATCATTTTACCTACTGCTCAACCCTGGTGCTAACTCCAAAAAAACAGAAAAAACAGATCCTCGCCCAAAATTAATAGGCAATTAACAGGCAATGTAAAGGGATGCAGCACAGGGGTTCTCTTGGCCCCATTCACCATAGTAATGGATCTGGTCAGTAATGTCGCTGCTGTTGCAGTCAGCTCTATTATAAATGTATCCTTTATCCATATATATCCTAATTCTAATATATTGCCTAATTTTAAACATTTTATGCTGGGGGTTATTCATAGTATGTAAGCGTATGATTACTACGGTGACCGTGTGGACCATGTTTAAAGGGACACGTGAATAAGTCTTGCCCTGAAACCTGTATTATTTATATGCTGCAGCAGGGAAGTTATTGTGGCTCACCTGGCCTTCCTTTTGGATCGATTAAATGCAGTGTAATGATTCTATATGCTGTTGTTGGGTGGAAATTATCATGCAATGCCCATCAGCCTTAATATATGTGTGCATCAAAACATGGATGATACGACCACCTTGGAGGAATTTAATAATGAAGGGTTGTGAGGTTATTCACTGGACGTGTTCATATTCAAGCTTGTAAGGGCGGGGAATAGGTATGGCCCGGCACAACCGCATTAGCGCTGGGTCACAGCACGGGTCTTAGAGTTTCCCTAGCGTGCGCCAAATGACCTTGTTCATGGACTGCCGCGGACAAGGTGATCTGTTAGTAGGTCTTCAGGCACTAACGGGGTTATTCAGAAAGCAGTGAAAAGCAGGAGAATGACTGGAGAATGGAAAATTCTAGGTCAAAATAGCCGATTTGGAAAGTGAGATGAAAGGGAGAATTTTTCTGGTTTGGCTATTTTGATCTATAATTTTTCTTTCTCCAGTCATTCTCCTGCTTTTCACCTCTCTCTGAATAACCCTGTAAGTTTTAGCGACTCGCGCTAAATTTTTCCTTTAGTGATGGTGTTTTAGTTCACACCAGGTGACAGGGCCCTTAGTTTTATTCAGTGATATGATTTAGTGGTGAAAATTATTAGTGCCCCCCCAGTTTTGGCTGCTGTACCCTATGTGCCCCCCCCTAAATATTGTTCCTAGAGTCGCCACTGGTGGGATGAGACGCCCGGCTCATGTAGTAATACCGGTACCTGCTGGCCCGCGTCACGTCTTCGTGCAGAGGTGGGATGAGACGCCCGGCTCATGTAGTACCGGTACCTGCTGGCCTGCGTCACGTCTTCGTGCATAGGTGGGATGAGACGTCCGGCTCATGTAGTAATACCGGTACCTGCTGGCCTGCGTCACGTCTTCATGCAGAGGTGGGATGAGACGCCCGGCTCATGTAGTAATACCGGTACCTGCTGGCCTGCGTCACGTCTTCATGCAGAGGTGGGATGAGACGCCCGGCTCATGTAGTAATACCGGTACCTGCTGGCCTGCATCACGTCTTCATGCAGAGGTGGGATGTGACGCCCGGCTCATGTAGTAATACCGGTACCTGCTGGCCTGCGTCACGTCTTCATGCAGAGGTGGGATGTGACACCCGGCTTATGTAGTAATACCGGTACCTGCTGGCCAGCGTCACGTCTTCATGCAGAGGTGGGATGAGACGCCCGGCTATGTAGTAATACCGGTACCTGCTGGCCTGCGTCACGTCTTCATGCAGAGGTGGGATGTGACACCCGGCTTATGTAGTAATACCGGTACCTGCTGGCCTGCGTCACGTCTTCATGCAGAGGTGGGATGTGACACCCGGCTTATGTAGTAATACCGGTACCTGCTGGCCTGCGTCACGTCTTCATGCAGAGGTGGGATGTGACGCCCGGCCCATGTAGTAATACCGGTACCTGCTGGCCAGCGTCACGTCTTCATGCAGAGGTGGGATGTGACACCCGGCTTATGTAGTAATACCGGTACCTGCTGGCCCGCGTCACGTCTTCATGCAGAGGTGGGATGAGACGCCCGGCTCATGTAGTAATACCGGTACCTGCTGGCCTGCGTCACGTCTTCATGCAGAGGTGGGATGAGACGCCCGGCTCATGTAGTAATACCGGTACCTGCTGGCCTGCGTCACGTCTTCATGCAGAGGTGGGATGAGACGCCCGGCTCATGTAGTAATACCGGTACCTGCTGGCCTGCGTCACGTCTTCATGCAGAGGTGGGATGAGACGCCCGGCTCATGTAGTAATACCGGTACCTGCTGGCCTGCGTCACGTCTTCGTGCAGAGGTGGGATGTGACACCCGGCTTATGTAGTAATACCGGTACCTGCTGGCCGGCGTCACGTCTTCGTGCAGAGGTGGGATGTGACGCCCGGCTCATGTAGTAATACCGGTACCTGCTGGCCTGCGTCACGTCTTCGTGCAGAGGTGGGATGAGACGCCCGGCTCATGTAGTAATACCGGTACCTGCTGGCCGGCGTCACGTCTTCGTGCAGAGGTGGGATGAGACGCCCGGCTCATGTAGTACCGGTACCTGCTGGCCTGCGTCACGTCTTCATGCAGAGGTGGGATGGGACGTAACCTGCTAGCGCTGTGACAGAGGCCTTTTATCGCCACCTTCCCTAATCCTGCGACCTTTTTAATCTCCTCCAAAATGAATCTATTTGATGTTTTGGTTTTCGGGAAATCTCATATAAAACAGATAATAAATCCTGTGGTTTTAATCCGTGTTATTTACTTTGTATTAACCCCGGAAAGGAATGCATCCCACTCTGCGAGATCATTAACCCCACAGTCCCAAATTAAAAGCGGTGATGTGAGTGGGGACGCAGCCAGGTCTTCACTTAGGCCCCGTTCACACCTAGCTGTTTTAACGCGCGTTCGTGCACGCTTTAAAACGCATGAACGGGGAAATCCCATGCTTTGCTATGGGCCCCATTCAGACCTAAGCGTTTTAGAGCGCGCAGGAACGCGCTTTAAAACGGCCGACCCAAAAAGAAGTTCGGGAGCTTCTTTTCGGGCATACAGCAGCGCATTCGCGGCCATATCATAGCCGCGAACGCGCTGCAATGCGCATTGCGCGACGCAGCGCTACGCCCAGGTGTGAACCCAGCCTAAAGCTGGAAAGAGTGAGCAAACCCCCCCACCCCCCAAATAATGACTGCCCCCCTTCTCCTGCAGGAAACCTGATGTCGAGGCCACCGTGTAATGAACCCTGGTGTTTGCAAACACTGTTCGCTGTCTGATCAGTAACTGCAGCTCCCAGCCTTTTGTTCTCCGGGAATGTCTGTGTAACCAGAGTCCCGGCATAATGAGATCAATCGGAAACGCGGCTCGAATCGCGCGCGCCGGGTCTAATATGTGCAAGGAGAGTCAGGTGCCAGGAAGCCCATTACAGCGAACAATCTGCCTGTGTATAGGAGGGAGCAAAGCGCTTATTAACCCCCGCTGATCCCCAACCAATGTTTCAGTCTGAAGTATAAATGCATAGAGCACTGAATTCCTGCAGTCACCCCCACCCAAACCCTGCTGTCACCCGTCCCTGAGCCCTGCCGTTACCTCCGAGCCCTGCATGCACGCCGGTATTACTACACGAGCCGGGCCCGTCGCCCCCCTGAGCCCTGGTGCCCCCCACCGTCGCCCCCCCTGAACCCTGCTGTCACCCGTCCCTGAGCCCTGCTGTTACACCCGAGCCCTGCATGCACGCCGGTATTACTACATGAGCCGGGCCCGTCGCCCCCCTGAGCCCTGCTGCCCCCCACCGTCACCCCCCCTGAACCCTGCCGTCACCCGTCCTTGAGCCCTGCCGTCACCCCGAGCCCTGCTGCCACGCCCGTCACCCCCCTGAGCCCTGCTGCCCCCCCTGCTGTTACCCCCCCTGAGCCCTGCCGCCCCTGCAACCTGCCGTCGCCCACCCCTTTAGCCCTGCCACCCCTGTCCGTCGCCTCCCTGAGCCCTGCTGCCCCCGCCATCACCCCCCCTGAGCCCTGCCGCCCCTGCACCTTGCCGTCACCCACCCCCTTAGCCCTGCCGTCACCCTGAGCCCTGCCGTCACCCCCCTGAGACCTGCTGCCCCCGCCATCACCCCCCTGAGCCCTGTCGCCCCTGCACCCTGCTGTCGCCCACCCCCTTAGCCCTGCCGCCCCTGCCCGTCACCCCCCTGAGCCCTGCTGCCCCCGCCATCACCCCCCCTGAGCCCCAACGCCCACGCACCCTGCCGTTGCCTACCCCCTTAGCCCTGTCGCCAACCCCCTGAGTTTTGCTGATACCTCAAGGCACACATTCCTCTCAGCTTTCCGTTACCTCCAGTCCTGCTGTTGCCGCGAGTCGAGCCATTGCTCCCATCATGTTAGTCTTAGACCTGCCATTATCCCAATCCCCAGTTACCTCCAAGCAAGCCATTACCCCCCCAGCTCTGCTGTTTCCCCCAGTTTCACCATTGCCTCAAGGCAAGACATTACTAGGCAACACCTAAGCCTTGTGTGGGTGTAAGTCGCTCCCCTTTATAATGAGACCCCCCCCCTCGCCTGCATGCTCTGTATTAACGACATGTAATGGTTTTCTCCCACAGATCCTTCTCTTCCCGAGTCAGCCAGCGCAGACGGCCGGGCGCTTCTCAGTGTCTCCAAGTGGTGAGTTGACGATAATTGACGTCCAGGCGGGCGATTCTGGATACTACATGTGCCAAGCGATAAGTGTGGCGGGCAGCATCCTGGCCAAGGCGCTCCTGGAGGTGGAAGATGGTGAGAGTCGCTTATTTTACAGGTTTCCTTGGCGTGTCTGCGGCGGCGGCTTCACTGTCCGCATGTTATCACACCAGCGTGTGGCTCTTATCGTATTAAAGTGATTTGATTGGCTCTCCTGGGAACTGCAGTTAATTTAACCCATTAGACGCCGCCGTATCTGTTTAAACTGCATTAAAATAAAAACACACGACGACACATCAATAGTAAATCTAGATAAAACAGAAACCTGTTTCCACGACGACTGCATTGGGTGAGTCCCTCTCTGTTAGGTGAATTAATTCATCGCTTTCTATAAACGCCTTTCCTCTGGGCCGGGAGAACAGGACAACCTGCGCTTAAAGTGGTGGAAATCTTCTCGTTTTCCTTGAAGTGATGTGCACAGAGACCGGTACCTGGTCTGGAAGCACCGCAGCTGGCGTGGCACCTTCTCACACCTAGACATGACCACTGATTTGGATTTCTATCACATATACAGGAGGGCACCCCTGGCACTGTGTGGGGTCTCCCTCCTGGGCTGGTGGGGCTTCTCTTTTGATGTTGCCGTCTTACTGGTTGTGAAGGGCGGAAATATGGGAGATGTGAGCGCCAAGAAATGCCTTCCCAACCCGTGCCCGCGGAGAATAAGCATCACCGAAGCTCTACCTTCAGGCTCCCTGTCCCCATACACGTGGGGCCTCCCTGATTGCTCACGCTTGCCACTATTAAAGATTTTGCTAATCCATGACGTGAAGTCAGAATTTTATTAAAGACACTGAGGCGAGTATCACAAAGCATTTCTCTTTAATACCACTTCCAACAGCAAGAAAATAAACATGAATGTCCCTTGTGCCCTAGAGGGTCCCCCCCCCAGGCATTGTAGATGGTACAGTCCATTTCCATAAAATGCCAGTGCAGCAGGAAGTCTTCATCTTTTTTGAAACAAAGAAAAAATTCACACGGTGAACACTGAAAACATCAGGATAGATGAACGCCGGAAAAACCATAAAGAACCCGGAATAACCTCAAACCAATTGTGGATTATCCATCCGAACGTTAGAGCTGAAATCCTAAAAAGAGACAACGTGGACAGTTATTAGTAACCATAGTATCAGCTAGATGATGCAACATTTACACTGTATTCTATAACTATTACATGCAGCATATATATATATATACACTCCAGAGGGGAGATAAAATAACCCACATGGACGTCAACTAAAGCTGGCAGTAAGTAAAAACCAATATCAATAGACCATATATCTCCTGAAAATCTGAATTGACTGAGAGGAAAAACGGAACTCAGGAATTGCAACATATGCTAGACTTTAATTGCGTTGTATATTAAAAATGTAACGCATAACTGAGGTGAGGGAAGAGCCTGGGCGGGATAATACACACCTCCGCGTCTTTAACCCCTTAGGGACCGCTGACGTACTATGTACGTCCTGCCCTCGGGTCTCCCTTAGACCCGCGGATATACATAGTACGTCAGTGGCGCCTAACCCCCCCTCCCGCCCGATACTTACCTCCCTCGCTGGATCCCTCACAGATCTGGCAGGGAGGAAGCCTGCCCTCGTAATTTACATGGGCCGGCGAGCTCGATGACGTCACCACGCTGCGTGGTGACGTCATCAGCAGGCGCCCCCATTGATATCAATGATGGGGGGCTCCTTCGGAGCCCTCCATCTCCCCAACCATTGAAGATAGATGCAAGTTGCACCGCTGGAAAGGGGAGAGTCTCCCCTTTTCAGCGGTGTACTGCATTAACGGTTTCGCTGCCGGATCGCGATTCGGCACAAATTTGCGCCGAATTGAGATTCAAACCTGGAGGGGGCTGACATCGTAGATGTCAGCCAAGCCTCCAGGTCACCCCCCACCCACTGACATCCTCACCATGTGTGAGTATGTCAGTGGGCCAGTTAACCCCCTAGCTGCCATGTGGATAATCTAAACACCTTGAAGCTTCCAAAGCAGCCCACGGACAGACCTTGGAATCCTTTGTGGCTGACTGCAATTGCTGAAAGGTAAAGGTTGAGAGTCCTATATGCTTTACCCACATCATATTCGTCCAAAAGGAATTGCAAAATGTCTTCTGCAGGAGCTGAAAAAGGATCCACGTGATTTCGTAGGCGCCAGCCTGCTCATGTTGCCCAGGCACTCTTACAGGCTCTGAGGGTTCCAAGAGCCGTAAATGCGTCAAGGAGGTGACGGACCCTTGCTGAAAGTCTCAGAGGTGTTGAGTCGCCAGATTTCGGTCAGGCTAGCAGATAGATGGCCACTGGGGATTAAGAGGTGAGGTTGTAGAAGTGCTGGGCACCACGGCTGAGCCCCGTCCAACAAGGTGTTAGTAGAACTATTGAGACTGCGTAGGGGCAAGCTTGGCCGGAGGGTACTGCTGATCAGGGCGAATGGGTGAAAATCATCATGACCAATCCTGCAGAAGGGCGTCTGTTGCTAAAGCTTCCGGATCTGGATGCCAGCTGTAGAACGTGGGTAGTTGGATATTGAGACATGAGATCGATTGCCATTGGGCCCCATAGCCATTGCAATTGAGCAATCTAGACACCAGTGGCTGCCATCCTTGAAAAAGCGTGAATTACAGACTGCAACAACACTGTGGAGCCTGGGTAAGTACTGCGCTCGCACATGAAGGTTCCACTGGAAACCATGTCCTGACAGGTCTTGGCCATATTGGCTGGTGAGTGAGATTGTGATTCTCCCAAGCAGTTGATATATTGAACCCCCCCGACAGTGTCCAGGCCTAGGAGAATGCAACAACTGGCCTTGTTTTTGGAAAAACTGGATATGGCGAAGGAGCATGCGAGGGGTTTGAGGCAAGTGATGTATAGATGACGTTCTTCTGACGACCATTTCCCGCCTGTGGAGACCTCTCCACACCTGGCTCCCCAGCCATGAGTGGTGGCATCCAATTTTATAATCCTGTCCGGGGCCAGTCCAAAGATGACACAGCCATTCCAGTCCTCCATGTTGTTGAGCCACCAACAGCGCTCTTCTCGATCCATCTAAGGTGAATCAGAACTTCGTAAGATTTCGTCCCAGGGCTGACGTTTTCAGATGTTGCAAAGCCCTATAATGCAGAGGATCCAGGAATATTGCTTGAATAGAGGCAGACAGGATTCTGATGATTCTTGCCAGATGTCGCACTGTCAAACTGGCTAGTCTTAAGACCTTGCGCAATTCCCTTTTGATATCCATAAACTTTGTATTTAAAATTTTATTTTAGAAGCATAACAGCTGCACAAAAACATAACAAACGGCCACGCAGGGCCGTGCAAAGTCAGGTACCAAAAAACGCATCAGAATGAAAGGGGGAGTAATAAGTGAAACAAGACAAATCAGGGGGGGGGTACAGTCAGAAAAACTAAGAGGCAACATAGTCCGACGTTAAGGCATCAGGATAGCCAAATAAGGCGAGGGAGGGAAGAAAAAAAAAAAAAAGGATCGTAAAGGACTGCCCAAGAAATTGTGGCATTCCTGGCACACCCTAACACCCCTGAGGGGGCCAGGGGCCATGAAAGAGGCCACAGGGCCGGGAGACCTGGGGCCAAGAGGACGGCCAGAGCCTAGGTTGCTGCCCTAGCGGCTCACCCAGTGTACCACCCAATGTCCCATACATATAAAAAAAAAAAGCAAAAAAAAGGAAAGGGGGGGGGAAGGAGGGAGTCCCGATGCACCAGCGGACGAACATCAAGCCCCAGATGTCAACAGGTAGGTTAGCGTGTCCACTTGAAGGAATACCATCAATTAAGGGAGGGGCGCAGGGGGGGGAGTCGAAGGCATCAGCGAAAAATCGTAAAACAGAAACGTCCTCCTAAGAGTCTAAAGTGCGCAGAAACAAATAACGGGGAGTATCAAAAACCACACAAAAGACTAAGATGGAGTGGTAGTCAGATCATCCAGGGTCTGACAGCAGTGGTGCGGGGTCTCGTGGCAATGTCTCAAGTCCCAGTTGAGAGAGCACCGCCTGTGCCTCCTCTAAAGTTGCCACTGAGTAGGACTTGCCTGCGTGGGACACGTTGAGAGATCCCGAGACGCCCCAGCGGTATCGAATACCGTGTCCACGAAGCCGAGCAGTAAAATCTCGAAAACTCCGTCTGGCCGCCAGCGCCAGGAGTGACAAGTCCCGGTAAACAGTAATGCAGGCAGAGGCATACGTGACTTTAAACTCAGGGCTGACAGCTGCAAGGATCTGAGAGTGTATATGCACATCCCTCATAACCAGAATCACGTCACGTGGAGCCTTCACCGGTGCAGTGGCTGCCCTCTTGACACGCATGGCTGAGGACACGGCTGGTTCCAAGGAATTCCCAGTTGCAGGTAGGAGGTGAGCCACAAGACCCCGGAGATAGAGCAGGAGCTCTCCGGAGCCGACATCTTCCGGGATCCCTCGCAGACGAAGATTCCGTCGCCTATGTCGGTTCTCCATAGCAAGCACTGCGGAGCTGAGGCGTGAAACTTGCGTCTGTAGGTCAGTAACCTTGGCATCGGACAAAACCTGCGCCGCCGCCGTTTCCAGTGATTTATTATGTACATCAGCGATCCTGGATTGTAAGGCCTCTACTGCCGAACGTACCTCTTGCAGGTCGCTCCTCCAGAGGCCCCGGAAATCCTCCATGACCCTATGCAGGTCAGCAGCAGTGAGCGGCGGTACGCAGGGTTGCCCCCAGCCATACCAACAGGCACGTCGGCAGCAGGGTTCCCACAGGCCCCCTCTGAAGACTCCGAGGCCGTCGGTGCTCCACTGCGATGGTCACGGGCGTTCCCCGCACGTCCAACTCCCAGCGAGTCCCGGATGTCCGGGGTGCGAGAGCCCTCTGCCTCCTCCAGCTTTCGAGGTTTCTTCCCCATGTGCGCTGGAACGCAGCTCCCGGTGAGTAAGCAGGGCACCAAATCACGTGTAGGCCGCAAGATGGCCGCCACATGCAGCAAGCAGGGAGGAAGAGGCGCCAAAAACAGCTCCGGTCTCCGTTTTAGTAGTAACAGGGTAGATCTGGCAAGGTCCTGGGACAATCAGGAAGCAGTCCTAGGAGAGAGCGCCCGGATCAAACAAAGAAATCCGCCGTAATCCGATGGATTCCAGCGGCACTCCACAGAGCTCTTCAGAATGGCGACTGCTCTCCTCGGAACCCAGACACGCCCCCGATATCCATAAACTTTGGACCCAGTAGTCTTAATTGATCACATGGGGAAGACAGGACAGAAGTCCGGCCTGATGGGGGCCCCCCTGCCACTGGGACATCTGACCTCCCTGCATACAACCTCCCGCGGTGGTGAAGGTGTGTCCTGGGCCCTATCTCCGACACTTCCCCTTTCCTCAGTATGAGGGCTTGGCCGGTGGGCCGAGTGGCTGTGGCCTGTACCCGGACCCCTTGCTGCCTCTCCATCTATGAAGCAGGATGGGCCCTGCTCTGAGCTGCCCTGAGCTCTTGACTTGCCGGCCAGGGTTCTCACCTGCGGCCCGGGAACCAGTGTCGTGAATCGATCACAGGATGCCGTTTCCCTGCATTCCACGAGGGGGGATATCCTCCGGCTCGTGACAGATCTCAAGGAATTTTGGGAGGCTGACATCCGTTTGATTTCTGAGGAGGTGGCTGCGGTTACGAATCGGGTGGAGGCGGCTACGATACAAGTTGGCCTAGCTTCCCACGTCGAGGCCCTCCAGACGCAGCTGGATCTGCTTTCCAGGACTGTGGAGGCCCGTCACTACTGCCGGAGTGTCAGAATTCGAGGTGTAAAAGAGTTGGTGTCATCTGCCGCCCTCCTGGAGTTCCTGAACGGCATGGCGTGCTCTCTTCTGGCCCTTCCAGACCCACACCTTCCTGTGTTCCTGTCTGCTGCTGGTCTCCGCAAGGCCGCTGGCGGCACTGTTGGGTTTTGAGAGATGTCCAAGCTGTGGCTCGGGAACTTTCCAAGACGTCGAGCCTCTTGACCCCTTTTGTTTTTGAGAATTTAACCCTTTCCCTCTTAGGCATCTTGCCGTTCCTGATGCTAATGACGAGACGCCGATTCTGAGAGGTTACGGCCACTTTGAGAGCAACAGAGATCCGGTAATGCTGGGTGGTCTCTGGGACACTGGCGATCCTACAGGGCGAGGCTTTTGACCCAGTTGGATCACTGGATGAGGCATGGCTCTTCCTTTCTCAGATTGGAATCTTGCCAACGGCAACTTCCCGTCCCCCAGCAGCTCAGTCTTGTGTCCCTGTACTCTCAGGCCCTGTTTCCACCGACCCGGGCTGACACCTGGTCTCTGTAAGGCCGCTTTTTCCCTTTTCTCCCCGTATTTCATTTCCTTTTTGTGATTTTTATGCCCAGCCACTTCTCTTTTTTGCGGACGTTGCTTTTGGTTTTCTGGGACCTATTTTATGTGATTTTTGGGGGCGTCAGGCCTTCCTTGTCTCCCCCCTTATTTTTAAATTTGCTTTGCGTGCGGGACAGTTGGTTGTCCTGGGCGACCCTCCAGGATGGCAACCATGGCTCTGGCCATCTCTCTTGGCCCCAGGTCTCCCAGCCCTGTGGCCTCTTCCATGGCCCCTGGCCTTCCCTTGGGTTGCCGGGGTGAGAAAATTTTGGGAAATCCCCAACTCTTCCCTGTACCCCTCTTCCCCTTCCCTTTAGGATTTCCCTTATGTCCCCTTGCAGACTCCGCCAACTTTATGTGCCGGCCACCTGCTATGTCTTTGGTTTGTAATTCGTGTCTCTTCCTGTCTTCCCTTTTTTATTTCTATTATCTTTCTCTATGACCGCCCTCACACCGTGCCAAATGACTCAGGAGCGGGAGAGATGGCCAGGAATATTGTGACCGCCCTCACACCGTGCCAAATGACTCAGGGGCGGGAGAGAGGGCCAGTAATATCGTGACCGCCCTCACACCGTGCCAAATGACTCAGGAGCGGGAGAGAGGGCCAGGAATATCGTGACCGCCCTCACACCGTGCCAAATGACTCAGGAGCGGGAGAGAGGGCCAGGAATATCGTGACTGCCCTCACACCGTGCCAAATGGCTCAGGAGCGGGAGAGAGGGCCAGGAATATCGTGACCGCCCTCACACCGTGCCAAATGACTCAGGAGCGGGAGAGAGGGCCAGGAATATCATGAACGCCCCCACACCGTGCCAAATGACTCAGGGGTGGGGGAGTGGGCCAGGAATATCGTGACCGCCCTCACACCATGCCAAATGACTCAGGGGCGGGAGAGAGGGCCAGGAATATCATGACCGCCCCCACACTGTGCCAAATGACTCAGGGGCGGGAGAGAGGGCCAGGAATATCATGACCGCCCCCACATCGTGCCAAATGACTCAGGAGTGGGCCAGGAATATCATGAACGCCCCCACACCGTGCCAAATGACTCAGGGGCGGGAGAGAGGGCCAGGAATATCGTGACTGCCCTCACACCGTGCCAAATGGCTCAGGAGCGGGAGAGAGGGCCAGGAATATCGTGACCGCCCTCACAGCGTGCCAAATGACTCAGGGGCGGGAGAGAGGGCCAGGAATATCATGAACGCCCCCACACCGTGCCAAATGACTCAGGGGTGGGGGAGTGGGCCAGGAATATTGTGACCGCCCTCACACTGTGCCAAATGACTCAGGGGTGGGAGAGAGGGCCAGGAATATCATGACCGCCCCCACACTGTGCCAAATGACTCAGGGGCGGGAGGGCCAGGAATATCATGACCGCCCCCACATCGTGCCAAATGACTCAGGAGTGGGGGAGTGGGCCAGGAATATCGTGACCGCCCTCACACCGTGCCAGACAGATTAAGAATATTTGTTGTGGGATGGGGAGGATCTTGCATCGGGCGTTCTTATAGGGCTGTTCTGTTTCTCCACCAAAGCACTGAGAATGTGATCTCTTAACTTACTGTTGTGATGAGATGGCTATAACTCCCAGTCTAGATGAATTACAGACAGTGACTCAATTGAGATGACACCTTGAAGATCTGTTGAAGTTTTATTCCAAAACTGTAGAAAATCCACAACAATATACATCCGATAGGTCAAAAAATCATAATGAATCTGAGTCCATAAGGCTTGCAAAGGATTACTGGGAAGGGAACAAGGGTGGAGCTATCTGAACAGGAAATCCCTACACCATGAGGAAGGGAGGGGAGAAACCCAGGGGGAAGATAAGACATGTTCAATTCTTAAAGGCATATCACAAGTCATGTGAAACATGACAAGGGCGTCTGACAGGAAGATGCTGTGTGTTGTGCGTTGTGTCTCAGCCCCAGCACATCTGTGATCTCTGCTCAGTGTTTCTCCTCTGACTTTGCCCCGGTGTCAGAACAGCCCCCTCCCCCGCCCACTTCACAAGGCTCATTCTATTGATCTGTAATCAAGCAGCAAAGGGCCCCGGGGCCCCGCAGTACCCAGTGCAGGATTACAAACAATTCCTGCCCCCGGCCAGGAAAACAAGCAGATCTGTCATTAGGTCATGCCAGGGACAATGCGCAGAGAGAGAGCTTTCATAAATACTCATGCAGCATTAATAAAACACGCAACACCATTTCCTGTTTGGAAGCGCACAGGCCACAGCTTTATTTAAAAGAACATTATTCACATAACTTAATTAACTTATATTCCATCTTAACATCTGCAAACCCGCAGCACCGGACGGGTGACCGTTTCTCCTTCGCTTAAACCATGAGCTCGCTACCTGTGGCGCCAGCCACCAGGCGTGTCACCCCAGAGCCCACCATTCGGCGGCCCACCTTTTAACCTTATCCTATGCCGGCCAGGGTTCTTTCTGCAGCTGTGACTTTGAGATCTTGCAACCCACAAACGTGCAGCAGAGTGGGAAATTTCTGATGTGTCAACCACGCTGGAAGAATCAGAAAAGGGAAGACCCCCTCCCCTCTAACTCCTACAGTTGTGTTCAAAATTATTCAACCCCCACTGAAATTGAGTGTTTTGGCCAGTTTGACATTGATTTTGATCATTCAGTCATCTTGCTTACAATTAAATCAAAGAGGCGCGTGTAGGTCAGACAAATATAACATAACATTTATAATGAAATAACCACAAATGTCTTTTCTGTGCTCACATCATTATCAGTTTTATTCAACCCCCAAGTGACATTCAATCTTAGTACTTAGTACAACATCCTTTTACAGTTATAACAGCTTTTAAACGTGAAGCATAGCTTGACACAAGTGTCTTGCAGCCATCTACGGGTATCTTCGCCCATTCGTCATGGGCAAAAGCCTCCAGTTCAGTCACATTCTTAGGCTTGCGCACTGCAACTGCTTTCTTTAAGTCCCACCAGAGGTTCTCAATCGGATATAAGTCTGGTGACTGCAATGGCCACTCCAAAATGTTCCAGCCTTTAATCTGCAACCATGCTCTAGTGGACTTGGAGGATATGCTTGGGATCATTGTCCTGTTGAAAGGACCAACGTCTCCTAAGCCTCAGGTTTGTGACGGACTGCATCACATTGTCATCCAATATCTCCTGGTACTGAAGAGAATTCATGGTACCTTGCACACGCTGAAGCTTCCCTGTACCTGCAGAAGCAAAACAGCCCCAAAGCATGATTGACCCCCCGCCATGCTTCACAGTAGGCAAGGTGTTCTTTTCTTCATAGGCCTTGTTCTTCCTCCTCCAAACATAGCGTTGATCCATGGACCCAAACAGTTCTAATTTTGTTTCATCAGTCCACAGAACACTATCCCAAAACTTCTGTGGTTTGTCCACATGACTTTTGGCATACTGCAGTCGACTCTTCTTATTCTTTGGAGACAGCAAGGGGGTGCGCCTGGGAGTTCTGGCATGGAGGCCTTCATTACGCAGTGTGCGCCGTATTGTCTGAGCTGAAACTTCAGTACCCACATCTGACAAATCTTTTCTCAGTTCCTCAGCAGTCACATGGGGACTTTTCTCCACTCTACGCTTCAGGTAGCGCACAGCAGTCGAAGTCAGCATCTTCTTTCTGCCACGACCAGGTAGCGTTTCAACAGTGCCCTTTGCCTTGAATTTGCGAATGATGCTTCCTATGGTCTCTCTTGGTATGTTTAACATCTTTGCAATCTTCTTATAGCCATTGCCCTTCCTGTGAAGAGTAATCACCTCTTCTCTTGTCTTCCTGGACCATTCTCTTGACTTCACCATGTTTGTAACCACACCAGTAAATGTCTAGAAGGAGCTGAGTATCACAGTCATTTTAAAGCTGCCTAATTGGTGCTTATTATGCTTTATTGCTGCTCCGTGACATCCACAGGTGTTTTCAATACCTGATTGAAAACACTTGAATGAACCTCTGTTCTTCAGAGTGGTAGTCTTTAAGGGGTTGAATAATTGTGTCAATGAAGAATTCACAAAAGAAACATTTACTACTGTATTACAAAACCAATTGATGTCATTTTAGTTGCATATGGTTCTTTAAAAAGTCCTTGTAGGATTTCATTCTGAATACAATTACAAATGTCACTAAATTCCCTAAAACCCTTTACAGCATTGGGGGTTGAATCATTTTGAACACAACTGTATATGACCCCAACATTATTTACAAACCTATATACACCACCACCAATCACTTTCAATCAGGCCACCTTACCACCCAGACCAGCCGTCATGCCCCCCCTTCCTAATGTGTCCTGGGGGGGGGGACAAAAACTAGATTTAATTTACTCAGAAAAGTCATTAAATCTCTGATACACAAGTGCTGGTGCTGTGTGAGGACATATACACAGGTGTGTGTGTGTGTGTGGCAGCGGGGAGCAGATCCACGGTGATGCGTCCTTTGTGTGATCTCCGCCGTGGGATGGAAATTGCATCGTGGGGATTCACGCTTTGTTTTCTGATCTGCGGCTTTATGAGGTTTTTGTTTTTAATGGTTCAGGGTTGGGTAAATTATTAAAAGTGAGGCCCCCCTGGCGTGTTGAGCCCAGCCCCGGTGCGCGCCTTGATTAACACCAATAAACGCAGCGGGGGAGTTTTCTAATTAAGGATGTAAAGATTCACATATCCCGTCTCTTTCCTGCGCTCATAACACGTTGCAGGGAATTCCTGGCGGATTCTCGTTAGCTGTAATTTATGGATCATTCTGTAAGGAAACCCATGTATCGCAAACACACGCCAAGGCAACCAATCGTTTTACAGGGTGTCTGCCGAGCAATGTGTCTGCCAGTGTTTTATTCACTGTATTGTGCAGGTGTGTCTGTGTGCATGTTTGTATGTATGTCTCTGTGTTTCTGTGTGTGTGTCTCTGTGTGTGTGTCTGTGTGCATGTTTGTATGTATGTCTCTGTGTGTGTGTCTCTGTGTCTGTGTGCATGTTTGTATGTATGTCTCTGTCTCTCAGTCTGTCTTTGTGTGTCTCTCAGTCTGTGTGTGTCTCTGTGTGTATGTCTCTATCGGTCTGTTTTTGTGTGTGTCTCTGTGTGTGTGTCTTTCGGTTAGTGTGTGTCTTTCGGTTAGTCTGTGTCTTTGTGTGTCGGTATGGTTATAGTGTGTTTTTAAAGGGGGGGGCGGTTACAGCTGGATAAAGTGATTCTTTTGGCGGTGTCGTTCTGTAGGGGGACGTGTCGTTATGTAGGGGGACGTGTCATTATTAGGGATGAGCTGTTCGGGTTCGGAGTTCGACCCGAAACTTTGGCAGTTCGAAAGTTCGCGAATTTCGAACTTTATGGGCGTGTTCCGTTCGAGTTCGAAAAAAAAAAGAAATTTTGAAAAAAGTATAGAAAATGCTTAAAAAAATACAAAAAAATCTAGATATAAAGCGACGCTTTACTGCAGAATATTATAAGCAACGGTTTATTAGATATTGAATTAAAAACTAATGTGTACGTGGAAAGATTATCAACTCTAAATGACCTCTGTTCACAAACGGGCATAACACCAAGCTAAAACCTTGTTTGTGAGACCTGAGCGGGCACCCACCGTAGAGCAGGTCATTGTGCTGTTGCTCGTTCTCAGGACCCTCACAAACACCCCCCTTGTTTCTCACCAGGTGTTTTTAGTCTGGTAATCAATTTGATACATTGTACAATATAGTGAGGGGGTGGGGTGGTGTCTGCTTCTGATTGAGATTTGAGAATTAATTTCCCTAAAACATTCTAATATGCTGCATTTAAGCCTTTCGCTGCTGATGCTTTTCACACCTCTGTGCTGAGGTCATTTTTACCGCTTTCGCTCATCATGTTTAATCACGTTTTGTAGCCATATTTTGATATATGACCCAGACATATTATATATCGTTCTTTCCGGCAGACTCCACAGATTCATAATATGTCATTATTATATGTATACGTTATGTCATGTCTGTATATTATAACAAAAAATGCAATAAAATTAGAATTTTCAAATATTTATTATGTGTAAAGTGTTTTTTTTCACATTTTAACATGCGATCGTTTGCGGTTATATTTTGTATGGGGTGCGCTTGTTAAAAAAATTAGAAATGGGGTCTCGTTACATTTTTTTGGGAAAATTTCGCTTTTTTTAACAAACGCACCGCATACAAAAATCGTTAGTGCAGCATTATTGTTCACATTATAATTGAAATGGGAACAATATTGCTGTATTAACAAAACCAAACAAAAAAACTTGTTTATTTTTTTTTTTTTAAATATATATATATATATATTTAAAAAAAAAAAAGTTTTTCATGCTTATCCTTGGAAAGGCCATGCTCTGGCCGATCCAACGATATCAAACATTAACCCCTAGCTGCCACGGATCGGGAGATAGGGGGTTCATTGGAACCCCCTATCTCCACCATTGGTGGCAGCTAGGGGTTAACTCCAGGACTGGCGTCATCGTGCTATGCATGATGACGCCAGTCCTCAGGGGAGTTCCTGGAGGCTTGGCCGACATCCAAGATGTCGGCCAGCTCCAGGAGAGGATCACGATCCGGCGCTTTTCAGCGCCGATTCGTGATCCGGCTCCCCAGGGGTTAATCACAGCCACCGTTTGGAAGGGCAGGCTGTGCCCTTCCAAACGGTGCCTGGATTAACCCTCTGCCCCCCGGCGATCGGGAGGGAGAGAGGTCCGAAGGACCTCCCGCCCCTCCCTTTCAGGCGCTTCCTCCGCACATGCGGGGGGGGCGCCTGAATTAGATGTCATCGCGCCGCCGCGATGACATCTAATTGCTCCGCCGGGGTCCCGGAGTGCTGGGCTGACATCCAAGATGTCAGCCCGCACCGGGGGGCGCAGCAATCCGCCGGAATCCGGCGGATTGCTGCCTCCTGTGCATGGACGCGCTCAGCGCGTCCATAGCACAGGAGAACCACTTGGATGGACGCGCTGAGCTGAATAACAGGGTTATTCAGAGAGCGGTGAAAAGCAGGAGAATAACTGGAGAAGTGAGAATTCTAGGTCAAAATAGCCAAACCAGAAAAATTCTCCCATTTATCTCACTTTCCAAATCGGCTATTTGGTCTAGATTGTTCTCTTCTCCTGCCAGTTCTCCTGGCTTTCACCTCTCTCTCGGGGTTGTTCAGAGAAAGGTGAAAACCAGGAGAATGGCAGGAAAAGAGAAAAATCTGGACCAAATAGCCGATTTGGAAAGTGAGATAAGGCTAACGCATTTTTCGCAGCGACCGTCAAAAAGTGCGTCCGAACGCATTGCCGTATTTTTTCACGGATTGCGCGAAAACGGTCATACAATGCGCATTTTTGTGCCTGATTTTTTACAGATCCAAACCAGGAAACTTTGGGTGTCTGGACGTTATGTTGGCCGGACATGAGCAGGGTCTGACGTCTCCAAATCACGCACACACGCCGCTAGTGGACGCAGCGCACTCTGTACGTCCGTACTAGCGGTTCTGCTTTCTCGAAAAAATGCGTTCATTTTCCACTTGCGTTGCGCAGCCGGACTTTCGTGCGACCGTACTTTGTATATTGGCCGTCATTGCCCGTCATTTGCTGCTAGTGCGGCCGTGATTAAGTGCGCCTAAGGCTGGGGTCAGACCAGCGCACTTTTAACGTGCGTTCTGGCGCACATAATTACGGCCGCACTAGCAGCAGATGACGGGCAATGACGGCCAATATACGATGTACGGCCGCACAAAAGTCCGGCCGTGCAACGCAAGTGGAATTTGAACGCATTTTTTTGAGAACGCTGAACCGCTAGTACTGACGTACTGAGTGCGCAGCTGCGGCATAGTGGCGTGTTTGCGTGATTCGGAGACATCAGACGCTGCACATGTGCGGCCTATATAACGTCCACGCGAAAAAAGTGTCCTGTGGTGGCTGTTGTGGTACCTGGCAATTGCAGAAGATGGCTGGTCTGGATATTGATGTGGAGTGTCTGATAGCGACAGTGGCGGAGCATCCCGAGATTAGGGACACGGCTTGTGACCTGTACAAGGACAAACCGAGAAAGGCCAGCGCATGGGTTGCAGTCTCGAGGGTGGTGTACCTGGAGTATGATACGTGGTCTGACAGAGAGCAGAAGCTACAGAGTGAGTACATTATTATTTAATTCATAATCACATGTAAATTGCATGTACAATTAAAGTAAAGGCAAACCTAATAGGTGCCGTCACATGTTAAATGCTCCCCAGCTGCCAGGGCACCTGCCCTGCATCGCTAGTAAAATAATTAGACAGAGCATCGCGAAACCTGTTGCTGTGTCTATTCACAGCTATTATGTCATGGTTTGCATATTCATCCAGACCCGTAACTGTGAGGGTATCAGCGAAATTAAAACCATCCCTCGCTAACATAAT
This sequence comes from Leptobrachium leishanense, assembly GCA_009667805.1. Classification (NCBI taxonomy): domain Eukaryota; kingdom Metazoa; phylum Chordata; class Amphibia; order Anura; family Megophryidae; genus Leptobrachium; species Leptobrachium leishanense. The sequence goes on from CM019073.1 coordinate 18,868,033, forward strand.
TATGTAGGATGCAGCAGCATTTCACTATATCCACACAGAAATCCACATTTACATCAAGCGGTCTATGAAAAATCCTCCACTTGTTGGTCAGTATGCCAAAGCTACACTCCACATACCGTTTCACCCGCGATAGCCTGTAATTTAACACCCGCTTCCTCACAGTCAGGTGTGTCCCTGAGTAGGGCCGTAGGAGATGTGTGGATAGGCCGAATGCTTCGTCACCCACGAAGGCATAGGGGACTGCCACGTCACTGCCAGGCAATGGTGCGGGTTTGGGGATGTGCAGGGTCCCACTCTCGAGCTCATCCCACAGTGTAGAGTTCCTGAGCAATGTGGAGTCAGAGTCTTTGCCGTATGATCCGACATCCACATACACAAAATCATAGTTGGCATCTGACACCGCCAGTAGGCCAATGGAAAAGAAATGTTTATAATTTTGATACAGTGAGCCACTGTGCAGTGGCTTCACTATGCGGACATGTTTGCCATCCACGGCTCCAAGGCAATTGGGGAAGTTGGCTCTCCCCCAAAATCCTGCTGCAATTGCTACCCATGCCTCGTCCGTGGGTGTTGGTAAACATTGCTTCTTCATGGTTTCCCATATTGTTTGGCACACCTTGCGGACGATCTCACCAGCTGTTGATCTGCCAACGCGGAAGTTGTAATGCAGATCCTTCAAACTGCATCCACTAGCAAGATACCTGGGAAATATGAATTAAATCTGTGTTATGATCAAATCATATGAACCGACCCTAATGTCACTCTCATTATGTTTTGCAGCACCTGAAATTAGCAACAAGTGGCGCACTATCAGGGACAACTACACCCGGGTCCTGAAAAAGGAAGCGGCAGCTGCGCGCTCTGGAGCTGGGGCAAGGAGGAAGGTGCACAGCTATCTTTATGCCGAACAATTGTCGTTCCTCAGGAGGACCCAGGAGCCAAGGCCAACTGCGAGCAGCATTGACCAGCCATCCACCTCTGGGTCACAGGAGCAACCCCTGCCGGCAGGGGGTTCTGGCAGCTGGCAGGAGGAGGTTGACCAGGGTGGCACGGACTCGCAGGTGGAGGGGGAGGTGGAGACCGGACCGGTGCCAGCTGCAGCACCGAGAGACAGCACCAGACCGGCTCACAACAGGAGGAGGGGACCGCCTAGCGACTTCGAGCAGGCCATGGTCAGCTTCATGGGGTCGCACAATCCACAACCTCCACGCTGCACCATCACTGACAGTGAGGACATGTTCTTTGTCCATTCCTGTCAATCCCTGCTGGACCAAATGACCCCGGCGCAGAAGGTGGAGTACCGCCGCAGATCCCTGGACCTCATCCATGAGATCCTGTCCCGTCCAGAACAGGCTGCGGTCTACTATGGTGCGGTGCCACAACGCCACCATGCCACTGGTTATGCCAGCCAGGCGCCACCCACCCATGTCCCATGTTGCTGGGCCTCCCCCACAGTCTGGCTACCGCCGCGGATCCACACATGGTCCTCATGAGCCAGATGCTCCTCTATACCAGGATTTGTGAGGTGTCTTGTCTGTTTTATGTTTTTGGTTGACATGCTGTTCCTGTTGTCACTGTTATGTTTTGTCCTTCATGTTATTTTCTTTTGTATATATGTTACAAATATGTTATTCATTTATTTTCTTGTTTATTACAATATATTTCTATTTACATACATTCTTGTCAGTGTCAGAGGTTTTTTTGTACGTGTCTTGGAATGTGATGCCTGCGTGTGGGTGGGTATGAATGTGTTTGCGTACATGTCACTACAGACCGACAATAGGGGCTCTGCACACCGAGCACATGTCTGCTGACTGGCAGCGAAGTCATGCATGCTGTTGTTTGGAAGTACTTACCGCAAAGTGATGACCAGCATCTCCTCCGGTGGTATGGCATCCCTCATGTTGGTGTCCCTCTTGGTCAGCGGCTCCCGTAACTGTGACAGCAGTTCATCGAATGAGGGGATGGACATCCGCAGGTAGTTGAAAAACTTCACGGGGTCCCTCTCTCGCAGTGGCCTGTACAGCATCACAAAGTGGCCATGCGTGTGTCTGGCAGCGTTGATGGCATGAACCCATGATCGCCGTTGTCTTTTGTGCTGGAGGTACAGGTAGCCCGTTGCAGCAAACACAAACACTTGCAGTGCATCCATCTTGGTGAAACGCCACCATCCACGAAATGGCTTTTTATACCCCTTCACCTTATTTTTTGATTCACCTATTGATTTGGTTAATTAGATTCCGCGTTTAATTGCAGATCCGTAGAAAATCACGCCAAAAAATGCACATCGTATGACCGTTTTCGCGTCTTGCGTGAAAAAATACATCAATGCGTTCGGACGCACTTTTTTACGTTTGCGTGTAAAAATGCTTTCATTTGACCTTAGCCTAAATGCACGTTAAAAATTCGCTAGTCTGATCCTAGCCTAAATGGGAGAATTTTTCTGTTTTGGCTATTTTGACCTAGAATTTTCCATTCTCCAGTCATTCTCCTGCTCTTCACCGCTCTCTGAATAACCCTGAAACGGGTGAAAAAGGTGAAACGGGCTGCACTATATACAGTCAGGTCCAGAAATATTGGGACATGGACACAATTCTAACATCTTTGGCTCTATACACCACCACAATGGAGTTGGAATGAAACAAACACAATGTGCTTTAACTGCAGACTGTCAGCTTTAATTTGAGGGTATGTACATCCAACTCAGGTGAACGGTGTAGGATTTACAGAAGTTTGCAGATGTGCCTCTCACTTGTTAAGGGACCAAAAGTAATGGGACAATTGGCTTCTCAGCTGTTCCATGGCCAGGTGTGTGATATTCCCTCATTACCCCAATTACAATGTGCAGATAAAAGGCCCAGAGTTCATTTCAAGTCTGCTATTTGCATTTGGAATCTGTTGCTGTCAACTCTCAAGATGAGATCCAAAGAGCTGTCACTATCAGTGAAGCAAGCAATCATTAGGCTGAAGAAACAAAACAAACCCATCAGAGAGATAGCAAGGACATTAGGCGTGGCCAAAACAACTGTTTGGAACATTCTCAAAAGAAGGAACGCACCGGTGAGCTCAGCAACACCAAAAGACCCTGGAGACCACGGAAAACAACTGTGGTGGATGACCGAAGAATTCTTTCCCTGGTGAAGAAAACACCCTTCACAACAGTTGGCCAGATCAAGAACACTCTCCAGGAGGTAGGTGTATGTGTGTCAAAGTCAACAATCAAGAGAAGACTTCACCAGAGTGAATACAGAGGGTTCACCATAAAATGTAAACCATTGGTGAGCCTCAAAAACAGGAAGGCCAGATTAGAGTTTGCCAAACAACACCTAACAAAGCCTTCACAGTTCTGGAACAAGATCCTATGGACAGATGAGACCAAGATCAACTTGTACCAGAGTGATGGGAAGAGAAGAGTATGGAGAAGGAAAGGATCTGCTCATGATCCTAAGCATACCACCTCATCAGTGAAGCATGGTGGTGGTAGTGTCATGGCGTGGGCATGTACGGCGGCCAATGGAACTGGTTCTCTTGTATTTATTGATGATGTGACGGCTGACAAAAGCAGCAGGATGAATTCTGAAGTGTTTGGGGCAATATTATCTGCTCACATTCAGCCAAATGCTGCAGAACTCATTGGACGGAGCTTCACAGTGCAGATGGACAATGACCCAAAGCATACTGCAAAAGCAACCAAAGAGTTTCTGAAGGGACAGAAGTGGAATGTTATGCAATGGCCAAGTCAATCACCTGACCTGAATCCCATTGAGCTGCATTTCACTTGCTGAAGACAAAACTGAAGGGAAAATGCCCCAAGAACAAGCAGGAACTGAAGACAGTTGCAGTAGAGGCCTGGCAGAGCATCACCAGGGATGAAACCCAGCGTCTGGTGATGTCTATGCGTTCCAGACTTCAGGCTGTGATTGACTGCAAAGGATTTGTAACCAAGTATTAAGAAGGGAAAGTTTGATTTATGATTATTATTCTGTCCCATTACCTTTGGTCCCTTAACAAGTGGGGACGGACGTGCTCTGGCGGAGCTCTGCTTCGTTTTGTCCCGTTAGTGACTCCTAGCTGACTTTTATTGCCAAATTTATTGTCCTACGGATCCTAAACCGCTGGCCACTGGAATAGAGCAGTCTGGAGCCCAATGCCCAATTCCCCCCCCCCCTCTGGACCAGAGATTTACCAGATAGCTGGCGTCCTTGGCTGAGGTAGGATGCCGGTGGCCATCTTGCGGCCTAGCGGTCGGCTCCACACTTTCCCTTGCCTCGTGGCTCTGTCTGCTACATCCCTGTCTGGGATAGTATCAGGGGCTGAGGAGACGGTGGGCCCACGTCTCCCGGGCGCTGCTCCTTTGGAACGTGCTGCGGATGATTGGGGGGAAGGTTCCCCTCCCTACTCCGGAGGAGTTGATGCCGTTATTGGAGGCCTGGATGCCTGTCTGCGGCTGCTGACAGGGGACGATGATGGCCCACTTACTAGGGGTCTTTGGCGTGAGCTGATGGTAGCGCTGCGGAGCTGTCGGGTGCCAAGAGTCCCAAAGACAACTGTTCCCGGTAACGTTTCTTCTCCGAGCACAGATGACACCTGCAAGCCCGCTGCTGCTGTAGAAGGAGCCGCCGGGGCCTGTGTGCCTGCTGCTGAGGAAGAGGGATTGGCGGGGGCCTGTGGGACTGTTGATGAAAGGGGCTGTGGAGAGGACGGTGACCCTGATGGGGAAGGGGCCCTGATGTCTCGACCCCTGAAGGCAGCTTTGACCCGCGGGGCTGGAGCTGAGATGGCACCCTGTGATCTCCAGCAGAAACCTGCTATCGCTGAGATGGTCCCCCTCCGGAAGCCTGCTGAGACGGTGGATGCGCCCCTCGGTGCAGTGCTGCGGACACCTGCACTCTACGTGGAGGCGGCTGGAGTTGCCTATGTGCCTGGGTGTCGTGGAATGCGAGGCTCCTTCCAAGAACGGTGTCCTATTGGAGGGTCCTCCACTGCTCTCTGGCTGGATACAGGCTGAAGAGATGCGCAGTCTGAAGAGACCCCCTCAGTTCTCACCCCGGCCGTTTCCCAGCGCTTCCCCCGTAAAACGACATCTCTTTTGCCACCCCTTAATCTGCTTTGATCTCTGAGGATTATAATTTCCAGCTGTGCTCTGCTGAATGCCTTGCTCCTATGTGTTTCATTTCTTTATTTTTATTCGGACATCTCCGCTATATCTACGCCACCCCCCATGAGTATTTTGTGGTGACCCCCCCACCCATGACGACTCTTATTTTGATCCCTATGGGCCCACCCTTGCTGTGCTTTGTTTTGCTGAGACTAGCGAGTTCCCCCGCCCCTTCCCTCCCCTTTCTTTAAATCAGAGACGCTTCGACCACCATTTTATTTTCTTGCTGTCATTCCCCGGCTGGGGATGCATTTGAGGCTTTGCCACGAGGATTTATGTTTCACACCAATGTCACCTTGCTCCTTTATGGGCCTCTGCCATGCCAGCGATGGTGTTTCTTTCTTTCCTCCACCCCCTTTTTTTTTTTCTTTTGGCACATGTCGGGATGTCCGGAGGCGCGCCACTATGGCACCTACCATGGCTCTGGTTGCCAAACTTAGCCCTCGTGACAATACCCTTCCACGGCCTCCCCCGGGAGTGAGTCGGGAAAGTCACAATACAGGCGGTTGCCGTTCTCCCTCCATCAAATTTATTTTGTTTTTCACTATCCCCCCTTTTTTTTTTTCTTTTCCTCCCCCTCTCTTACACCATTGATGGCATGCGGTTGGTGTAGTTCGCGTCCCCTTACCTTCATTCTTTTTATTTCTTTTCCTAAGTCGTTGTACTGCTGACCCCATTTTGACTTAATCTCTATTTAGATGAGACCCCCCTATTTGGGGAAGTTTATTGTTACTCTCCTGATGTACTTCTGCTGACTGTTTATATACTGGCTGTCTTATTGCTGATGCTTTTTCAAAATAAAAGATTTGAAATATAAAAAAAAACAAGTGGGGGCACATCTGCAAACTGCTGTAAGTCCTACACGTTCACCTGAGTTGGATGTACATGACTGCTTAAGCCTGAGGCCTTCCCAACCCATACCCCAATAACCCCTTCCCAATCCATACCCCAATAACCTGAATAAACACAAACACGTATATGTCAGTTGGAATGTGCATGGGCCACAGCTTTATTAAACCATATATATATAACCATGTATATATATAACCATCGCTTGCAGTGCTTACTCAAACTGCCCTATCGCTCCATGCAATAGGCATTACCAAACCATTGAGCTCGTCCCCGCAAGCGAGGTCCGTCTCCCCCCAGGCCTCACCCGATGGCGGCTAAAACCTCCATTAAGCACTGCTGTCCAGGGAAACCGCCAACCTTCAGCTGTGACACGACTTGACGAAATCCAAGGGTGGGTGGGCGGGTCTCACCTTGATGCACTTCTCACGTTGGCAGGAACAGAGGAAGAACCCTGCACCCATCACCAGCATATATAGTCCAGTTAAGCAACACTGTTGCAACCACTCCACCAATAACACCGTAGCTTTTCCTTGACTGACAGGCCCATGCTTCCAACCGACCCCCTCCCTGAGGGGCCCCAGGGATTTAAACCCTTCCAGATCTTTCCTTAACCTACAGGCCCAGGCCATCAGTCATGTCCCCCTTCCTGAAGGTCCAGGGGGTTCTTGACTGCTTAAGCCTGAGGCCTTCCCAACCCATACCCCAATAACCTGAATAAACACAAACACGTATATGTCAGTTGGAATGTGCATGGGCCACAGCTTTATTAAACCATATATATATAACCATGTATATATATAACCATCCCTTGCAGTGCTTACTCAAACTGCCCTATCGCTCCATGCAATAGGCATTACCAAACCATTGAGCTCGTCCCCGCAAGCGAGGTCCGTCTCCCCCCAGGCCTCACCCGATGGCGGCTAAAACCTCCATTAAGCACTGCTGTCCAGGGAAACCGCCAACGCCAGGGGCCGCCTCAGCGTCCGCCCCTGCGCCCCCCCGCAGACAGCGCCTCCTCTATGCCCGACTGCAGACCCTCCAGGAAAATATCCAACCCAATATCCGTGAGATGGACCCCATCCCCTCTAATGACATTCCTATTGTCCCCCTCCAGCCCCGTATGTCTAACTGACACTCCACCCAGATCACCCCCAAACCTCGAGATCTCCTTGTTAACCCGCTTCCGAGCCTTGTCCATAGCCCTGGGAGCCGCAAATTCCTCCCAACTGGGGCGAGAGACTATCTCTGAAAACACCAGTGATAAACCCCGAAAAATGGTGAAACAACTGGCTAAGTCACGTTTCATCCTCCTAACCAAGTCTACCGATCGGACCACCCCAAGATCGTTTCCCCCTGCATGTACCACTAACCCACATCCCTAGCCGCTTGTCTAGCCAACACCCTGCATTGTCCAGCCACCTGGGCCAATGCAAACCCTTGCTGCCAATCCACCGAATCGTAGCCAAGTCCAATCGTAGCCAAGTCCAATCGTAGCCAAGTCCAATCGTAGCCAAGTCCTGTGGAAAACTCAGGTTCCAGCCAAGCGGCCGTTGTGCAGCCCGCTTGGCCACCCAGTGTATAAACGAGTGTCCGATGATCCAAACAACATGTACCACGAACACCACATCCCTAGACGCTTGTCTAGCCAACACCCTGCGTTGTCCAGCCACCTGGGCCCAACGCAAACCCCTGCTGCCAATCCACCGAAACGTAGCCAAGTCCAATCGTAGCCAAGTCCTTTGGAAAACTCAGGTTCCAGCCAAGCGGCCGTTGTGCAGCCCGCTTGGCCACCCAGTGTATAAACGAGTGTCCGATGATCCAAACCATGTACCACTAACACCACATCCCTAGCCGCTTGTCTAGTCCACACCCTGCGTTGTCCAGCCACCTGGGCCCAACGCAAACCCTTGCAGCCAATCCACCGAAACGTAGCCAAGTCCAATCATAGCCAAGTCCTTTGGAAAACTCAGGTTCCTGCCAAGCGGCCGTTGTGCAGCCCGCTTGGCCACCCAGTGTATATACGAGTGTCCGATGATCCAAACAGTCGTCGGGGATGAACCTGTAATTATAAGAGGTTAGGGCGCACATAGGAATGACAACAATCCGATCGCCATCTACCCACACGCCTAATCATGTCGTCTGACGCACCCGCCTCCACCGCCATTGTCGCTGCGCCTATCCGAAAAGAATGCGGCGCGAACTGCTTCGGGACGTGCCCCAAAGATGCAATACAACGCTTAAATCAGGTCGACATACGCAAACAATACAACCCTGCGCTTCGGGAATCGCTCGCACCCGATAGCACAAGAAGCCAAGAAACCCTGTAGCCCCTTCCCAAAAGTGGGAGGAAGCGTTTTTCTTCAACTTCTCCTTCTTTTCCATGAACCGGTCAGGCCGTTTGGGACGGTCCACCGTCTCCCTATCCCCAGAAAGTAGTGTAAGCACATCCACATATTCGTTCTCCAAACCCTCTCCCGTAACCTGCAGTGACCCGCAACCCATTGGGGACAACTCGCCGGACCCATAAGAGATGCCCGCACCCCAACGGGAGACACCTCCCCAGCACCCACCGCTGAGACCCCAATTAACTTGCAGGCCCAGTCATTCCCCCTGACCCCGAAACCAAAACTGCGCCAGCCTCGGAAATCCCCTGCTGACCCGACCTGTGCCAAAACCGGCGCGGGCGCTGCCCCAGATGTGCACGCAGACGCGGGAACCCCAACCGCAGCAGAGCTAGGCGCAAGAACCGCCGCCGGTACCGCGCTCCCCGAAACGACGTGTCCCGCCACACTCAGCGAAGACTTCCCCTTAGCCGCGTCCTCCGACCCATCCTGCCAGCGTCTAAGAGCAGCAACCAGGGCTTCTAGCAACCCCGTCGTTACACCACCAGCACCACCCGACGCATTACCCCCCGAAAGGCCGAGCGATCCAAACGCTGCACCCCCAAAATCCGACTCCCGTGCAGCCAGCAAGGGGATCCTCCCGGAGCCCCAGAATCACAGCCAAAGGTGATCCCAGCGATGGTCGCCCAGGAATAGCACCTCCACTGGTAACCGGCACCCTTCACCGACCTCCATCTCCTGCCACCAAGACCACCAAGACACTCCTCGGCTGAGAGCGTTGAGAATGTCCATTACGAATTGAAATACTCCATCCGATATCCCCTGCACCAGTACCGGTACGTCCCCAGCCACCGGGCTCCCTGCAACTGCTGCCGACACGATCCTCCTCCGATGTCCAGCCGCACGATGGGCGCCGCCATGTTGCGGGCGGGCCGAACGCGCCGCCCGAGACGCTGCATGCCTGCAACGAGTGGGAGGGAGCCTGGAGGCAGCCGCTGCCACTCTCGGCACTCTCCCCCCGGCCGCCGGAAGTGAAGGACCTCCACGCGGGCTCCTCGAGAGCGACCTCCGTCGGCCATCTTACCTGGTCTGGGGGGGGGGTGGTTCCTTCCAAACCCCCCTTAAGTCCTTCCATCCCAGTCCCCTCGACCAACTCCTCCAGACTCCTCACGTAAAGACAGGGAAGAAAAACAGGCACCTGCACCATGTTCACCCTCCTCCGCACACTCAAACGCAGATCCCTGGGTGGCGTGTCCATGACGACCGCCCTTCACCCGATTGGGAACCGGCTGCATCCACTTCCTTCTATTGATATTAAACCGGGCTCCCCTATGCCCCGGGGGGGGGGCACTCGAGGGGGCATTCTACCAATTTAGGCTAGACAGGGCCCTGGGAATGGCAAATCCGCAAGGACCCCACCTGGAACCCAGTAACCCTTAAGAACCACGAGAAAGTGGCTCGAATCACATCCACCCACAGAGCACCGCACCCACGGAACAACCCTCCAGACACCACCAAACCTCCCCAGTCCAAAGCCACTCCAGAGCCCCCCACCAGCACCCCCAACCAGAATGCACCTGCCAACATGCAACCCAATGACCATATCCGAATGCAATTGCAAACATTATCCAATGACCGTATACTGACTGCACCTGCAACCATGCCACACCGTGACCACACCGACTGGACTTGCGAACATGCAACACAGTGGCCCCACACAGAATGCGCCTGTAACGTGCAACACAGTGACCATACCCGGAATGCACATGCAAACATGCAACAGTGACCCCACACAGATTGCACACGCAAACCTGCAACACCGTGACCTCACCCGAAATGCACACGCAAACCTGCAACACCGTGGCCACATACAGAAAGAGCCTGCACACATGCAACACAGTGACCATACACTGAATGCATCTGCAAGTATGCAACATCGTGACCACGCACAGCACGCACGCGCAAAAGTCAACACAGTGACCATACCCGGAATGCACCCGCAAGCCTGCAACACAGTGGCCACACACAGAATGAGCCTGCAAACATGCAACACCGTGACCATACCCGGAATGCACATGCAACATAGTGACCACACACAGAATGCACACGCAAACATGCAACACCGTGACCACACCCGGAATGCACACGCAACCTGCAACACAGTGGCCATACAGCATGAGCCTGCAAACATGCAACACAGCGACCATACACTGAATGCATCTGCAAACATGCAACGCCGTGACCACGCACAGAACTTTTAAAACTCTCGGTTCCTAAGGGGTTAATGGGGTATTATGCTGCAGTAACCCTTATTGAAACCGCTAGTAAAATAAGCATTTTAGCAATTGAAACTGTTTACTACAATTATGTATTCAAACGTTTCCCGCACCTTATCTCCCTGGTTCACACGAAGGGATAAGAGTTTTTTCTCTGCCCAGTGCCGGACCTCAGGGTGCAGGAGCTCAGGACCTCAGGGTGCAGAACCCCAGGGTGCAGGAGCTCAGGGCCTCAAGTTACAGGACCTCAGGGTGCACTCGCTAAAGGACACTGAAATTTCATTCAATGCACTGAATTGTGAAGTATTTGTCCGCCGGCACCTGCTGGGTAAAGCACAGAACAGAAGATGCAGAGGAACCATTCCCATGGGATCCCATCGCAGCCCGAATAATGAGCGGGAACATGGAGACACAGGCAGCAGCACTAGCAGATATCAGACGGGTCTGTATGGCAACAGCCAGCCTTAGGGACCAGCCGCATGTGCTCGCATTGTATATTAGATTGTAAGCTCTTGAGCAGGTCCTCCACCTCCCGCTCCGCTTATGCAAGGTGTACGTCGCCCTGTCATTGCTTCACCCATTGTACAGCGCTACAGAACCTGTCGGCGCTCCTTAGACCAATAATTGTATCGGTGTATACACCTTACGCATATATACTTAAAATATATTGTGTTGAATAACCCCCAGGGTTTTCTTTGTAAGAGCCACCACGTTATTTGATCATTTGTGCCCCAGATCATTTTTATTTATTATTTATTTTTTTTTTTTTTTTTTGATTACTAAACCTTCAATGCTGTGCAACTACTTATCCCACAGCGCTGCTATCTGGCTGCCTGAGCATTGTGGGATCTGCAGCCACAACACATGCAGGTCCTTAGAACAAAAACAGAAAATCAACAAAACCAATTGAATAAAAACCATCTGCCTTTCTCTTTAACCAAATCTAGTCACACACAGACAGACACACAGACACACCCTACACCTGCTTCTTGCTGGGGAGTGGGAATCCAGCAGCTCTGCCCCCTATAACAGCAGCACATGGCACAGCCTGCACTTCCTGTCACCCTCTCCCCTTACACACACAGAGGAAGCTCCCGGTCATGTGATCACACAGAGTGCTCCCTCAAGTGTTCCAGCAGACATGTAGATGCCCCCCCCAGCCACCAAACTTTCCCTCTCCTTTCTCTTTCACCAGAAACACCTGAAAAAACATGATCTCACCTTGATGCACTTCTCACGTTGGCAGGAACAGAGGAAGAACCCTGCACCCATCACCAGCATATATAGTCCAGTTAAGCAACACTGTTGCAACCACTCCACCAATAACACCGTAGCTTTTCCTTGACTGACAGGCCCATGCTTCCAACCGACCCCCCCCCTTCCCCCTCCCTGAGGGGCCCCAGGGATTCTAAACCCTTCCAGATCTTTCCTTAACCTACAGGCCCAGGCCATCAGTCATGTCCCCCTTCCTGAAGGTCCAGGGGGTTCTTTCCTGAAATTAAAGCTGACAGTCTGCAGTTACAGCACATTTGCGCTTTGTTTCTTTCCAACTCAATATGTGAGTGGTGTATTATGCCAAAGAGTCTGTTGAATTTTTGTCACTTGTCCAATATTTCTGGACCTGACTTTATGACTTTATTTTATATATACCCAACATTGCACCAGTATAATGCTTTATATTATATATACACCGACTGCACTATATATGCTTCCTATTATTACATCTCACCAGACTGCACTAATATATGCTTTATATTATATATACACCAGTGCATATATATGCTTTATATTAATATATTCACCAGACTGCACCATAATATGCTTTATATATATATTACACCAGACTGCACTATATATCTTTAATTATATATTCACCAGACTGCAACCATATATGCTTTATATTTATATATACACCAGACTGCACAATATATATGCTTTATATTATAATACACCCAGACTGCACATATATGCTTTATATTATATATACACCAGACTGCACTATATGCTTTAATATATATATACACCAGACTGCACTATATATGCTTTATATTATATATTCACCAGACTGCCACCATATATGCTTTATATTATATATACACCAGACTGCACTATATATGCTTTATATTATATTACACCAGACTGCACCATATATGTTATATTATAATATACACCAGACTGCACCATATATGCTTTATATTATATATACACCAGACTGCACTATATATGCTTTATATTATATATACACCAGACTGCACTATATATGCTTTATATTATATATACACCAGACTGCACTATATATGCTTTATATTATATATACACCAGACTGCACTATATATGCTTTATATTATATATTCACCAGACTGCACTATATATGCTTTATATTATATATTCACCAGACTGCACTATATATGCTTTATATTATATATACACCAGACTGCACCATATATGCTTTATATTATATATACACCGAGAAGGAGCACTCCATATCATTGACCACCTTCTTCCATCATTTTGTGTAGCAAAAAAAAGCACCGTTTTTTAAAATTTTTTTCAAAAAACCTGATCGAGGGAATAAATTATGGGGATTCAGTTCAGGCCTATTAAGGCTTAGAGCCTGCCGTGACCTGAATCCCCATCATTTATTCCCTCAGTCAGGTTTTTTGAACATTTTTTTAAAACTGTGCTTTTTTTTTGCTACACAAAATGATGGAAGAAGGTGGTCAATGATATGGAGTGCTCTTTCTTGTTGTTTTGTATATGTGTGTATATATATTTTCGGGCTGCACTATATATGCTGTATATTTTTTGAGGTTTTTAGCACCGTGTGAAAAGCCTGACCCTGTATGTGAATTGTCCATTTTTCTCTGTGTAAGCGGTTTCATATATATATATATATATCTATCACAAGTATAGCTGTCTGTAGTGATACCTTTTTTATTGGACTAACGTTACATTTAAAGTACAAGCTTTCGAGAGTGTAACCTCCCTTCGTCAGGTATATTGAAGCATACTGATCAGAATGATAGAATTAAACATTGGGACACGGTTTGGGGTGTAGTGGTTGTGAATCACCAAATGGCATGTTAGAGTGCGGAAAGAATAAAGGGAAAAAAAATTAAATAAAAATAAAAATATTATGGTGTCTCAGGCACATGAGACAACACTGATAAGATCACTTCAAAGGAAAGGTGAAAGATCACACTAAAAACTAGCCCAAAAAAACCAAAAACAGTGAGTATGAAGAAGACACAGAATAAAAAAATAATAATAATAATAATCAAAAAAAAACAGGAAAGAGAAAAAAACAAACCCCACCCATAATTATGAATATTATGTAACGTTGTTATGATAATGGGTTAAGAACCCCCGAATCAACATTGAGTCCGGCATTTATGGTGTTAAAATATGTGATAATTTTCATTTTATATGGTTTGCGTTCACGATTGTCTTTAAAATGTCCTTTTAGGATTTTGATTCTGAGGTTTTGGATGGAGTGGCCTGCTAGATTGAAGTGATGTCCCACTGGGGTACAATATGTGTTTTCCTGGTGGTTCCTGATGGAGTGTCTGTGCTGGTTCATCCTGAGATTTAGTTTAAGGCTGGTTTCACCAATATAGCAGTCCTTATCACACGCCGTGCACTGGATCATATACACCACATTTTCTGACGTGCACAGGAATGATCCCTTGATGTTGTGAGTGGCGTTGTTGTGCTGCGCAGTGCTGCTGTCACATATATGTTGGCACAGTTTGCAGCGGGGTTTGTTACAGCGTTTGGTCCCATTCTGTATGTCATCCTGTACCTGACCGAGTCTGCTGTTTACCAGTTTTTGCCTCAGGTTGGGGGGGGGGTTGCTTGAATGTCAGTAAGGGGGGCTGTGGGAATATTTCTTTGAGCGCAGGGTCCTCTGTGACCAGTGGCTGCAGATCTTTGATGATTTTGCGAATTCCCTCTAGAGTTGGGTTGTAGGAAACTACTAGAGGGATCCGTGCGGTGTTTTTCTTTTCTTTGTAGCGCAACAGCTGTTCGCGCGGTGTTTTCAGGGCCGATTTGATTTTTTCAGAGATTGTCCTTTCCTTGTAGCCCTTCCGCTGGAATGATGCAGACAGTTTGCTCAGGTGTTTATCTCTGTCCCCAGTGTCCGAGCCGATTCGGTGGTACCTGATGGCCTGGCTATAGATGATGCCTTGTTTAGTGTGGTTGGGATGAAAGCTGGTGTTGTGGAGGTAGCTGGGCCTGTCTGTGGGTTTCCTGTATACAGATGAGTGCAGCATGCCATTGACAGCTGATATGGTACAGTCCAGGAAGCTCACACAGAGACACTCCATCAGGAACCACCAGGAAAATACATATTGTACCCCGGTGGGACATCACTTCAATATAACAGAATCTAGCAGGCCACTCCATCCAAAACCTCAAAATTAAAATCCTAAAAGGACATTTTAAAGACCATCGTGAACGCAAAACATATGAAATGAAAATTATCACATATTTTAACACCATAAATGCCGGACTCAATGTTGATTCGGGGTTCTTAACCCATTATCCTAACAACGTTACATAATATTCATAATTCTGGGTGGGGTTTGTTTTTTTCTCTTTCCCGTTTTTTGTTTTTGTTATTCTGTGTCTTCTTCATACTCACTGTTTTTGTTTTTTTTGTGTGATCTTTCACCTTCCCTTTGAAGTGATCTTATCAGTGATGTCTCATGTGCCTGAGACACCATAACGTTGGGTTTTTTTTCCCCCTTTTTTCTTTCCCCACTCTAACCATGACATTTGGCGATTCACAACCACTACACCCCAACCGTGTCCCAATGTTTAATTCTATCATTCTGATCAGTATGCTTCAAAATACCTGACAAAGGGAGGATATACTCTCGAAAGCTTGTACTTTAAATGTAACGTTAGTCCAATAAAAAAGGCATCACTACAGACTGCTATACTCGTGATTTTGGCATCTGGACTAACACGGCCTATCGAATTTATTTATATATATATATGTCATACTCTGTTTTCAAATCTTTTCCTTTTTTTCTCCTTTTTGCTGACACTGTATATTTAATTTGCCCTTTTCAGTGACATCTGACCGGGTTCCACCAATAATACGCAGAGGTCCTACAAATCAAACCGTCCCCATCGACTCAGCTGTGCAGCTGCAGTGCCAAGCATCGGGTAACCCGCTCCCCAGCATCCACTGGCTGAAAGACGGGCAGAGAATGGCAGCGAGCGAGCCCCGATTCAGCATCCTGGATAACGGCACTCTGCACATCACTCACTTACAGGTGTGTATTGCTGATCATAACGACACGTTGATAAAGCTACACATGTTTACATGTGACGATTACCCTGAACTTTCACACATGTGATTGTCCGTGACCTGGATACATGTTACGGCACATACATGGGCAGGTGATTCTCCTTGTAGAGGTCCCGGGTATTGCACGATGCACTGGGAGTATCACGAGACCTTTCACATCAGACTTCTCCTCGGCGTAGTGAACTTCTCAGATGGAAGGCAGAGGTTTTTTCTGTGGCCTGTGACCCGCTTTCTACGACTGTATAATCCATATTGCCAGCTCAGGCCAACCATCTTTGTCGTGAGGAGAGTTGTAGATCTAGTAAGTACGTTGAAGGGGGATTGAAGTGGTCGTCCGGCATCAGTCTCCTCTTTTGTCAGGCGCGGGGTCTCTGGTTTGCAGATTCTCTGGTGTCAGGCACGTCGTCTCTGGTGTCAGGCGTGGATTCTCTGGTGTCAGGCGCAGGGTCTCTGGTGCGTGGATTCTCTGGTGTCAGGTGCGGGGTCTCTGTCAGGTGCGGATTCTCTGGTGTCAGGCGCGGGGTCTCTGGTACGCGGGGTCTCTGGTGTCAGGTGCGGGGTCTCTGGTGCGCGGATTCTCTGGTGTCAGGCGCGGGGTCTCTGGTGAGCGGATTCTCTGGTGTCAGGCGTGGGGTGTCAGGCGCAGGGTCTCTGGTGTCAAGCGCGGGGTCTCTGGTGTCAGGTGCGGGGTCTCTGGTGTGCGGATTCTCTGGTGTCAGGCGCGGGGTCTCTAGCTGGTGTCAGGCGCGGGGTCTCTGGCTGGTGTCAGGCGCGGGGTCTCTGGCTGGTGTCAGGCGCGGGGTCTCTGGCTGGTGTCAGACGCGGGGTCTCTGGCTGGTGTCAGGCGCGGAGTCTCTGTCAGGCGCGGGGTCTCTAGCTGGTGTCAGGCGCGGGGTCTCTAGCTGGTGTCAGGCGCGGGGTCTCTAGCTGGTGTCAGGCGCGGGGTCTCTGGCTGGTGTCAGGCGCGGGGTCTCTGGCTGGTGTCAGGCGCGGGTCTCTGGTGCGCGGGGTTTCTGGTGTCAGGCGCAGGGTCTCTGTCAGGCGCGGGGTCTCTGGTGTCAGGCGCGGGGTCTCTGGCTGGTGTCAGGCGCGGGGTCTCTGGCTGGTGTCAGGCGCGGGGTCTCTGGCTGGTGTCAGGCGCGGAGTCTCTGTCAGGCGCGGGGTCTCTAGCTGGTGTCAGGCGCGGGGTCTCTAGCTGGTGTCAGGCGCGGGGTCTCTAGCTGGTGTCAGGCGTGGGGTCTCTAGCTGGTGTCAGGCGCGGGGTCTCTGGCTGGTGTCAGGCGCGGGGTCTCTGGCTGGTGTCAGGCGCGGGGTCTCTGGCTGGTGTCAGGCGCGGGTCTCTGGTGCGCGGGGTTTCTGGTGTCAGGCGCGGGTCTCTGGTGCGCGGGGTTTCTGGTGTCAGACGCGGGGTCTCTTGTGTCAGACGCGGGGTCTCTGTCAGGCGCGGGGTCTCTGGTGTCAGGCGCGGGGTCTCTGGTGTGCGGATTCTCTGGTGTCAGGCGTGTATTCTCTGGTGTCAGGCGCGGGGTCTCTGGCTGGTGTCAGGCGCGGGGTCTCTGGCTGGTGTCAGGCGCGGGGTCTCTGGCTGGTGTCAGGCGCGGGGTCTGGGTCAGGCACGGGGTCTCTGTCAGGCGCGGGGTCTCTGTCAGGCATGGGGTCTCTGGTGTCAGGCGCGGGGTCTCTGGCTGGTGACAGGTGCGGATTCTCTGGTGTCAGGCACGGGGTCTCTGTCAGGCACGGGGTCTCTGTCAGGCGAGGGGTCTCTGGTGCGCGGGGTCTCTGGTGCGCGGGGTCTCTGTCAGGCGCGGGGTCTCTGGTGTCAGGCGCGGGGTCTCTAGCTGGTGTCAGGGGCGGGGTCTCTGTCAGGCGCGGGTCTCTGTGGTGCGCGGGGTCTCTAGCTGGTGTCAGGCGCGGGGTCTCTGGTGTCAGGCGCGGGGTCTCTGGTGTCAGGCGCGGGGTCTCTGGTGTCAGGCGCGGGGTCTCTGGCTGGTGTCAGGCGCGGGGTCTCTGGTGTCAGGCGCGGGGTCTCTGGTGTCAGGCGCGGGGTCTCTGGCTGGTGTCAGGTGCGGATTCTCTGGTGTCAGGCACGGGTCTCTGTCAGGCGTGGGGTCTCTGGTGCGCGGGGTCTCTGTCAGGCGCGGGGTCTCTGGTGCGCGGGGTCTCTGTCAGGCGCGGGGTCTCTGGTGCGCGGGGTCTCTGGTGCGCGGGGTCTCTGTCAGGCGCGGGGTCTCTGGTGTCAGGCGCGGGGTCTCTGGTACGCGGGGTCTCTAGCTGGTGTCAGGGGCGGGGTCTCTGGTGTCAGGCGCGGGTCTCTGGTGCGCGGGGTCTCTAGCTGGTGTCAGGTGCGGATTCTCTGGTGTCAGGCGCGGGGTCTCTGGTGCGCGGGGTCTCTGTCAGGCGCGGGGTCTCTGGTGTCAGGCGCGGGGTCTCTGGTACGCGGGGTCTCTAGCTGGTGTCAAGGGCGGGGTCTCTGTCAGGTGCGGGTCTCTGGTGCGCGGGGTCTCTAGCTGGTGTCAAGGGCGGGGTCTCTGGTGTCAGGCGCGGGTCTCTGGTGTGCGGGGTCTCTAGCTGGTGTCAGGGGCGGGGTCTCTGTCAGGCGCGGGTCTCTGGTGCGCGGGGTCTCTAGCTGGTGTCAGGTGCGGATTCTCTGGTGTCAGGCACGGGGTCTCTGTCAGGCGCGGGGTCTCTGGTGCGCGGGGTCTCTGGTGCGCGGGGTCTCTGTCAGGCGCGGGGTCTCTGGTGTCAGGCGCGGGGTCTCTGGCTGGTGTCAGGTGCGTATTCTCTGTCAGGCTCGGGGTCTCTGGTGCGCGGGGTCTCTGGTTTCAGGTGCGGGGTCTCTGTCAGGTGCGGATTCTCTGGTGTCAGGCGCGGGGTCTCTGTCAGGCGCGGGGTCTCTGGTGCGCGGGGTCTCTGGTGCGCGGGGTCTCTGTCAGGCGCGGGGTCTCTGTCGGGCGCGGGGTCTCTGGTGCGCGGGGTCTCTGGTGTCAGGCGCGGGGTCTCTGGTTCCTCGGGGTCTCTGGTGCGCGGGGTCTCTGGTGTCAGGCGCGGGGTCTCTGGTTCCTCGGGGTCTCTGGTGTCAGGCGCGGGGTCTCTGGTTCCTCGGGGTCTCTGGTGCGCGGGGTCTCTGGTGCGCGGGGTCTCTGGCTGGTGTCTGGCTCGTTGTTCCTTGCTCTGTTTTTTTGCCGGTGAAAGGCTGAACTCTCGGTGCCGCCGGTCACAGGGGGACGCATGCATGTTTAATTCTGCTTTTGCGGAGGGGTTGCGCCTTCCTGTTCCTGATCTGATCAGAGTCGCATTAATATTTTAAAGCTGCTCATTCGATGCCAAGAATGAAAAAAGCCGACTCCTCCCTCAGACGGCATCTCTCCGCACAGGAACCTGCCGGTAGCTCCAGGCGACGTATTGCCGTGTGATGGCAGCCCGTGTGCGATTTGCCTCATTCAAGCCACAATATCAGGCTCTGGGATATTCGCAAGAGCTTGCAATCTAAACCATCTAAAAGGAAACTAAGGAGCAAAACAAGAGGACAAGTTTGCAGCGTCTTTCAACTCTCTGAAAGCAAACCTAGAAACACACGTTTCCCACCCAAACAAAGGGGCCTCCGTCAGATGTGCAAACCTCCTGAAAGCCGCGAGCTTGGATTGCACCGTGCCATCACGTTTGAAGCAGTGTTTGATGTCACAGGCTTTTGTCCTCTTCAAAGCTCTTGTTCACTCGGCCGCTCAGTGTTTTGTGTCATTTCTATTGATGAGGGCAAGTGTTTTACAGGACAATAGGAGATTCCCCGCAGGATGGAGTATGTCTACCTGAAGTAAACAGAGCCCCAGGAGTAATGTCTACTCCCAGCGCCGCTCATCCATAAAGTCGAGCAGCGACTGGATGCAGAATGCAAGCCAGACGTGTGGACATCTCCCTTCCTGTACTTCTACTCTGCACACATGCAGGCACCGGGTCCCACAGGATTGCTGCGAATGTCCCTGACAGTACCATTTATGGTCTGGGCCTGGAGTGAGGGGAGTCTGTGGAGCGCCGCCCTGTAATATAATCCCTGGTCGAGTATGGTGGGAGGAGAGTCTGCGGAGCGCTGCATGTCTGGGAGGGGAGTCTGGAGCGCTGCATGTCTGGGAGGGGAGTCTGTGGAGCGCTGCATGTCTGGGAGGGGAGTCTGGAGCGCTGCATGTCTGGGAGGGGAGTCTGTGGAGCGCTGCATGTCTGGGAGGGGAGTCTGGAGCGCTGCATGTCTGGGAGGGGAGTCTGTGGAGCGCTGCATGTCTGGGAGGGGAGTCTGTGGAGCGCTGCATGTCTGGGAGGGGAGTCTGTGGAGCGCTGCATGTCTGGGAGGGGAGTCTGTGGAGCGCTGCATGTCTGGGAGGGGAGTCTGTGGAGCGCTGCATGTCTGGGAGGGGAGTCTGTGGAGCGCTGCTTGTCTGGGAGGGGAGTCTGTGGAGCGCTGCTTGTCTGGGAGGGGAGTCTGAGGAGCGCTGCATGTCTGGGAGGGGAGTCTGAGGAGCGCTGCATGTCTGGGAGGGGAGTCTGTGGAGCGCCGCATGTCTGGAAGGGGAGTATGAGGAGCGCTGCGTGTCTGGGAGGGGAGTCTGGAGCGCTTTCATGTCTGAGAGGGGAGTCTGTGGAGCGCTGCATGTCTGGGAGGGGAGTCTGTGGAGCGCTGCATGTCTGGGAGGGGAGTCTGCGGAGCGCCGCCCTGTAATATAATCCCTGGCTGTGTATGTTGGGGGGGGGGGAGTCTGTGGAGCGCTGCATGTCTGGGAGGGGAGTCTGGAGCGCTTTCATGTCTGAGAGGGGAGTCTGTGGAGCGCTGCATGTCTGGGAGGGGAGTCTGTGGAGCGCTGCATGTCTGGGAGGGGAGTCTGCGGAGCGCTGCATGTCTGGGAGGGGAGTCTGCGGAGCGCTGCATGTCTGGGAGGGGAGTCTGCGGAGCGCCGCCCTGTAATATAATCCCTGGTCGA